>SJYA01001319.1:660089-709958 GCA_006410615.1 Neotragus moschatus
AGGCCGGGAGAAAAAAAAAAAAAAAAAAAAAAAAAAAAAAAGTAAGTTTTATAGCAACCCAGTGCTTCCTAACAGACTTTATCCTGGCTTTTTGAAGGTATGTGTTTCAGTTGTTACTTGATTACCCAATGGTGGCAGGTGGGAGCTTCACAGCTGTTTGATTTGGTGGCTGATATATCTATTCTTTGAGAGCACAATTGGCAGCTTGGCAGTCAGCATTCTTCAATGATCAGTGAGGCTCAAACAGGATCTCTTGTTTTATGCAGCTCTTTCGCGAAAACTTCAATCCATGTGCTAGCTGAAAAATATCATATATAATGAGCCCTAAACTTTAAATCCAGTGAAGTCTAATTGCCTCTCTTTGGAATACTGTCACTGCTGACTATAACAACAATTCTGCAGTACCTTACATAAGCTGAATGAATTTGAATTAGACTACCTTAATCACATTGAGAAACCAGAGTGAAGGACATTTGTATTCTGCCAGCAGGCATACTACTTGCTATACAAACTTGAATGTCTGTTTCTCTTTTTCCTTTTTTTTTTTTTTTTCCTCCTTTGGCAAGCCCATGATTTCTGACAGTATCCTAGCATCTCTAGCTATGACAGATCCTGCATTGAAGACTGACATGGTATCTGAACAAACCAGAATTACTTGATGTGTATTTAGATTCAACATTGTAGCATATATGCTACAATTTGATTTGACTTTACAGCTGCTCAGTAGCCCCCATCTCTCACCCCTTTTAATACTAAGAACACTAAGAATAGGACCTAATAGCAAGTTGACTAGTTTCTTCTGGAGAGAAAAAGAATGTGATGGGAGCAAGAGAATGAAATAGGAAAAAACCTCCATGTATTAAAAATAAGAACATAGATTTTAGTATCCAGTTCCTCTGTATTTATTATCTATGAGGAAGTCATTTTAAAGTTCTCAGTCTCAGTTCCCTTCTTTGTAAAATGCAAATAAAAGCAACTTTCCTCTTGATCGCACAGGGTTGTGCATTAATGAATCTGGAAGACTTGCTGTGTAAAATGAGAAGTCCAAAACACACTTTAAGCTGATGTAGCTGTTGTCTCACTCTTGAGTTGATTCAGTTCTGGCTCCAACTCTGAAGTTCTCATCTTTGGCAGTTTTCACTAAAAAAGTTTCTGAATGTCCAAAGTTTCTGAGGTGATAATACCATGTGGCAATCACATAAATTCACCTTCTTTATTTTTTGTTCAGTTGCTAAATTCTGTCTGACTCTGTGCCTCCATGGACTGCAGAATACATTTTTCCCAGCATCAGGGTCTTTTCCAAGAGATGATATTGGGAAAGATAGAAGGCAAAAGGAGAAGAAGGTGGGCCCTTATACAGAAATTAAATTTATGCATTAGCCTACTGAACAGAAACAAAACGAAAAATGATTTCCATCATGTAGAGCTGGATATTTTCTAGATTTTAAAACATTGTAAGTAAAAAGGCTGTAGGGTCAATTTTATTTATTTATTTTAATTTAAATTTATTTTAATTAGAAGCTAATTACTTTACAGTATTGTGTTGGTTTTGCCATACATCAACATGAATCCACCATGGGTATACATGTGTTCTCAATCCTGAACCCCCTTCCCACCTCCCTGCCCATACCACCCCTCTGGGTCATCCCAGTGCACCAGCCCTAAGCATCCTATATCCTACACCAAACTATCATTTCTTATATGATATTATACATGTTTCAATGCCATTCTCCCAAGTCATCCCACCCTCTCCCTCCCCCAAAGAGTCAAAAAGACTGTTCTATATATCTGTGTTTCTTTTCCTGTCTTGCATACAGGTTTATTGTTACCATCTTTCTAAATTCCATATATATGCGTTAGTATGCTGTATTGGTGTTTTTCTTTCTGGCTTACTTCACTCTGTATAATAGGCTCCAGTTTCATCCACCTCATTAGAACTGATTCAAATGTATTCTTTTTAATGGCTGAGTAATACTCCATTGTGTATANTCCAGTTCCATTCTTCTTTCTCAAGATTGCTTTGGCTTTTCGAGGTTTTTTGTATTTCCATACAAATTGGGAAATTATTTGTTCTAGCTCTGTGAAAAATACCACTGGTAGCTTGATAGAGATTGCACTGAATCTATAGATTGCTTTGGGTAATATACTCATTTTCACTACATTGATTCTTCTCATCCATGAACATGGTATATTTCTCCATCTATTAGTGTCCTCTTTGATTTCTATCACCAGTGTTTTATAGTTTTCTATATATAGGTTTTTGGTTTCTTTAGGTAGACATATTCCTAAGTATTTTATTCTTTTCATTGCAATGGTGAATGGAATTGTTTTCCTTAATTTCTTTTTCTATTTTCTCATTAGTGTATAGGAAGGCAAGGGATTTCTGTGTGTTGATTTTATATCCTGCAACTTTGCTATATTCATTGAGTAGCTTTAGTAATTTTCTGGTGGAGTCTTTAGGGTTTCTATGTAGAGGATCATGTCATCTGCAAACAGTGAGAGTTTTACTTCTTCTTTTTCAATTTGGATTCCTTTTGTTTCTTTTTCTGCTCTGATTGCTGTGGCCAAAACTTCCAGAACTATGTTGAATTGTAGTGGTAAAAGTAGGCACCCTTGTCTTGTTCCTGACTTGAGGGGAAAGGCTTTCAATTTTCCACCACTGAGGGTAATGTTTGCTGTGGGTTTGTCACTAGCTTACAGTAATATTCATTTTTAAACTGCTTACAAATGAAAAGGAGAGAGTTCAACATTTATATGTTCCTCACTTTAGCAAGTTTCCTTATCTGGCTCTGGACTTAAAAATCACCATTTCTATGAGATTTCCCTTGTGCGTCTTTTTTTAAATTGTAGTCCTTTTCCTCACCCAAGACATTTTCCCCCTCCTCCATTGTTGTCCTCCCAAGCACCCATAATTAACTCATTTGAAAGTGTTAGTTGCTCATTTGTGACTGCCATGGACCTCATGAACTGTAGTATTCATAGAATTCTCCAGGCAAGAATACTGGAGTGGGTTGCCATTCCCTTCTCCAGGGGATCTTCTCCACCCAGGGATTGAACCCAGGTCTCCTGCTTTGCACACAGATTCTTTAACATATAAGCCACCAAAGAATTGTGTTATCTCACTTACTATATGTTATATTTGTTTATCTTTTTCAGTGTCTATCTTTTAGCCAACTAAAATGTAAAGGCCAGGAGGTAACGTAGTTTTGTCTACCAATTTTACTGCTGTACTTTCGGTATCTACAACAGTGATTGACATAGCCTCTAAAAATTATTTTTTTATTTTGTTGTTATATAAATGATAAAACACTAAGAAAACTTGGATTAAATATCCTTTTCTAAGTCTCCTTTCTCTCTATCTAAACATTTCAAATTGTATTAGGTGCTATTAGGAAATATAGTGATAAAAATAACCAATTTGGTTATTTGACTCTTTTTGTGAATCAAATACATTGTTTGCAAGATAACTGTAATCAACAATGTAAGTCTATTAAGTCTGAAATGATTTCATGAATGAAATTCTTGAGTATATATGAGTATTTCAGTGCTAATTTAAAAAGTACCTACATATATTTTTGTTGTATTGTATGTGTGGGGTGTGTGTGCTTGCATATTATTGCATATTTCTTTATGTCCTGTTTATCATAATGGAATAGTTGGATTTAAGAGATCTATTTGTTCTAGATGTTGTACTAACTTCTTTGCAAAAAATATTTGAGATGGCAGGCAATGTCAAATAGTAGGGTGAAAATTATGCCTACTAGTGTTAATCTTTACTGCCTTCCTGGGTGCTAATGATCAGATACTACAAAGCCTTAAATTTGCAAAGAGCTAAATTGCTTATAATAAATAATAATGCAGTGATTGGTTTTTGTATAGGTTTCACCTTTGTACTGTTTAAATCAGAATCTATAAGATTTGCATTCTTTCTATTATTTTGTATCATATTTTAATTACCAATGTAGTTACAGTTTCTAATACAATCTTAATTTTATTTAATTTTCAGACAATTGGATTCTTTTTTCTGTTTAAGGTTTTAAATAGATTTTGACTCATTTGACAATATTTATTTAAGCTACCTCTCTTGCTAATTTGAATTCCAGTGTAAATGGTGATATTTTTTTCTGGGCTGTGATTAATTTCACAGCAGCATACTGATTATTCATTAGAATTAAGTTCCAGATTCATTATTATCAGTTCTATAGCAGTGGTCCTCAACTTTGCACATTAGAATCTACTAGGGAACTTCAGAAACACAGTGATATCAAAACCCTATATTTGATCCGTTAGATCAAGATCTCTCATGAGATGGACCCAAAGCAATGGTTCTTTTTGTTTTTAACTTTCTGAGTAGATTCTGATGTGCTTCCAGGATTGATAAGTATTAGTGTTATCATGATGAACTTGTCAACAAAATAATTAGAGGGAATTTCTTTTGTTATTTTAACCAGAAAGAAAACTTCAAGTCCCAGTTTGTTTGTATCTTTTCCCATATGTTGTTTCCTAATCATTATTAGGAAAGCATTGATATCTCATCTCATTATTCTCAAAGATAACTTCCCTTTTCTTTTAACTTCTACAAGTTTGTTTTCCCCTTATATGTGCTTTCATGCATTGTTTTTCATCATTATTAATGATGAGTTTTTCATCATTAATAATGAATGATGTGAAATTTAAGCTTAGTTAACTCTGCTTGGTATGAATGGTTAGTTATATCAGACCTTTAGATTGTCCACAAATCCTCTGAAACTGTAAATTTATGTACATTTTGGGGGGGGTGGGAGGAAACTGCACATTGTATTAAGTTCAGAGTGAAGTCTGTGACCTACAAAGGAATGAATAATCTCAGGGAGAAGTGCTTTTATATGCATTTCATTCTAGAAAGTTAGTTTTCTGACTCACAGAAGGTTTGTGAAGATAAAATGAGATAAATGTGTATGAAAAGAAGTATGGATGATAAATACTACAAGATATATCTCAAAACCATGGTTTCCTATGAGAGAAATCAGTTATTAAAAATATATGTATTTGTTGACTTTAAAGAATCTACTCTTGTGGGAAAAAAGGATGATTGTCTTGAAAAGAGTAGCTTTGCTTAGGAAACACCGGAAGAAGATGTGTCATGAGTAAAACTCTAAAGTTAAGATGAGACTATTATTTGTCCCCAGAAAACTCTACTGTTAAAAACTAAAAAAGGTGGCAGAATTTTTAAAGTTTTTTAAACAGTTTATTTTAGAAGATATATCTATAACTTGTTAGATAGCTATTAAAAAATTCTACCCTTTGCTATGTGAGAGAAAATATTACAGAAAAGTTTCAATAATGAAAAATAAGGACAAAGGCAAGCTGCTGCTGCTGCTGCTGCTAAGTCGCTTCAGTTGTGTCTGACTCTGTGCGACCCTATGGATGGCAGCCTACCAGGCTCTTCTGTCCACGGGATTCTCTAGGCAAGAATACTGGAGTGGGTTGCCATTTCCTTCTCCAGGCAAAGGCAAGAGAAGTAAGTAAAATGTGGTGATCATAAGTAACAGGATGAGGACAAAATTTCAAATATATTTGAAAATCAGACCTCAAATTGAATTACAACTGAGTGTATATTGCTCCTTTAATCACACTGGCTTGTAAATAAACTTTTTATTTCTTTTTAGTAATTACAGAACAGTCATATAGTGTTTGATCAGTTTTAGACATTCAAATTTGAAACATTTTTATTAGCCATTCCTGATAACAGTCCCATAAAATTAATAATCTACAGAAATTTTTTAGGAAGAAAATAATGAAGTGTGTCTCTTTAACATGGCCACTATGGTTGACAGTAACTCAGATTTTTAAAAGATTTTGTGCAGATTGAAAGAAAGTTAGACATAAGCTGCCTATATAATATTCAATTATCCCTATTGAGCAAAAGTAAGGAGTTTACCAGGAATTTTTCATTGTAAAATCCCAAGCTTCATTTGTATAATGAAGGATAAAATTATAATGGCTGGGCAGACTGTTCAGTTTCATTACAATGCCTTGAGTTTGTCTGAATTTTATTTGGTAATGGTTTATAATATTAACTAATATATATATGAACATCCTTTCGTTTGGGTAATGGAGGTTGGAAAAGATTGTTTTTTTACTTTCATTAGGGTCTTTTAGTATGTTTGTTGTGAAAATTTTAACTACTGTTTCTAAGTGAATACTAATTTTTCTTTCCACAGTTTTCCTTGTGTCTCAATCTATAAAATATATATGATAGTCAAATAAATTTAAATCTTTGTTTATACAAAAATATACATATTTTAAAAGTAATATTTTTATGTCAGGATTTGAGAAAATATTTACAATAGAAAGATTATTGACCTGTTTTTACTCAGGTGCAACAAAGACTTATCTTAATGTGTGGAACAAATTGTCATGAAGCTGATGATGGGATTATAAGGCTAATGGCTGATTTTTGGTGTTCAGGCACAATTACTGTATCTTATATTGCTTATTATAAATTATATTTGTATTTTTAATTAAACTTTTCTCTCATATGCCTTGTACTTTATTTTGTTCCCTTGACAAGACATTATGAGAAAGCATTAACTGTGTATTTTAATATACTGATCCTCTTTTACTGCAAGCTAAACATTAGAATCCAGGGTGGCATGTTAGGTACCCAAGAAAATCATGTCTTGCTACTCATTACAAACAGTATTCCTAAAGGGAATTGAAACAAATCCATGGAGCAGCTGAATGTTAATTGTAATATTGCTCTGCTGCTCACTTTGTTCAAATGGATTATAAATTATGCATGAGGCAAGCAACATACTAGCAATATTTCTGTTAACTGAGATCATGACCCTTCTTTTAGCTAATCTTTTAATGTGAAGCTAATAATAAAAAGTCCAGTTATTAACTAACAGTCTAAGTAAGCAATTCAGTGTGCAATATACAATGATTCCCACATTCTATTTTAAAAAATATTTTCACCTATTAATACTAGTTGTTTAATGACTAGTTATGACAACATGGATTTTTTTTATAAAGCCATAAATATTAAGTATAGGATACATGGGAAATACATACAGAATAATAGGGAAAATTAAATTTTGGACACATGTCCTTCTGTCTCTTTTCCCAAAGTAGTGTTACATACTTAATGTTTATATACACAAATTAATACTTATAATAATTTTATATTGTTAACAATGAATTTGCTTAAAAAGGTTGAAAGTAATTCAGTATATCCACCATTATGTTCATGATGGAAATAAAAGGAATAATCTTTCCACCGTAAAATTTTCAGAAAATATCAATATTCTGCAAAATAATCATACAGTTTAAAAATACCCAGACAAAAATATACATGAACTAAATTTACATATGTCAAAAAATAGATGCTTAAATTCAGTTACTCATTAAATTAAGACTTCTTGGGCACATACTGTGTGTCAGTGTATCAGAGGCTAAGGATACATTACAAGAGAATGGTGTGGCTGTTGATTGTGAACTTTACATGTATATATCATGTGCAATTTACTGTGCGGAAAAGAATATAGGTATTTAAGATGTTAACGCTTTATATGCTAACTATTCCTAATGCTGAAACAAATGGAAAAAATTTGCTTCTAAATAATGACTTACTCTCTAAAGCAAGGATCATCTCTCTTTGTCTGCTTTAGTCTCAAAAATGCAATAGATTGGATTGTGAATAGTGTAGAATTTTATTTCTAAGTACATTTTTGTTTTCATTGGAAGTTTCTGACAAAAGCTAAAAGCTCTCCTGGAAAATAAATGATAATAGGGCCCTATATGTTATCTTCATTAAATAAATTTTTTTTGGTAACTCTCTGTAAAATTAAACTAAGATTCTGAGAAAATGAGTGACAATTATGAATTTGTTCTCAATATTAACGTGATAGTACTAGTATATATCAAAATATACTCTAGATTAAGAATATAATTTAAGTATTTTAATAATTCAACCAAACATTGTTAGAAAATAGATATTATTGATGTACCCAAACATATACAGTTCTAACATAAAAACCTGATGAAGTATAGACTCAGCTAGCTGAATGTCTATTCTTTCTATATTGCTCACTAGTTTCCTTAATCAATGATTTTAACTGGCTAAATTCTACTCCTTCTAGATAGAGCTTCTGAACGACATTATAGATCATTAGTTGTAATTGTTAATATTTTAATTTTTCTGATTTGAAATGCCCCATACCAGAAGTCATTTTTTAGGATTCATTATTTAATTGTATATTTATAGCTTACAGATTTTCTTAATCTTTTCTACTTAGGAGTTACATGCATTTCTAAGTATGATGGAATCTTTTTATCTGTGTTGAAATTTTTTCCTGTTATATACCTGCCTGAACTTAAGGTAATAAATGCAAAGTACTTACAATAGCGCCTGGTTCATAAAAGCTATTCGAGTTATCACATTTTAGTGACAGAGGATAATTCTAGGCAGACCCAATGCCTGTAGGAGAATAGTAAAAGGTGGATGGAGATTCATTTTAGGTGAGAAGTTCTCTGATCACAATAAACCTGACATCTGGAAGCCCAAATTCCTCCCTTAACAACAGAACAGTTGTGAAATAAATATTGAAATGAAGCACGTTTTCCATTTAAATTTTCATCTTTATTCGTATCTCTCAATTCTGAATGACTCTGACATGGCTTTGCAGAAGAGAGATATTCCATCAGTAAAGTACCTCAGTGCACTCTTAAATCTGAGATATTCTTGCTGGTTCCTGGTAACTCTCCATTTCTTCTGTTAATCTTCTTTGTGATTGTGCAACATGAAGAAACTGGGATATAGATATCAAAGAAACTTCTACTAAAAAAAATATTACTACTTCTACTACTAAAATATTTTTTAATTATTTTATTCTACTAAAATTTATTCTAATCTTTATAAAATATTTTAATTGTTAATTCATCATAGTCATATTAAAATTTGCTAATGAAGTGTCATAACAGTCTACAAAAAATGAAGGATGGACAAGAATTAAGCAAAAGCAATGTTAACATACATATTTCTCACATAAGTAAAATTTAGTTGACAATTTATCAGCTATTTGCATTGAAGTAAAACTTGAAAACATTAGCAATATTCTTTTTTAAGACAGTCTTTGTAATTATGTACATCTTATTTCCAGTGATATATGATAACCAAATAAGCATGCTAGCAATGTCAAATATGTCTTCTGGAATTTTCATAATGATACATTATAAGCTATAATTTGCCTAAGCTAGAATCTTTCAGAATAAATATTAAAATTATTATTCTAATATGTAATATCTAAAACAGATGTTAATTATACTGTGATTAAAGAATCTTAGAAAACACCAGATTTATCTGAAAAATGTTTTAAATGACAGCTTATATTTGTGTTAGAATTTGAAAAGATTTTCAAGTTTTGCAATTACCTGTCTTTAATGACAATGTGTTAGAATGGAAAAATTCCTTAATTGGAAGGAAAGACCTGGAGTCTACTCTGAAGTACTTTCAAAAACAAACCATAAAACTGATGATCTTGAAAGTTCCACCTTCCTAATCCAGTAATCTAACCTTTTTGAACCTCAGTTTCATTAGTGGTTAAATGGGAGTACTGGTATCTAAAGATGTTTCAAAAGATTAGTGTAAGGCCAAATTCTACTAAATCTTAAAAATATATTAAAATATGTCTATGCACATACAAGTAATTTTATCATGATGATAGTAATTAGAGCACAGTATCTTTGTAATGGTCTTATATATCATTTATCAAAATAAAAGTCCATATTTTTTCTTTAAAATAAATGCAAGTAATCAGTGAATTTGATTATATGTTCATGATAAGTGTTTTAATTAGGAAAAGGAGAAAAACTTAAACTTCACTTTGATTTACTCTTTAAATATCTTTAGGGGATACTGCTTACAAACATGTAAGAAGAATGTATAATTGGGGCTTAAATTGAACTGATTATGTAAATATATTGAAAGTGAGTCGGAGGTATAAATCACAGATGTCGACTTGATGGAAAGTTTGTTACAAGCAAAATCTACTGCTCCTAAATCCCAACGTGTTAATTACAAGAAGGCAGCTGGTATACAAATTTATGCTAAGCTAAGAAACAGAGAGATTAATGTTGAATACAGTATGTCAAATAGATATGGTACTATCTACTTTTACTCAGTGGGTGGTTTAATCTATAATATTACATTACTGTACATGACTGAAACAGATTGTGATTATTAAGTACAATTAATAGTATTGTAAGTGAGAGAAGTGTATTTGTGTGTATATTGCCTACTTTAAAAGTATACTTAAAAAGTTGAGAGTCTAGAAGAACATATATGTGAATTATTATACATTATTATACTCTGAGATATGTGTGAATCATCACATATATACATATATGAATCATTATGCTCTGAGAAAAAAAGAAAGAAGACATTTTTAACTTCAGAGTATAAATATCTCTAAATACTAAAGCTTTAAAAAAATAATATAAGATACAGATCATGTTATATTTATTAGACACAGTCCTCAACAATTGATCAAATATTCTTAAACTACAAATTCTGCAGTTGTCTTCATGAGAAATACAACTTCCCCTCTAAAAGTCAGCCTCAATGTTTTTTTATGGGATCAAAAATCTTTGTTCCTCTTACTATAGATGATCTGTGAATATATGTTGTCATCCATATGAATCTTAATAATACTGGTCATTGTCTTTTAGTTGATCATGTAGAGTGGCGCTAAAAAAGACATAGCACATAGGCCCAAAGATTCCATGTTGACCTTTACATCCTAATTCTTCACAATTGCCATATAAATTAAAAGTGATTTCATAAAATACAGTAATTTTTTTGTCTTCAGAGATCTAATTCTTATGTCCTAATTGATAAAAACATGCAGGATAATTACAAATGTGCATTTCTCAATGGAAAGGAAGGACATATGACTAAAATTTTATGAAATAAAAGCTAATGGTTTGGGATTTTATACTGTAACCTCACTTTCAAACATAAATCTCATCAATATATAGCCTTTAAGAATTAAAGGCTCCTTTATGTCCTAATTTATCAATTATGTTTTGAACACAATGTATACTATGTATGCATATAGATGTGGCGTAAATAACAGTGAACAAAACAAACTCCTTACATTCCAGAAATTTATAATCTAATGGAGTTATCAAGTCAGTCGAAATGTTTAGAGTCAATAAATATTATATACAAAGCTAATGGTTAAGTTTATTGACTATGCCAAAGCCGTTGACTGTGTGGATCACAACAAATTGTGGAAAGTTCTTCAGGAGATGGGAATAGCAGACCACCTGACCTGCCTCTTGAGAGATCTGTATGCAGGTCAGGAAGCAACAGTTAGAACTGGACATGGAAAAACAGACTGGTTCCAAATAGGAAAAGGAGTACGTCAAGGTTGCATATTGTCACCCTGCTTATTTAGCATATATGCAGAATACATCATGCGAAATGCCAGACTGGATAAAGCACAAGCTGGAATCAAGATTGCCAGGAGAAATATCAATAACATCAGATATGGAGATGACACCACCTGTATGGCAGAAAGCAAAGGGGAACTAAAGAGCCTCTTGATGAAAGTGAAAGAGGAGAGTGAAAAAGTTGGTTTAAAGCTTAATATTCAAAAAACAAATATCATGGCATCTGGTTGCATCACCTCATGGCAAATAAATGGGGAAACAATGGAAACAGTGACAGACTTTCTTTTCTTGGGCTCCAAAATTACTGTAGATCATGACTGTAGCCATGAAATTAAAAGATGCTTGTTCCGTGGGAGAAAAGCTATGACCAACCTAGACAGCATATTAAAAAAGCGGAGACATTACTTTGCTGACAAAGGTCTTTATAGTCAAAGCTATGATATTTCTGGTAGTCATGTACATATGTGAGAGTTGGACCATAAAGAAAGCTGAGCACCGAAGAACTGATGCTTTTGAACTGTGGTTTTGGAGAAGACTCCTGAGAGTCCCTTGGACTGCAAGGAGATCAAACCAGTCAATCCTAAAGGAAATCGGTCTTGAATATTCATTGGAAGGACTGATGCTGATGCTGAAGTGTCAGTACTTTGGCTGCCTGATGCAAAGAACTGACTCCTTGGAAAAGACCCTGATGCTGGGAAAGATTAAAGGCAGGAGGAGAAGGGGACGTCAGAGGGTGAGATGGTTGGAAGGCATCACTGACTCAATGGACATGGATTTAGGTGAACTCCAGGAGTTGTTGATGGACAGGGAAGCCTGGCGTTCTGCCATCCATGGGGTCTCAAAGAGTCAGACACGATTGAGGAACTGAACTGAACTGATTCATGAAGTTAATCATAATGAATTAGGAGAAAGCTTCCATTCACACTCAAGTGGTTAATGATTGAGGATGTAGCAGAGTTGTTAGCATTTGATGAAGAGAAAAATGAAAGAAAAATTGGGATGAACTGTATTAAAAAATGGAATCACTTGAATATCAACATTTTTATAACCCCTTGGGAACATAAGAATCTGTAGGATATTTTTAAAAGCCACGTATTATAAAAATCAAGTATGATAATGTAAAATGTGTCATCATGTACTTTTATTCGAAAAATTGTGACAAAAATAAACACTAACATTTGAGAGGTTGTGTACTTACCTTTACTGTAATAGATTGTGGTTACATCTTGGTGTATATACAGTTTTATTTTAAGGCTCCTTTAACATTTTTTGATACTGTCTTATTTTCTTTCTTATTTAAATAGTTAAATTTATTTCTTCATTTCTATCTTATCTCTGTGAGTAGAACTTAAGTTTCATGAAGACAATACATTTTCTTAGGTTTAGTCATTATTATATGCTTATTATCTAAAAGTGTGCCTGATTATGGAAGATACTTAATGCTTAATTTTTATTGTTGAAAGTATCACATAATATAAATGAAATGCATATGAATATGTGAAAGACATTAAAGTATTCAATTGTGAAAAATGCTATTGAGAAATGAAATACAATGAGGACTAAAAGTCCCCCGATTTTGTTTACCCAGGCATGAGGAGCATCATTAGTAATGGGAGGAGGACCAGCTTCCAAGGATTAATGGAAAAAAGGAAGGTAATCCTAGAGTAGGTTAAGGTTAATGATGAATGGAAAGGGGGAAATGGCTGCACATATGCAGATTTCTTTCTATCTAATTTTAGCTGTGAGTGGGGCAAGAAAAAGTGTTATAATATTTTAGTGTTGGCATTTCACCTGCTTTTGTTTTCTTCCTCACTGCAATTGTCTTTTAACTTTGATCATACCATTTCTCCCTTTAAAAAATTATAGACTTTTATTTTATGAAAAGCTTCTCTTCCATGTCTTAGTTCATCAAAGCATAGTCTGTAATTTAATGTTTTAAATCAAATAAATTCTACACTTGCATTAATTTTTCTATTTATTCTCTTAGGATTGATAGCTCTTTATTTCAGTCAATCAATTTCCTCATTTTACCCTTATTTCCTCACAGCCCCTGTTTTTAAAACATTTTTCTGTAGTGTTAAAATCCCATCTGCTTAATTTTCTTTTCTTAATGGAAGGGCTGTTTTTCTAGTCATCTCTTTATGGTCTTTTGCATGCTGTGTTCCTTTCTTTCTTCTTTGCTGTTTTCGAAGTTTATGAAAATTGTTACTCTTCTTTTCCTGTTTATTAATCTTTGAATGTATTGCATAGTTTGATGTCAAAATAGTGTTTATCACATCACATTAACTCACCCTGTTAGGTATATAAAATTTCTTAATTCATTCTCCTCTTAATGCCTAGCAGAGTGAATGGTATAAGGTTGAAGTCATGTCCAATTAGAATGCAGATTAAGTTTTGATTTCTCTTTTGGGTTCCCTTAATTTTCTTCAGTGACTTTCAAAGAGTGGTTATTATAGGTATTTCTTTTGTCTTCACATTTTCCAGAAAGATATGTGTTTCTATTTAAAAGACTGAAATCTGAAAGTTAGCCTGTGTTGTCCATGTGATGGACAAATAGCCGTAGAATTGTTGTTCTACCCTCTGTGTAAATGCCTAGAAAAGGGTTTGGAATATCATAACTAGATACTAATTTGGATGTTGAAAAACCTGTGCAGTAGATTCTTAGCATTCTAAAAAGTCTAAGATAATGAGTATTCTATTTATTCCGTTTATTTTAGCCTACTCAACAGTCTGTAAGTAAAATCACAACCAGAAAATTTTGCTTCTAATTTAATTACATTGTGTCTTTTGTCAAGTTCTATATTGGTTTTGAACTGTTTAAGAATCTTTATCATTTTGAAGGATCTTTTAAAAACTCTTTATTCTGTCTTTTTTTAATAAAAATTATGTTTTTTAAGACATAGAATGTGATTTATATTATTAGCTTCAGAATTTCATTTTAGGATTTCTTTGGGAATTTTATGCCAATATTTTGCTAAATTTTCTTACTTATTCCATGGCAGTTTTCGTAAGAGAAGTATAGCATTTTGATCTATAGACAACAGAGTAATTTCTGAAATTTTCTTCAACCTGGATAACTTCACACTTATTTGAAAGATGTTATGGAAACTTGGTGAATGAATTTTGATATGTTAGATAATTATCTCTAGATAAAATGAAATGTGCTAATGGAAGGCACACAAATACAACCTAACTGGTTTTCGAGTTCACATATCTTTAGAGGAATTAAATCTACTCTGGTATGTGAGTTAGAGAGAAATGTTTCTACTTTCAAGTTGAATTTTGGTTTTTCTGAAATATTCTATCTTCATTATCTATGATAATCTTTTGGTATTCTGCTTTCTTATAATTTTTCTTAAGAACCAAAACTACACAGAAAGCTGACTGAATTTAATGTGGCCACACATGTCACATGACAAATAATGTCAAATTTTCATGTAGACCAATATGAAGCACTTGAATGAATTTTCAATATTGTAGGGCACTATAACAGTTTATTTTAGATGCCCATTAATAATGAAATAATGATAATACAATGTTAACTACTAAATTATTTGTAATATCTTTCTTTACTCAAATTTAATTGCTTGAAAAATACTATAANATATAAACTTGTGCTAGTGAAAGTCAGCCATTAAGAGGAAAATGCAATGATACAAATATCCACACATCTGAGACAAATCAAGAAGGAAAGCAAAAGAAACAGGAGGGATGCTACTGAGCATAAAATAGGATGGCAAGTATAAATCCAAATATTTTGGTAATTGTATAATTCTATAAAACATTCCATTTAAATATTTTTCTCAGATTGTCTTTTTGAAATTGTTTTAAATACATTTTTTATTATAATGGTTTTCTTAATAAAAAATATTTTTAAAATTTTTATCTTTTGTCTTTTTAAAAATTATTTTCTTTCATTTTTTTATGTTATGAGAATATGATAACACATTTACATGAGACTTGCAAAATACAAAACAAAGTTACATATAGTTCCATTATCTATTACAGTTATTTTTAAGTTGATAAATTAAGATTTTTACTTGGAATTTCAATATTGAACTCTCAAAAATTAATAGAATGAATAGAAAAGTAGAAGGATATAGTAGACCTGAAAAGCACTATGAACCAATTCAAAATAATTAAGATTTATACGATTTTCACACAGCAGCAGGATACAAATTCTGTTCAAATTCCCATAGACTATATCCAGGAGATACTGGAACTTATCTAGGGACATAAAACAAGCTGCAAAAATTTCATGGTCTAAAGGTTTTGAAATCATATGGAAGCTGTTCTCTTATCAATGTAGAAACAATTTAGTTTTGATATGTGAAGTATGCATTCAATTTGAGTTTTTTAGAGTGTCATCAGGGGCTTCCCAGCTGGCATTAGTGGTAAAGAATCAGCCTGCCAATGCAGGAGATAGAGGAGACTTGGGTTCGATCCCTTGGTCGGGAAGATCCCCTGGAAGAGCGCATGGCAACCCACTCCAGTATTCTTGGCTGGAGAATCCCATGGACAGAGGAGCCTAATGGGATACAGTCCATGGCGCAGCAGAGAGTTGGACATGACTGAAGCAACTTAGCACACAGCACACACGGAGTGTCATCAGTGTATTTTTGTGTGTGTGTATGTATTTAAGAGAACTCTAACCATGTAAGCGCTGAAGAAAAAGGGAAAGAAAAAATCTGATTCTGAACATTTCATGTTTTTCCAAGCATTGGGTTAGTTCAAAAGAAGGTTGTTAACTGTTCATAGCCCAGTTAGCCCATCTTCCTATTTAGCCTTGCCAAATGAAAGTAGCTTATAGATTATAGTTACTGGTACTTCCTGAAATCTTCACATATCTCTACCAGGCCCTGGTACTCCATCCTGCTTTAAAAATGGGTTTACTAGACATCCTATGTTAAAATAATTCAATATTTGTGGACCACAGTTTGAGGACATTAATTTTAAATTACTGAAAGGTGAAGTCCCACTCCTGTTACATGAATCTTAAAAATTTAAAGCACAAACATTTAATTTTAAGATGTTCTGGATTTTATAAAACAAGTTGCAATGTCAGTGACTTAAGAAGTATGGGAAAACAGGTTCATTGTGTATGAAGTGCTAAAGCCAAACAGCAGTTTCACACTTTTTTTCTCTCTAAAACTTATTCTAACACTTTCTAAATAGAGACTTGAGAAAACCAGTTAATTATCCTATTCTAATTAAAGTAATGAATCCTGTAATTTAAAATTTATGTTGAACATCTTGCATTTACTAGCATGCAGCAAGAATTTTCATATTTTATATTTCATAAAGTTTTGTTCCTGGATATATTTTCACTTGTGTGTTTGTTTATTTTGACATGGGGCACAGACTAAAAGACTCACAATACAAATCATTATTTGTATCTATCTGGACTATAACTTCCTCAGTATTTAACTGCTGCTGATGTTTTGTGTGCTGTTTTTGATCACATTTTTCCAGTCAAATAATTACTTTCTAGTTTTCATTTTGAAGCTAAAATTGACCATACAATATTTTTAGAATCCCTTTGGTTAAAAAAAAAATCATTTTTGGTTATGTCTCTGACTAATGACGACTTATTTATACACATATCATAAATGCTTCTATAACAAAGTAATATTAGTTAAAATTGTGAAGAACTTTGTTTTTGAGTACCTATTATAGTTTTAGGCAGTGTGCGAAATAAGACTTTTGTATGGGCTATTTCATTGAATTTTCACAATTATCAGATTTGAAAACTGAGGTTTGGAGAAAATGGAAAGCTGGTACAAAATCATATAAATATTAAAAATTAAGCCAGATTACAAACCAAGACAGTGCCAAACTACAGCTAGCATGATTAAAAACTGAGCTGTGCTGCTATACTATCTGGTGACATTTTAATATTTCAAAATCTCCAAAAATTTTTAAGAAGTACAGAAACTAATGTGACTGACACTCATGCCCCTCATATTCAGTAGATATTGATACTTTGCCTCTCATGTTTTAATTCATCTCTCTCATCTTTCCTTGCTGGCCTTTCTCATTTTGAGGATGAATACTAAAGATTTAGTCTCCTACAATGGTTCTCAACTGGAGGCAATTTTGTTCCCAGGGGACTTTTGATCATTTATAGTGACAGTTTTGATTTTCAGGATTGGGAGTTGGGATGTTACTGTCATCTTATGTGTAGAGGAATTTGTTGTTGTTGTTCAGTTCCTAAGTGATGTGTAACTCTTTGAGACACTGTGGACTATAGCACCCCAGACTCCTCTGTCCTCCACTATCTCCTGGAGTTGTTCATAGTCATGTCAATTGAGTGGATGATGCTGTCTAGATCATCCCATCCTCTACTGTCCCATTCTCCTTTTGCCTTTGATCTTTCCTGGCATTGGCTATTCTCTAAGGAGTCAGCTCTTCACATCAGGTGGCCAAAATATTGGAGCTTCAGCTTCAGCATATGTCTTTCCAATAAATATTCAGGGTTGATTTCCTTTAGGATTGATTGCTTTGATCTCCTTGTAGTCCAAGGACTCAAGAGTCTCCTCCAGCACCATAGGATGTGCTGCTAAATATCCTAAAATGCACAGAATAGTGTTCACAGCATGGATCCTGGTCTACCTCATTTTTCCCATTCTCTTTCTCTCCGGAAGGTCAGGAAGTTAGTGTAATCATCTTTCTGCAAGTTTTCATACTTTTATTACTGGTGTTTACAGATGATGCAACCAAGATATTCCCTTGAGTATCTAGGCTGTGGTAAATGTGGTTCCTGTGTTTCTACCTTGAGAAAGACAGAAATCTAAAAATTAAAATTATTCATGGAAAAAACAATAAGCATAATCCTATCCATTTATATTTTACATAAATCATGGTGATGTTTTTAGAGAACAGAAGATTCTTAACTCAAACCATTTGCTGTTATAATTTTATTTGCTATAGAGTTATATTTTAATACCTCACATGTGAATTCCCCCTTTCTTATTCTTACATCACTATCTTTCTTTTTACTGTTCCTTGAGCTTTACCTAGAGCTTTTCATGTTTAATAAAAAGTTTAACTGGAGTTTTAACTGAATGTGCTCTGCATCTATAGCTCAATACTTTGTTGTCTTAAAGGTCTTTCTTCCAAGGAAAATTATTTTCCCGAAAAAAGAAAATCTTCTTTTGTTATTAATTATATTTTGTAATTTTCTCCAATTATTTTGTTAAATTTTCCCCATGTACCTTACAGTTTTATTCCTTTTGTAAATGCTACCTTTTAAAGATATTTTTTCTAGTATTTTATTGCTTTTCTGATATTTTATTATGAAAATGAACTTCCTAAACATACTGTAGAACAGTTTAAATTTTCTGTGTGGAAAACTACATTATCTGTGAGTTGTTTCTTCCTTTTTTATCTTTATATCTCTTTCCCTGCTTTGTAATCAAGAACATTGTTGAAAAAAAGAATGAATAGTGTACCTCCTTATTATTTCCCTGTATTTAAGATGGTCTTTTTCAGTTTTACCAAAAATTTCATATAACTAAAGTTTTCAATAAATTTTACTAGTTTCAAGAATTTGTCTTCTATGTCCATTCCATAAATGTATACTGACTTTTGCCAAATAGGTTTCCTATATTTACTGGCAAGAAAATATATTTTTTTCTTTAATCTATTACTTCGAGGAATTAAATGTATATGTAGGATAATGTTGAACTATTTTTGAAATGCTGGGGTAAGTCCTGTTTGGTCATAAAGCATTGTTTATACAAGCATGTATATATACATCCAGTCACTTCTGAACATGTTTTCCTTATTTTTTAATAATATTCTACTTTCAGGGAAATTTGTTTTATTTCTATTTATAAACCCTATGTGGTCTGTTTTATAATAATTCTTCTAGTGTAGATTTGCTTCTGCCACGTATCCTAGAAAAATTTCTAGTTCAAAATCAAGTTTTATATTACATTTTTGGCATATTGATTTTCATATAAGAAAATTAGTCTCCAAAACAAGTATTGACCAGTTTCTATGAATCTTTCCCTTCCGCCACATTTGGAGCCAAGGTAGAGAATTTTGTTTGCTTATGGTCCCAATGAACCAGTAAGCAGGTTTTCCTAGATCAGTTTAATGAGGATACCATCATAAGTAGATATTTATTTCAATTCCCACTCTAAAGTATAGTCCTAAAACCTTATTTCCTATCCTGATGTGGATACTAAATTTCAAGGATCCTGTTAGTCACTGATTGTTTCCATTTTGTCCTCCTCACCCACCCCAGAACATCAGCTCACCATTTAACTGCTCTTGCGTTCAATTTATTTGTTCCTGGGCACTTGGGATTTCTATCTTGCCCTAAACTATGTGTGTGTGAAGTGAAGTGAAGTGAAGTCACTCAGTCGTGTCCGACTCTTTGTGACCCCGTGGACTGTAGCCTATGAGGCTCCTCTGTCCGTGGCATTCTTCAGGCAAGAATACTGGATTGATTGCCATTTCCTTCTCCAGGGGATCTTCCCGACCCAGGGATCAAACCCAGGTCTCCCACATTGCAGGCAGACGCTTTAACCTCTGAGCTACCACAGAAAGTTGTTAGCTAAATTGCATATGTTTATAGTGAGAGAACTTCTGGACTTGTTTTGTTCACTTTCTGCAACAGGAACACAATGAAAAGCAAATCAAAGTTACTCTTTTGATCATGTATAATCAGCAGTATATAATAACACATATTTTAAATGTACTTACTGAAAGGAAAATAGAATAACACCAAATATTGTTTTATAAATTAAAATATCTAAGGTTCCATTAATTTAAAACAGTTCTAGATTACTTAATGATGTGTTTTGCATACTGCTTCCCCATATATATCTAATTTATCAGAACTGCATTGGATTGAACATGGAAATTTGTGGTGTGCTATTTTTATGTCATATAAAATTTTCTCTCCTCTAAATATATTTTCAAATCTTCATAAAAACCCAATTGAATCAATTTATAGTAATTTTATATCATCATTCCCTAATGTTGAAATTTTAGCTTGCATCCAAATTTTGGCATTACAAAAATGCTGCAAAAAGCATCTTATAACATGTGATCTTTTCTATATGTGTAAAACTTATTTCTCTAAAATATGGTCCTAAATGTGAGATTTCTGTTTCAAAGGAATGATCAATTTTGTGGATTCTTTTTAACATATTAATTATATTATTTGCCTTTTAAAATATTGTACAGACAGATATACCATCCAAGAATTCAATTTTAATATATTATCTTCAGCCTTGGCTTATTTTATGTTTGCAAAAATAAATGAGATTTGCTTTTAGTTTACATTTCTCTGCTTTGAATAAACATCTCCTCCTTAGTTTTTTTCTGTTGTTGTTTCTTTCCTTCCCTCTTTCTACTCCATGTGTTCCTCATTCTTGGTTAAAATATGTTTTTCCGGCTTTGTTTATTTTATTCAGTTCAGTTCAGTTCAGTCACTCAGTCCTGTCTGACTCTTTGCGACCCCATGAATCACAGCACGCCAGGCCTTCCTGTCCATCACCAACTCCTGGAGTTCACTCAGACTCACGCCCATCGAGTCAGTGATGCCATCCAGCCATCTCATCCTCTGTCATCCCCTTCTCCTCCTGCCCCCAATCCCTCCCAGCATCAGAGTCTTTTCCAATGAGTCAACTCTTCACACAAGGTGGCCAAAGTACTGGAGTTTCAGCTTTAGCATCATTCCTTCCAAAGAACACCCAGGGCTGATCTCCTTCAGAATGGACTGGTTGGATCTCCTTGCAGTCCAAGGGACTCTAAAGAGTCTTCTCCAGCATCACAGTTCAAAAGCATCAAGTCTTCGTCACTCAGCTTTTTTCACAGTCCAACTCTCACATCTATACATGACTACTGGAAAAACCATAGCCTTGATGGACTTTTGTTGGCAAAGTAATGTCTCTGCTCTTTAATATGTTATCTAGGTTGGTCATAACTTTCCTTCTAAGGAATAAGTGTCCTTTAATTTCATGGCTACAATCACCATCTGCAGCCCCCAAAAAATAGTCTGACACTGTTTCTACTGTTTCCCCATCTATTTCCCATGAAGTGATGGGACCACTTAGTTTTCTGAATGTTGAGCTTTAAGCCAACTTTTTCACTCTCCTCTTTCACTTTCATCAAGAGGCTCTTTAGCTCCTCTTCACTTTCGGCCATAAGGGTGGTGTCATCTGCATATCTGAGATATTATGTCCCCGTAAATATATTATTGAAGTTTTAAAGGGTTGATATTCATGTCATACATTCACATATTATGGGCTTCCCATGTGGTGCTAGTCGTAAAGAATCTGCTTGCCAAAATAGGAGACAAAAGAGACGTGGGTTTGATTCCTGAGTTGGGAAGATCCCCTGGAGAAGGAAATGGCAACCCACTCTGTAATTTTGCTTGGGGAATCCCATGGACAGAGGAGCCTGGCAGACTATTGTCCATCTAGTCACAAAGAGTCACACATGACTGAACACACACACATGTTCACATATTTATGTAATTGATGATCATTTCTAATTACAACTATCCCTATCTCCACACATATACACACACATATTTCTACTTTCTTCTATTTTTCTTTTCATTTTCTGTATAGGAAATATATTTGTAGGCACATATTTTTCCTACATGTCAAGTGAAAGAGTGCAGATTTTATTAAAATGTGTGATTTATTTGAAGTACTAGTAATATGAAAAGGATACTTAGTGTATGTAGAAACTGTTGAGGTAAAGATTAGAGTCTTGAAGGTAGATAAAGTTGACTCATGAAAAGACATTGACACAAAGCCTCTGTTCTTGGGTGCTCCCAGTAGGAAGGCAGGAGAAGGTAAGTATGTTTGGGAATAGAGTCCCTGAAAGGCAGGGGACTGATAGCATATCTGGGCAGCAATTATGTTTTCATATCCTGTAAAGAAGAGAAGTATGCTTAGAGTCCTTTTGAAGAATTTTCTACTCCTACCACATCTTGCTCATCATCTCTCTCTTATATTGACAATCAATGACAATGTCTCTAAAAATGCTTTCTCTTGTTTTTAGAGCTTTCTAATAATAATGACTTTCATCATCAACATATTAATAATAAAAGCATGAAAAAACAACTTATTAAGTGAGGCTCCAAGAATTATGTAGGTGTTTTACATGCTAATTGTTCCTAATTGTTGAAACAGTACAGTAAATTTGTCGATGTTATTGCCTTTTTGCAGTTGCTCATTCTTACATCCCACAACTACTAAGAGTAGCATCACATTTTCAATCTGCCTCTGTGTTACTGAAATTCTAGCATTTCCCTAACTATGTACTGATAGCACTGTCATTGCTGTTGTTCAGTTGCTAAGTCCTGTAGAACTCTTTGCTACCCTATGGACTGAAGCACTCCAGGCCATCCTATCCCTCACCATCTCCGAGTTTGCTCAGATTCATGTCCATTGAACCAGTGATTCCATCCAACCATCTCATCCTCTGCCACCCTTTTCTCCTTTTGCCTTCAATCTTTCCGAGCATCAGGGTCTTTTCCAATGAGTCAGTTCTTTGCATCAGGTGGCCAAAGTATTGGAGCTTCAGCTTTAGTATCAGTCCTTTAAATGAATATTCAGGATTAATTTCTTTTTGGATTGACTGGTTTGATCTCCTTGCTGTCCAAGGGATTCTCAAGAGTGTTTTCCAGCACCATAGTTCGAAAACATCAATTCTTTAGCATTCAGACTTCTTTATGGAACTCTCAAATCCATACGTGACTATGGGAAAAACCACAGCTTTGATTATCTGGATCTTTGTTGGCAAAGTAATGTCTCTGCTTTTTAATATTCTATCTAGGTTTGTCATAGCCTTCCTTCGAAGGAGCAAGCGTCTTCTAATTTCATGGCTGCAGTCACCATCCACATTGATTTTGGATCCTAACAAGAGAAAATCTGTCATTGTGTTCACCTTTTCCCCTTCTACTTGCCCTGAAGTGATGGGACTGAATGCCATGATCATTTTTTGAATGTNCGGACACGACTGAGCGACTGAACTGAACTGAACAGGGAATATTATGTACCCTTATTATAATTTTTCTTTCATCCTCCTTTATCATTTCATGTAAGGGATGAATGTCTTTCTGTATGCTTCTGTCCCCTCACAGCAGAAACATTTTTCTAGTTCTAATGCTAAAATTTTAAATATATTTATAACTACACATCTACTTCAAGCTAACAAATGCTTGTTCTTAAATTTTAACATAAACGGTTATTTCCTGATCTTTGTGTATAGTAACCAACTTCCTTGTGCAGAAATTCTTCTCCTTATTTCTTATTTTCTCAGCCTCTGCAGAATAAAATGGATATCCTTGTGGTAAATTTTATGAAAGTTCACAGGTCTAAAACTTTCTTTCTATTATCTTCACATAATAAATGAAAACTGGCTTGGATAAAGCAGAGTTCTTAGATTACACTTTTTTTGTAAGACTGACGTTTTTTCTGTTACCTTCTCATGCTCACTGTCACAGCAGAGAGCCTGGAGACAATATTTGCTTTCTTTGAAAGATTTTTGCTTTTGATCTCTTACATCAAAATAATGTCCCCCTTTTCTTGAAGTTTAAAACTTTTTCTTTGGCAAATTTATTGAGGTCATTGTGAATTCAATCTCAATGCTTTTGTGAAGTTCTGAAAAGTTTTATTTAATTTTATATTTCCTTTTCAAATTATTTTGTAAAGTGGTGTAAAAAAATGAATTCCAATCAGCAACTTATTCTTGATTATTGTCAGTTGTATTCAGTGTTCTATGATTTCAGTATCTGTCATCTCCTCTTGCATTCTTTTTGTCTCTCTTTAAGTTTTATGTGTCTATGAAATATCTTAAATGCATTTCTTCAGCTTATCTTCCGTTTTACTAATAAATTCTAATATAAACAAATTCTAATATGTAATTAGAATTTATAATTAATATATAATTATAATTATATATATATAATTCTCTGACTTTTCAGGTAAGTGCATTTTTTAATCACAACAATAAAAACCTCTAAAACCAGCATTCAGAAACTATGATTGGTTCATATTCAGAAATATGTAAGCACATATGGTATCATAATATATATGTATTACATTTATGTGAAATGTTTTAGAGTTATGTATACATTTTGAGTTATCATTATATTGTAGGCATTTCTTATAACATCTTAAATACATTTAAGCAAATCAAGAAGAAAACACTTTTGTGATAGCCATATCGAAAGATAATGACTACTATTCAACTTAGTGTCACTAATGAGGATTTACATAGAGTTTATACAGAGATCCTGTATTCTATTGATTTAATTGATGTAACATATCTTAATCATTTCTGTGGTCTTTATAAATTTTGTATTTATTTAAATGGCTCTGTCAGTATGAACCCCCTTTATGTACTAGTGTCTTTATTCCTATATTCATGTATAAATATATCTCTGTGTTATCTCTCTGAGTGTTGGGAGGGTATAGGTATGTAATGAATAATGCTGCAAAGGACATAACTAAGCAGAAATCCATGTGGACACTTCTGCATATTCAGTTAAGAAAGACATTTAGTAATGATAAGGTACATATTGTCCTGGCTTTTTTCCTAGCTGCAGTGAACTCCCTTATTAATATGTGAAGAGATATTTAATACTGTCCACTTAATTCGCATACTAGACGAGTGTACTATCTCAGTTTACTGTCAGTTTGGTTCAGGCAGTTGGTCATGTCCAATTTTGCAACACCATAGACTGCGGCTCACCAGGCTTCCCTCTCCTTCACCATCTCCAAGGGCTTGCTCAAACCCATATCCATTGAGTAGGTAATGCCATCTAAAAAATCTCATCCTTTGCTGTGCCCTTCTCCTCCTACCTTCAATTTTTCCCAGCGTCAGGGTTTTTCCTAATGGGTCAGCTCTTCTCATCAGGTGGCCAAAGTATTGGACCTTCAGCTCAGCATCAGTCCTTCCAATGAATATTTATGATTGATTTCCTGTAGAATTGACTAGTTTGATCTCTATGGAGTACAAGGGATTCTCAAGAGTATTTTGCAACACAACAGTTCAAAAGGATCAATTCTTTGGCGCTCAGCTTTCTTCACAGTCCAACTTCACATCTGTACAGGACTACTGGAAAAACCATAGCTTTAACTGTACAGGCCTTTTTTGGCAAAGTAATGTCTCTGCTTTTTAATATGCTGCTAGGTTTGTCGTAGCTTTCTTCCAAGGAGCAAGCATATTTTAATTTCATGGCTGCAGTCAGTGATTTTGGAGCCCAAGAAAATAAAATCTGTCACTTTTTCCATTGTTTTCCCATCTATTTGCCATGAAGTGATGGGTCCAGTGCCATGATCTTCATTTTATTGAGTTTTAAAGAAGGATTTTCACTCTCCTCTTTCACCTTCATCAGGGGGCTGTTAACTTCCTTTTCAGGTTCTGCCACAAGAGTGGTGTCATCTGCATATCTGAGGTTATTGATGTTTCTCCTGGCAATCTTGGCTCCAGCTTGTGCTTCATCCAGCCCAGCATTTTACATAGTGTACTCTGCATATAAGTTTAATAGGCAGGATAACAATATACAGCCTTGATGTACTCCTTTCCCAATTTTGAATCAGTCTGTTATTCCATGTCCAGTTCTCCTCCATCCATTCAGGCACTCTGTCTATTAGATCTGATCCCTTGAATCTATTTGTCATTTCCACTGTATAATTGTAAGGGATTTGATTTAGGTCATATCTGAATGGCCTCATGGTTTTCCCTACTTTCTTCAATTTAAGTCTGAATTTTGTAATAAGGAGTTCATGATCTGAGCCACAGTCAGCTCCTCATCTTGATTTTTCTGGCTGTATAGAGCTCCTCCATCTTTGGCTGCAAATAATATAATCAATCTGATTTCAATGTTGACCATCTCGTGATGTCCATGTGTAGAGTCATCTCGTGTTGTTGGAAGATGCTGTTTGCCATGACCAGTGTGTTATCTTGTCAAAATTCTGTTACCCTTTTCACTGCTTCATTTTATACTCCAAGGCCAAATTTGCCTGTTACTCCAGTTATCTCTTGACTTCCTACTTTTTTATTCATTCCCTTATGATGAAAAGGACATCTTTTGAGGGTGTTAGTTCTAGAAGGTCTTGTAGATCTTCCTAGAACCATTCAGCTTCAGCTTCTTTGGCATTAGTGTTTGGGGCATAGACTTGGATTACTGTGATACTGAATGGTTTGTCTTAGAAGTGGACAGAGATCATTCTTTCATTTTTGAGACTGCACCCAAGTACTGCATTTCAGACGCTTCTGTTGACTATGAGGGCTCCATTTCTTCTAAGAGATTCTTGCCCACAGTAGTAGATATAATGGTCATCTGAGTTAAATTTGCCCATTCCCATCCATTTTAATTCACTGATTCTTAAAATGTCGATATTCATTCACTCTTGCTATCTCCTGCTTGACCACTTCCAATTTACCTTGATTCAGGGACCTAATATTCCAGGTTCCTATCCAGTTTGTTCTTTATAGCATCATACTTTATTTTCACCACCAGACACATCCATAACTGGATATTGTTTCCACTTTGGCTCAGCCTCTTCATTCCTTCTGGAACTGTTTCTCTGCTATTCTCCTAGTATATTGGTAGTATATTGGGGACCTACCGAGCTGGGGAGTCCATCTTTCAGTGTTGATTCTCTTTGCCTTTTCATACTGGCTCATGAGTTTGAATGATAACCATGTGATGACAGGGGAAGTCTATTGGCAATTTGGTTATACAACAGACCAATCCAACTTGCCTTGCAAACTGAGGATAAAAACATACAATCCTGTGCCTATGAATGTTCCAAACATCTGCCCTTGAGATATTTGGACTTGGGCTGGATTGTGGTTATTCAGCCACTAAATCGTATCTGACTTTTTGCGATCCCATGAGCTGCAGCATGCCAGGATTCCCTGTCCTTCACCATCACCATCTCCAGAGTTTGCTCAAACTCCTGGCCAGATTAGAGCCAATAAATTTTGCTTTGAAGGAACTAAACTGGAGGGTGCTTTCACCCTTTTGTTTCTAAGATTATAACACAGTTGTTCATTCTAGTAGCTACCTCATGGTATAAATCTTAAATGATTACTTTTCCTGAACTAGTATCCTCCACATGTATTTGCTGCTACTGTCACTGCACTTTTTTCATGGAATGATAGTTTGTATCAGTGCTTACAAGAATTTGGATTTTTGCTCTAAAGATATTTATTAATTTCAGTATATGCTGAAAGTTTTGCACACACATTCCAGTGTTTGTGTGAATTGATTTGCATCCCATAGATTTCTGTTGTGAGTCAAGGAAGAAGAAAATTGAATGATCAAAAGGAAACGTAAAACTTTTCTATGACATGCTAGTTTTCACAGACTCTTAATAGATGCTCTTTGGAAGATTCATCTATTAAATAATTTTAGAAATATTGGATTACACAAATATAATGACATGGTATATAGACTTTAATGTACTAAGGATATTTAAAATCTTTAACATTTTAACATTTAACATTTTAGCATTTTTAACATCTATAATTTATTTTACAATATTACACTACTCTCCCTGAACAGCAAAACATATGACCTGAAACTAGTATTTCTTGAGGCACAGTTTGTGAAATGCAGCATTTTTTTTTTTTCACTCACATCAACTTTCTTTTTTTCCAAGATACCTCACCCCTACCTCAGTGAGCTGCTAATGATACTTTACTCCTGCTATTCTGGAAGGGGAAAATCAGGACATCTCATACTTGTATCCTAGAGATAAATGTTTCTGATACCTCTTTTTTTCCTGAACAATTTGTCATATATCCTGATTATATCTTGTAGTATGGGCTCCACATTGTAGGATGCTGTGAAGGAGATAGGCTTTTGACTGAGGCGGACGGATTCCCCTGACTCTTCCGCCACGTACTTCACATATGATATTTAGTAAATTATTTTACCTCTCAGGATCTCTGGTTAATCATATTATAGTAAAGATACTATTACCCTTCTTAAAAATCACTGAGACAGATAAAACTGATTTTCAGACTATATAAAGTATACCTAGAAATATTTTTTAAAATGGAAACTATCAAAGTGAGCAATACTTACATAAAACCATTTTCAACATCTGTTCTCCAACAAATAAATAAAAATTTAAACTACTATTATGTACCACAACAACACACTCAGTAGTGTGATTATTTATTGACAATTTGAATTTTGCAAGAATATAGAGAAATTTTAACAGTGGTCTGTTTATGGTAAAAATGAAAATTGCCATAACCACTTAGGAAAACCCTTTGGCAGTTTCTAGTGAAGTAAATATATGCTTGCCCTATGACCCAACAATTGTACTTCTTGAGTATTAAGGATTCATAGCAGTTTTAGCTACAGATAAGTCAGTAAGATAAAGAATAATATTTGACATGCTTGTAAAATAGAATTCTATACTTCTGATACATATGAAAATATTGAATGATCTGCCAGAAAGAACAAGATGCGATAGATGCATCATCTGCCAAGATGCAGTAGACCATCTGATGTAGAATTTCACTGATACAAAGTTCATGAACAAAGCTAATCTATGGGAATAAAAGTACAAATAATGGTTACCTCCATGGAATGGGATAGATAGTGACTAAAAAAAGGCAAAAGGAACTTTCTGAGTGGTAGAAGTAGTCAATATATTGATCCAGATGGTGATTTCATATGTATAATCTATGTAAAAATGTATTCAACTGTGGATATAAGATGTGCACTTTATGCATTTACTTTGTGAAAGCTCAGTCGTGTCCAACTCTTTGCAACCCCATGGACTGTAACCTACCAGGCTCCTCCATCCATGGGATTTTCCGGGCAAGAATACTGGAGTGGGTTGCCATTTCCTTCTCCAGGAGATCTTCTCCACCCAGGGATCGAACCCGGGTCTCCCGCATTATAGACAGACACTTTACCGTCTGAGCCGCCAAGGAAGTCTAGTATACACTAATTCAATTAAAAATAAAACAAATGATAAGGATAAAAATGAGACATAATATGTGTAATATATAGTATGGACATCTAGTACATCTTCAAAATACTGAAGCTATTTTAACTTGTGTATGTTGGTATTAGACCAATATATTGCATATAAAATCATTTTGAAAAGAAAGTGTGCTTCATATTCCTAGTTACTGATTTAAATGTGAGTTTTGGACTACTACCAGTGCATAAGTTGGGATCAGCCTATATATATGCAATGAACATCCTTACAAGGAGAGTGTAGAAACAGAAATGAGTTATATGCCGTATCATCTGTAGGCTGTTTGAAGAAAACTAAGGAATGATAAAATAGAAAGACTATAAATTTGTTCTCATTGCATTACTGCAAGTGATGGGTAGTTAGAAAAGATGTCAAACTGAAGGAGATGGGACAAATCTGATCTATCAGAGTCCACATCAAACCTTATCTACTGTTGTGTTGAATTTTTCTTCTTTTTTCAAGAAAAAATTGCTGGCTGCTATTAACTGCCTCATAATGGTTGTTACTTAAAATAAACAAACAAATAAGGAAAATAAAAATTTTTTAAGTAGGTCTAAGTTATAGTCTGAATCTCTGAATTTAATGTCTCTGGAATTAGATTTCTCCCATTGATTTTTAAAAAAAATAATACAAATAAGTAGAAATCCATCCACACCTAATAGTGCTAACCAAAGCTATTGTGCTCATCAAACTTGCATCCAGATTGCATGGATGCAACACACATTACACAGATGGTTTGATTCACTTGATAAATGGAGCTTTGAAAATGATTATCAGTTTTTTAAACAGTGGTAGCTATGGAAGGGTGTTTCAAAACAGCACTTTAAAACTATACCCTTTTAATTTGTTGTCTTCCTGTTATATTTTTATAGGTTCTCATTTTTCCTGCTGTTGAAATTGCTTAGCCTTATCTAGTTTTATGAATGGAGACATAGTCTCAAATAGTTTATTTAATGAATCCAGTCTATCTGTGCACTTCATCTTTATGTAATAGACAAAGACCACAAGATTACCTTCAACATGGTTCCAGTAAGCCTGTTTATACAGTTTTTAGTTGGCTCATAACAAACAGAGCAGCATAACATTATTCAAAGTAAACAGGACCAGAAGATTAGAGACAACATTTTATAACTTTACATTAAATAATATTCTGTGATTTCCTAACATTTCAAGCAAGAAAAGAAACATGACTGATCATATATTTCTCATGATCTGTTTCTGGTAATCTTGTTTAATAGGACTAATAGTTATTTTCCTTATAAATGAGTGCTGAAGAAGAATTTATACCATGTCACTGTTGAACAAGCTAGTGAGCAGTGGTTTATTGGCCCAAACCAAAAGATGAATGGTTCCCATGAAGTATCTATCCAAGTGGTAGACTGAACATGGCAGAGGGAAAACGAGAGAGAGAGAGAGAGAGAGAGAGAGAGAGAGAGAGAGAGAGAGAGATTGCCAGTGAGTGGGAGGCAGAAAAAAGTAGGAGTAAAAAACTACAGTGAGGTATAATCCTAGGTGATTTCAGGGTTAAATTGATGATGTTTAATAAAGTGTGGCTGATGCCTCTGTGTGAAGATGTCCAAAAGATCTTTGGATGTTCAAGTATCAATTTTAAGGCGATCAGGACAAGAAGTATAAAGAAAGAGATTTCTGCCTAAGTTGAGAGTTGAGTGCATGAGATTTCCAAGGGGTGGAATAGAACCAAACACTGAACTTGGTGACTGGTAGGATTTTTAAGAGTTAAGAAGAAAGAACTAGTATAACTGAAGTAGAGGAATAGAAGGAAAACAAGAATTGCTTTACTCAGGCTTAATAAGGAGATATGTTTTTAGAAAGCATTGTGACAGAGGTTCTAAGAAAAACAGAAAATAGTCAATCTTCAATTTGTTTCAAAAAGGTCACTGGTTAGCTTTGAGTGAAAAGTTTTCCTACAAAGGAGGGAGATAGAAAACCAGTGACAACAAAAGGGTTAGTTGGACTATAGGAAGTTCAGTTCAGTTGCTCAGTCATGTCTGACTCTTTGTGATTCCATGGACTCCACGGACTGCAGCATGCCAGGCTTCCCTGTCCATCACCAACTCCTGGAGCTTACTCAAATTCATGTCCATCCAGTTGGTGATGCCATCCAACCATTCAACCATTGTCATCCCCTTCTCCTCCCACCTTTAATCTTTCCAAGCATCAGGGTCTTTTCAAATGAGTCAGCTCTTTGTATCAGGTGGACAAAGTGTTGGAGTTTCAGCTTCAGCATCAGTCCTTCCAATGAATATTCAGGACTGATTTCCTTTAGAATGAACTGGTTGGATCGCCTTGAAGTCCAATGGACTCTCAAGAGTCTTCTCCGACACCACAGTTCAAAAGCATCCATTCTTCAGTGCTCAGCTTTCTTTGTAGTCCAACTCTCACATCCATACATGACTACAGAAAAAACCATACCCTTGACTAGACAGACTTTTATTGGCAAAGTAATGTCTCTGCTTTTTAATATTCTGTCTAGGTTGGTCATAACTTTTCTTCCAAGGAGCAAGCATATTTTAATTTCATGACCGCAGTCACCATCTGCAGTGATTTTGGATCCCTAAAAATAAAGTCTGTCACTGTTTCCCCATCTATTTCCCATGAAGTGATGGGACCAGATGCCATGATCTTAATTTTCTGAATGTTGAGTTTTTGACCAACTTTTTCACTCTCCTCTTCCACTTGCATCAGGAGGCTCTTTAGCTCTTCTTCACTTTCTGCAATAAAATTGTGTCATCTGCACATCTAAAGTTATTGATATTTCTCCTGGGAATCTTGATTCCAGCTTGTTCTTCATCCAGTCCAGCATTTCTTATGATGTGCTCTGCATAGAAGTTAAATAAGCAGGGTGACAATATACAACCTTGACGTACTCCTTTCCCAATTTGGAACCAGCCTCTTGTTATATGTCTAGTTCTAACTGTTGCTTCTTGACCTGCATAGAGATTTCTCAGGAGGTAGGTTAGGTGGTCTGGTATTTCCATCACTTTAAGAATTTTTCACAGTTTGTTGTGATCCACACAGTCAAAGGCTTTGGCATAGTCAATAAAACAGAAGTAGATGTTTTTTTTCTGGAACTCTCTCACTTTTTCAATGAAACAACAGATGTTGGCAATTTGACTATGGGAAGAGACAGGAACTTTTAAAGCATAATGTATTTTTTTAAAAAAGAAAGAAAGCTGGGAAAACTACTTTAGAAGCATTCCTGTGTACCTTTCAACCTTTAATTTCTCACCTTTTACATNTTTCTGGAACTCTCTCACTTTTTCAATGAAACAACAGATGTTGGCAATTTGACTATGGGAAGAGACAGGAACTTTTAAAGCATAATGTATTTTTTTAAAAAAGAAAGAAAGCTGGGAAAACTACTTTAGAAGCATTCCTGTGTACCTTTCAACCTTTAATTTCTCACCTTTTACATTGTTGTTCAGTCACTGTGCCCTGTCTGACTTTTTGCAACCCCATGAACTGCAGCATCCCAGGCTTCCCTGTCCTTCAGTTGTCTCCCAGAATTTGCTGAAATTCATGTCCATTGATTTGGCGATGCCTTCTAACTACCTCATCTTCTGCTTTTCCCTCCTCTTTTTGCCTTCAATCTTTCCCAGCATCAAGATCTTTTATTGTTTTATTTAATTCCTACAACAACTCTCTATGCTTTCATCTGTATGACAGGAAAATAAGATCAATATAAAACTTTTTATAATTAAAAACAAATGCATGCCTTCTTTAGTTGTGTGTGTATGTGCATGCTAAGTTGCTGCAGTCGTGTCCAACCTTTTGCAACCCTATGGACTGTAGACCACCAGGCTCATTGGCCCATGTGATTCTCCAGACAAGAATACTGGAGTGGGTTGCCATGCCCTTCTTCAGGCTATCTTCCTCATCCAGGGATCAAACCCACGTCTCTCATATCTCCTACATTGGCAAGTGGATTCTTTAGTACTAGCATCACCTAGGAAGCCCATTCTTTAGGTACATGAAGGCAAATAAATGGGAAAAAAAATTCAAAGAATGGGTATTGATGCAGAATCCCACGTGAGGCTAGAAATGATAGCGTAAAGAATAAAGCTTCAGTAAGGACATGTAGTCTAAGTCAAGGACTCTGGGAGAGATGAGGTTGAATATGTGGAATACATTTACAGTGGATGAAATAGAAGATGTCTTCTAATGGTTTATACCTTTTCAATCAAGTAGGAGGCATGTTACTTGAATAACAGTGGTAGGAATGGTGGAATAGTTATTGAGAAAACTTTGTCTTGATATAGCTATATTTGGTGATGATAAAGGACAGGAAATCAACATTAGATGGAAAAAAATCTTGAAGGTTGGAGCAGCTTGTGGAGCATGGAGAACATTTATTTTCATGATCAGACTATGAAGTCCTGTTACCTTCTCCAAAACCATCAGCAGGTTAGGGATGTAAGGGAGGAACAGAGAAGGGCAGTTACAACTTTTGTTGGGAATAGGTGGCAGATACTCAGGAAAGTGAGGAAATAAAATGTGGCCTTTATGACTAAATAATGGAAATGATAAAACAAGAATCCTGGTAACTAGATTCTGGATATTGAGTGATGGATGTTTGTTTGCTAGATATAGTTTGCTAATCTTTCATTTAAAACAAACTCAAATGACAAAGTACTTCCTCCATCGTAGGGCACTGAAGATTGATGGTCAGCATCTTCTTTGGTGCTTACTTTCAGAAAATATAGAATTGAGTCACTAAAAGACTTTGCAAATTGGTCTGTAGTTTTAAGATAGACTATCTTAAAAAACTAAGAGCAAAAGTTCTAAAACAAAGTTCTAAAAAATAACTGATATCAGATTCCAAAATGCTATGTTTCTGAGCAATGGATTTACTTCACAAGCTATATTTAGATGTGGGCCTTCTTAGGAAATGCCTACCTCATGGAGTTGCTTAAGTAACTATGTATATGAGTCTCTTGCAGCTTCTTGAACCTCTTTGATTTTGGCTTCCAGAAGACTTATTTATGTGGGCATCTAAAGCAAACAAATAGAAGGAAAGCAGGTTGAATTAAGAGAGAAGGGAGGGTTTGGAAATTTGGAAATTACAAGGGCAAACAGACTTAATTGGGGGTATACTTACTAAATTAAGTTATGCTTACTTTATTTCTTCCCTGCCCACTTATTCTTTTTTCTTTTCTCCATTTGGATTTTTTCCCCAGTGCTAACAGAAAGTGCTCTTTTGAAGCTCATTAATGACTTTTCCTCTTTTTTTTTAATCTCATTTGGTTAATTGAATCCTTACTATTCTCCTTTGTTTCTATTTTGCTTTCCTTTTTGAAACACTACTCTTTCACCAACTCTGAGAACATTCTGCCCTAGAAGCCTTCTTATATCTATGAATATTCCTGCCCTCACTTCTCTGAGGACTCATTCTCTTCCTGCTTTGTAACTGTAGTCACTGCAAAAAGCCTTTTTACTAAACATATACACTTTCTGGTTACTTTGCTCTTTTATTGCTTAACTTTCTCTTGATTGCAGTAAATATTTTGGAAACAAAAATGAAAACTCATACAGTAATTTTATCATAGTATATATTATCTACTATCTAATTCTAATATATAAAAATTCAAATTATTAATAATGAGTAGCATAGAATTTTTATAGACATATACTTTATAAGTTAAACTGAAAGATACCTGGATATTGTAATGTTTACAGTATGGACATTTATTGAATAGTTAATAATTGAAGAAAAATTCACATGTACATCTACATGCTCTAGGAATACAAATTTTTGTATGCATTCTCCTATTTGAATATAATAATACATTAATGAGGGCTTTTTGAAGGACTTTGAAAATGCTCTTGGACTAGTAGTTCCTTATATTAATCTCATTGATGAAATAAAAATTGCAAATTAGAAAGGACATAAAAAGAGATATTAGAGATTTTGAGCTCAGAAGCTTGTCAGAAAGACATATTTTGCTCTTGAGTATGCTTTATTTTTATCTTCCTCTCAGATAAAAAAATAATTGTTAGCTGTGAAATAATACCTTAAACTGATACTGTGAAATCCCAGTAGTATGCAGAATATCTAGGGTCAAGTTTCTGTTCATTTCAGTCGCTCAGTGGTGTCCGACTCTTTGTGACCCCATGAATCGCAGCATGCCAGTCCTCCCTGTCCATCACCAGCTCCCGGAGTTCACTCAGACTCACGTCCATCGAGTCAGTGATGCCATCCAGCCANCACTGACCTTTTCCAGTCCTGTGGCCACTGCTGAGTTTTCCAAATTTTCTGGCATAGTGAGTGCAGCACTTTCACAACATCCTCTTTCAGGATTTGAAATAGCTCAACTGGAATTCCATCACCTCCACTAGCTTTATTCGTAGTGATGCTTTCTAAGGCCCACTTAACTTCACATTCCAGGATATCTGGCTCTAGATGAGTGATCACATAAGTTTAGATGTTTAATTTTAATCAGATGAATGTTCTAGTTGCAATTCAAGAACAATCTAGTAAAACAATCCTTAAACCTTAATATAAGGACTAGGAAAGCATTGATATTAAGAATAGGGAATGAAAGTGGACCTACTTTCTATTGGAAAATACACATAAATCCTTTGAAAGCCATTCTATTAGTGAAAACCTTTTGCATATTTTAATGTAAAAATAATAGGGACATTTTAAGAGCTTTCTTTTTGTCACCTACTGATCCAAGTACAGAATAGTCCAGCTGAAATAAATTGTTTAAAGGACACTATCAGGTAGGTGGATATTATTTTAATCTCGGTTTTCAGATAATTAACTGTGGTGGAGACATGGTCAAGGTCACACAAGTGGGACATGGAAGAGTCAAAATTCTAAGTCAGGGGTCTGCTTAAAGCTCTCACTGTGGTGCTAAACTCCATTTCACTATAGAAAAAAAGCCATAAATTGCATAGGACTTATTTTATCATGTAAAATAGAATGATGGCATCTGTTAATTGCAGGCCATAGACATTTCATAAACTAATCCTCTAGTGAACTGAAAAAGTAAGCAAATGGAACTAATCAAGCAGAACAATGATTTATTTTTCCCTTGGCTCCAGAACACCTTAAAACATTGTTTTGATCATGAGCATCTGAGACTCCTATTTATTAAATTAATGAATATTTTGCTGTTTGAGATGTTTTCAACCATGTGCTGAGTCAAATTTATCATAAATAATGATATAAACATACTTTTAAAACCTCTTAAAATGATGAATTAAAAGCATTTAAAAATTCCTCACTTCAGTAAACTGGAAAATAATTTATCAGGTGTTGTTGAATGGCATTTATCATACCATTTAGTGAATTAAATGTGTTTCAGGAACACAGATTTTGACCTCTCTGAATACAAATAGATTTTTGTAAATTGAATGTGTTAATAGCAATTCAGAGATGTTGGAAACTTAAATAACTAACCATTATTTTCTTATCAAAGACAGTTAAGTGCTCCAACAACAACAGCCAACAGTTAAGTAAGACAATGGTGAAAAATTGTTGCTGAACCACAAAAGATGCTGCGATTCTTGGCCTCCAGAGGAGAAGAATTCAGTTCAGGGCCAGAGAGGAGGCTTGATTTCTCAGAGCTTTTGTATAATATAGTTTTATTATAGTATAAAAGAGATAGAGAAAGCTTCTGACATAGACATCAGAAAGGGGCAGAAAGAGTGCACCCTTGCTAGTGTTAGCAATGGAGTTATGTACTTTTTAATTAGTTATTACAATGAATCAAAAGAATCTCTGGAGGTTATAAAGATCTTACTAGATCCACTCCCATAATTTCCATTTTAAGATAATAGGATTAGCCAGAAGGTCCCCCCCCCCCCAGAAACTGTCCTCAAGCAGGATACATTATTGTTATATATTCCTTAGTGCAGAGTTTAAACTGAGTTGTTTGTTGTGTAATCATCAGTTCGAGGCTTAAAGATAAAAATGTTTTGTGTGACTAAAACTAAGGAATATAGAGGAGAGGAAGAAAAAAAAAAACACATTTGTCCTTTCTTCCTCCTTGAGAATTCCAGACCCCTCTCTCCTTGGGGACCCCCGGACTTCTTATCAATCTGCCTAGGAATTGACTCTCTCAAAGGTAAGGCAGAAGACACATTTATTGAAATCTTAAGTGTTCTGAATCAAATATTTTCTTACCAGCAAACACCAATAGAATGGTTTTAAATAATCACTACAAACTTATCAGTGCATAGGTGGAGGAAAATACATTAGCCAAACAAATATTATCCAAACATGACAGCAAAATATATGACCAAACTTTAATAATACAGTTCTTTCCAAGGGCAATAGCTTAATTTGAACTAGAATTGGACTCCTCTCTTATTTTTTGCTTACTTAAAGAATCATAAAATATATACTACAGATTAGGGACTATAAATTCTGGAAGGCTTTGGATAAAGCAATAAATAATTATGGTGCACATTCTTAAAATCTCTCTGAATTATTGACAAATAGCATGACTTCAAGATTACAGATTGCTCCTAGTTCCCAGCAGTGAACTAATATGACAATTAGATAAGGAACTTAAACATATATCTTTCCATGTGGCAAATACATGAGACATTTTTAAATCATGTTGATTATCTTTTTAAGCTTAATAAGATGTGAGTGAGCAGTATTTTCATTAACTAGAAAGATTACTAAGTTAATGAAACATTTAGCAAAATTCTAAATTTAGGAAAGTACAAAATATTAATAGAAGCTGATAATGTGATTAGAGGATCCTGTTTCCCTTACTGGAGAGAATGAGCTCTCTTAGGTATGCAAGATGCCCTTGAGTATGATTTTGATGTGGTGAACAGAGCATAGGATTGGAAGAGGAGCAAATGTAGGCTCTTCTGTCCATCTGCCAGTTATTAGGCTGTCTCTTTGACCAAGGAAATTAAAATTTCTGAGCTCTAGTATTAAATATGTAAAGTAAGAATGAAAATAATTTTCATTTTAGTAGATAGTTGTAAAAAGGAAATCAAACCATACATGTAAAGTTTGTAAAACAGTGTGAAATTTATGTAAGGTGTCCATTAATAGTTGCAAGCTTTTTCAATTCCTATTATTTGTATTTTTTGTGTGTGTTTCAATGAGCCATTCTTCAGCAAATATTGTATTTTGTGCTCACCTGACTTTCATGATCTCAAGAGAGAACATGAACTCAAGGGTCCTTAGAACCACTGCAGATTTCCTGTAACTTTTATCCTCAGGGAAAAGGAAAAGCTGTGGCTGTCTATATACACAGAAATACACCTCCGTGTTGTCCACAGTCTAGCTAGTGTTCCAAGAGCCAGGCTACCCCAACGCTCTAATTATGGGTTATCTGTTTTGCAAGACTCAAGACTTTCAGTCAGGAGTTTCTCTATAGCATTTTGTTACATTAGAGCAATGAAGTCGAATTAATGCTATTATAAGGGTCAGAAAGACTTGAATATGTAGTCCAAGTTCAGTTCTGGTACTGCATGTTACCCTCAACTGAGTTAAAACGTTTTGACCCCTGTTTTCTCATTTATGAGAAAAATAGGACATATATGCCCGCACATTTATATATACACACACTTTACCTAATACAATGGTTTGCTCTCAAGTAATCCTGAGAGATGTGAGTCAGTTTCTGAAACTGAAAGGATGCTCTCACCATTCTCAGAACACAACTTGTGCTGGATCTAGTTTCTCTTAATGTAAAGTCAGAATAGCCCAGCTATTTTCCATTGTCTTTTACATGAACCAGTATGCTGCTTGTACTAACTTACATGAAGTAATAGAGCAGCAAAGAATAGTTAGAGAACATCAGGTCTAATCTCACTTCAAAAATGAGGAGGCCAGTTCTGGGAAGTAGGTCAGAAGCTCTTGCTCTGCTCCCATACCTCACTGGTATGAAGCATCTCTGCTACCTAGGACCTAATGCATGGACTTTTCTGTAACCCTCTCTTAGTTAAGAGCTAAAGACAAGTAAATACTTGTATGTAGTTTGATTAGTTATACTGTTGCTTCTCAGTGCTCCAAAATGTGAAATGTGTAAGGCTGGGAAATGAAGGTGAGAATGATGAAAGATGACTTGTAAGGAAGAAGGAGTGGATTTCTAAAATTACTGGCAAAAATCGTACCTGATAGCAGAAGTATAACCTATGTTTCTCCCAAGCCCCTTAGAAGCCACAATGTTGAGAGGGAGGTGTGAAAGTGAAGTCGCTCAGTAGTGTCCGACTCTTTGCGACCCCATGGGCTGTAGACTANGAAGAAGGAGTGGATTTCTAAAATTACTGGCAAAAATCGTACCTGATAGCAGAAGTATAACCTATGTTTCTCCCAAGCCCCTTAGAAGCCACAATGTTGAGAGGGAGGTGTGAAAGTGAAGTCGCTCAGTAGTGTCCGACTCTTTGCGACCCCATGGGCTGTAGACTACCAGGCTCCTCTGTCCATGGGATTTTCCATGCAACAGTACTGGAGTGGATTGCCATTTCCTTCTCCAGAGATCTTCCCGACCCAGGGATTGAACCCAGGTCTCCTGCATTGTAGACAGAAGCTTTACCGTCTGAGCCACGAGGGAGGTGTATGTCTGTGGAAAAAACAAGAGGATTAAGAGTAGCATATGAGTGCATAAAAGTACCTTCAACCAAAGTTGATGAAAGCACAGGATCTGAACGACAATGCAGTGGGCCTAACATACAGAGAGTCTGCATGTTAATTCCCACAGCAGTTATTTCTCTGAACATCATGTGCTCATGTGAAGGCAGCTAGATTAGCTACCCAGGGCACTTCAGTATGTTGCCACACAAGCTCAAATGGACCTCCTTTTATCTGCCAATGAAGGTCGAATACCTTGTCGGGCATCAGGAAATCTAGAAAAAAAGGCCCTTCTTTTAAAAGCTATTTCTGTTACAGAAATTGTCCTGCCAGGATACGTAGGATGAAAATTTATAAAAATTTCTTTCTGAACTACTAATTCTCAACACCTATGTAGGCAGATTATTGTAGTATTAGAGTACTTAGATTCACCGGAGGACAATTGGAAAAATCATCTTACTTAATAGCCTTTGCAGTACATGGTGTGTTTTCTTATACATATATAGATTTTGTTCATTATTCTGTATAACTGGAAGTTTATAATTATGGCTAGTGTGTTACTGCATAAGCATTAGGCCCCATGATTTCTAAAAATGTCATTGTGGTTGTTTGCCAAACAATCACTCTCTCCATGGATTCACAGTTTCCTTTTAAACACATATAATATTAAAACAGTTTGTCTCTTTGATATGCATGTCTCCTGAGGTGTAAGGTGATTAGGGCAGCAGATTTTCTTGCAAATAAATCAAACATCAAGTGCAGTGGCTTCTTGCCTTATATACAAAATGTCTAACAACTTCACTTAGACACACTTAAGTCATATTTTATTTAATAATGTCTTGCTCCTCAGTTTGAAAAGAACACTTTTATGATTTATTTTAATCTAGAGTATAGTATTTTTACTACAACTATTTGATATTCTTGAAAGCTTTAGGAAGTATATCGGTTCCTAAAAGTGGACGATTTCAAACTACTTCATCTTTTAGCTCTGTAATGGTTGTCACTGCAAAGGAATTGCTTTAATAAGAAGTTCAGCCAAACCAGCACTGCTGCTTACTAGTTCTTAAATTCATCTCTTCCTCACTCTCTTGAACATTCCAGAGCTGCAGTTTCAGACCCTTTCCATTTTGTTTAAAACTCCATCTCCTTCTGCACCTCTGTCCCCTCCACATATTTAAAAGATGACACATTCTGCCACATTGTTAGGTCGAAGTTATGCACTGTGACTCTTAATTTCTTACATTTCCATCCCAGACTGTCCTTGTATCTTCACATCCTTTCTCCTGTATTGAAAGATAGCAAATCAACTTTCATTTTTCTAAAGGCTTATCTCGACTTAAATTTGGATGTCTCACCCTCTGGACATTGTGTTCTTAATAATCTTTATGGAATTCTTGGCATTACCTTTTCTGTCTCTTTTCACTTTTGAATAAATATGTCTCTCTTCACTTTGGTTTACCTGCTCTTCAAACATCAAAGAAGCAAGCTCATTAAGACCCTAACACCTGTTCAAAGTCTTCTCTCTTTGTTCTGTTTTTAGCAGCACAATTCTGGAAATTAGAACTCACTTGTTTTCACTTCCTGACACTGCACATCTAATCTTGACTTTACAGCTGTGCTTTCGGCACCTATAGTTCCTTCAAGCACAATGTTTTTGACTGTTGTGCTAGTATTTCCCAAATTATGTATCATCTGATCAACCCCTGCTCTCAAGCCAGGCTTTGCTACCGACTCACTATCTTATGAAAGTGGAAAGTGGAAGTGTTAGTCTCTCGATAGTGTCTAACTCTTGGTGAGCCTGCTAGGCTCCTCTGTCCTGAGATTCTCCAAGTAGTATATTGGAGTGGGTAGCTATTCCCTTCTCCAGGACATCTTCCTGACCTGGGGATCGAACTTGAGTGTCCTACATTGTGGGGAGATGCTTTACCTTCTCAGCCACTTGGGAAGCCACTATCTTACAGTATTTTTATTTTTTTTTTTCAGTCTTGCAAAACAAATTCTAAACACACTTCAACTTTTCTCTCCTTTCCCATTTCTTATTGGTTAGTGAGTCCAGTGTGGATGGATTTTCTATATATTTTTTACATGTGTTTGTTTTTTCCAGTTCTGTGGCCACAACCACTGTTCCAAGGCCTTCCTTTACTTCATTGTTCCTCATGAAGATGCTCTCTCATGAGTTTCCTGGCCTCTAGTTTCTCTCTGCTCCTACCTAAACAAAGGTGATTCCAAGAATGTTCCTCTTCTGCTCATGTTATTCAAAATGAATGACTGGAACTCAAAGACATTCTAACACTTTCTCAAAGGACAAGGCCTTCTGTGTAATTGCCTGTTAATATGAGTTTGGAAGAGTTGAATAATTCTCACTATGTATTTTTAACATTTAAAAATATAAAAGTTTTCCTACCTCCTTATATATTATAGGATTATGTATTTTTCAAACAGGTCATATTTCCCGAGCCATTATTATTTAAAACTCTTGTCTATTTCATATATTTTAAAATATTTTGTCTGTTTTGAAAATATCTAAATTACATATACATTGTTGTTGTTCAGTGGCTAAGTCATGTCTGACAGTGTGTGTTCACATGGACTGCAGCATGCCAGGCTTCCCTGTCCTTCACTCCCTCCCAGAGTTTGCTTAAATTCATGTCTGTTGGGTTGGTAATGCATATACATTACATCTCACAAAAAATAACAGAACAAAACAAAACAGAGTTCATCATCTAAGGAGTCAGAGTAGTTAACTACATAAACTGATGACATTTACTGATTCTTATTTGGTGTCTAAGTATTCTGGCAGTTAAGACCCAAATATAAGTATGTTGGGTGGTCACTGAATAATTACTGACCCTTGAATCCAATATGTATAATCTGAACTTGGGAGAAATGAGAATTTTCAGTGACTAGTTTAAAGATAGCCACAATAAGGACTCAGAGTTACCCACTGATATATATGTGCTTATTCTCTCAGTTGTGTCTGACTATTTGTGACCCCTGGACTGGAACCTTCCAGGCTCCTCTGTCCATGAGGATGCTCCAGGCAAGAATACTGGGATGGATTTCCATGCCCTCCTCCAGGGGATCTTCCCAACCCAGGGATTGAGCCCAGGTCTCCTGCATTGCAGGTGGATTCTTTACCATTTGAGCCATCAGGGAAGCCCAATATATATGTAGTAAAATAACATATATGTGAAACCAACAAATGAGTTGATGAAAAACAAACACTAAGAATTTCTCACAAGAGATTGTGGAAATACACATGTGGGCTTGTGGCAGATAGCTCTAAGGTAGTTCCAATTTCTAACTTTTTCCCTTTTTTCTTTTTCTTCTTCTTCCTTTTTTTTTGCATATTCTGAAGCCAGGGACTTTATGAAATATCATTGAATTTAGCAACTAATGGTCACTGGTATGGAGGATAAATCCTAAGGGAAAGGCAAGTACACCTCACTGAAAAGCTCTTTAGCAGTAAATCTTATTTGATTTGGAAATAGCTGTCAGCATTCCAAGTAAAGAAAAAAACATGAAGCATCAAGTAATGTAACTTAAAGGTGTAAATAGATATATATTGAAGTAAGGAAATGTATTTGAAAGGGATTTTCAATTACCTTACTTAGAATATTTTTTTCAAAGTATTACTGTGAACCCTTTGTGACCTCATATAAAAGAAAATTTTACAGGGAGATACAATATGTCAAATTGGGTTTGATTCAAGGGACAGTTGTTGAACACTACATTGAATCTGGCTTGCAGGCTAAGAGAAGTTAGTTTAGAAGATTTACTACCATAGATTGAATCTAGCATCTCGCCATAAATCCAATTTATCATCACACATTACTTTATCAGATAGTTCCACAAGGTAGAAAAATTATACTACAGGTCTCATTAATTTTTTGGCATATGTGACTGAATTCTAAGGATATGTAGCCTTATCATGAACATTTTATTGTGGACTGACTTATTTTCATCAGTCCACATGAACAAGGGACTATATCTTTAATAAAAAATACAAACATCATCCAGCATAGGTTTTTTTTTCTTAAATTACTCACATTAACCTCCAATTAAAAGAAATAAATTTATATTAAAAAATACGAATAAAAAATTTTAAAAACACTTCTATTTCTCTGTCCATTTTCCTCCTTATTTTGAAATAAAGAATTGTCCATAGAAAAGAATTATCCTTTATGTTTATTCCTTTTAAAATTTGTATGGTGATAAATTTAATTAGCACTAAGATGTAGTTTTCTTACTGATATACATGTCTTACTTTGACTTTACTCTTTAGCAAACATAAAAAACATAAATGTTACATAAACTTTGAGAGCTAAATTAACTCCTATAGTCATAAATTGTAATCTCCTGCTTCTAGATGAAACAATTCTGTTTTGGGTTTTTTTTTTTTTTTTTGACAATAAGATGTCAAAATTTACTAAGCACATACTATTGTCAAATATTGTTTTAAGTACTTTGCATATATTAAATTATTTGCTCCTCACAATAACTCTATGGTGAAAGTACTATTCTTTTTATTATTTTGATGTTTTTAAACATTTCATTATTTCATAGACTTACTATTTTCTTCTTTTTTTCTAATCTGATGCTTCTTATAAGAACCTTAAGATGGATCTGTGTGTATGTATTCATCTCTAACACATACAGCAGTCTCATAAGGCATAACAACAGAAGCTAATTTCTCAGCTGTACAAAAAATTTAAAATAATTTGAATGTCATTCTATGTACTATGTTCTAATTATTACCATATATTCTCTCATCAAGTAAAATAAATGCTATCACACTACCGATTTTTTTTTTTTAGACAAGCATTAAGATTTATTTAAAAGAATTTTTAAATTTCTTACTAGTAAGCTCAAACAGGGGCTTCCCAGGTGGTGCAGTAGGAAAGAATCTGACTATCAGTGCAAGAAATGCAAGAGATGTGGGTTTTATCACTGGGTTGGAAAGATCCCCTGGAGTAGGAAATGGCAGCCTACTCCAGTATTCTTGCCGGAACACTACCAATTTTAACTGCTCTTGGATGTAAACAATACTTAACAATTGTGCTAAAAGCAGACTTATTTATATTTATCTTGGTATTTCCCTTTTTATTTACTTTTAATCTACAAACTTTAAAGTGAATTGATATGGTTTTATATATATGTATATATATACACACATATATTTTTTTTTTTACAGTAGGCCCTTGTTATCTATTTATAATATAGCAGTGTATACTTGTCAATCCCAAATTCCCAATCTATCCCTCCCACCTACCTGTCCCCCCAGCAAGCATAAATTCCTTCTTTGTGAGTCTGTTTCTGTTTTGTAAATAAGTTTTATTTGTGGCGTATTGTTATCAGATTCTGCATATAAGTAATATCATATGATATTGTCTTTCTCTGACTTATTTAATGTGATGTTCTCCAGGTCCATCCATGTTGCTGCAAATGACTTTATTTCATTCTTTTTAATGCCTGAGTAATATTCTGTTGTATTTATGTACTATGTGTTCTTTATCTGCTCTTCTGTTGATGAATGTTTAGGTTTCTTCCATCTCCTGGCTACTGTAAATGGTGCTGCAGTGAACTACTGGGATTGCAGGATTATGTGGCAGCTCTGTTTTTAGTTCTTTATAGCATTTCCATTACTGCTCTGCATAGTGACTATAGCAACTTACATTCTCACCAACAGTGTAAGACAATTAGGAAGTATTTTATTATTTTTGATGTCATGGTAAATGAGATTGTTTCTATGATTTCTCTTTCTGATGTTTTAGTGTTGGTGTACAGAAATGCAACAAATTTCTGAGTATTAATTTTCTATCATGCAACTGTGTTGAATTAATTGATGAGCTCTGGTAGTCTTCTGGTGGCATCTTTAGGATTTTCTGTTTATATATCAATGGCACCCCACTCCAGTACTCTTGCCTAGAAAATCCCATGGACAGAGGAGCCTGATAGGCTGCAGTCCATTGGGTCGCTAAGAGTCGGACACAACTGAGCGACTTCACTTTCACCTTTCAGTTTCATGCATTGAAGAAGGAAATGGCAACCCACTCCAGTGTTTTTGCCTGGAGAATTCCAGGGATGGGGGAGCCTGGTGGGCTGTGCTGTCTCTGGGGTTGCACAGAGTCGGACACGACTGAAGCAACTTAGCAGCAGCAGCAGCAGCAATCTGCAAACAGTGACAATTTTACTTCTTTTCCAATTTCAATTCATTTTATTATTTTCTCTTTTCAAATTGTCATGGCTAACACTTTCAAAACTATATTGAATAAAAATAGCAAGAGTAAACATCCTTCTTTTGTTCCTGGATCACAGAAGAAATCAAAAATAAAATAAAAATACCTAGAGATAAAGATAAATGAAAATGAAAGCACAACTATTGAAAGCCTACAGCATCCAGCAGAAGCAGTCCTAAGAGGGAAGTTCACAGCAGTAAAATCTTACCTTAAGGAAAAAGGAAAATCACAAATAAACAACCTAACCTACACTTAAAGCAATTAGAGAAAGAAGCACAAGCAGAACCAATACCTACATTCAAGGTATTATAGCTGAGGATACTGATTAAAATCAATTGGATTTGACTAAGATCAAGAACTCAATATTTTAGAATTCTATCAGAAAATCAACTGTGGTTGTTGATTTTCTTGGTTCTTCAAAAAATTATATCTAGCCTATACTAAAATTTTAAAAATGAATCTTTTTCAATGTCTCAACTATATACTTCCAGTTATTTTTTTCAGTCATCAACATACAATTTGTCTTGGATCAACAGACAGATTTAGACTTGCCAACTAACAGCCAGTGATTGTAACTGGCTAGTGGATGTGGCCATGCACGTGAAAATATTAAACAATCTAAAAAGTAGTTTTTTGTGTAAGTATTGCTGATGTATTTATTTGCCTTGTATTTATTTGTTTCAAACCACTCATATATTTATATATTCTGATTTATTAAGTACCTTTTATATATGGCAGATGTGGACTGGCATTGAAAAGAGTTTTGGAATATTGCTAGGGACCTTCATTGACTGGTGATTAGGTGGCAGTATGAACCCATGAACAGATGATTATAGAAAAATGATAGGCATGATCATAAGAATGAGTCATCTGATAGGAACACAAAAGAAGGCATGTTTTCCTGGAAATGATTGGAAACTTTCCAGAGAAGTTATGGCAAATAAACTGAGACTTGAGGTATAAGTGTAGTAAGTATACTGAGTGGCAAAAGGAAGAAAAGCACTTTGCATAGGAAAAAAATTCATTTGAAAAGAAGAGCAACCTGGAGAACCTGAAGAAAACAAGTCGGCTAGACTGTCTGATGCGTGAGACAGGAAGAAGGGAGGTCATGATGGTCTCATAGTACTTGCACTGTGGTGGTCGGGGTAAAATTAAGAAGGACCTTTAACCCTATGTTCCATATATGAACCTTTATGCATGGAAAACAATGGAATGATTTTAAAGTAAATAATATGGAGAACTTTCATTTAAATGCTATCTTGCCCTGCCTTTCTGTATAATCTCTTCTTCCCCCCTTTTCTCCTTTTTTTCTTATACATTTCTTTTAATTCAGTGCTCCAGTCCACTTTGTCTTTACACATGAATTGCCAGCAAGTTTCCAGCTACTGCTTAAAATATTTCTTTCTTGGGAGTCTTGATATCTATACTGACATGATTTATAAGGCAGTACTCTATATTTTATAACATGATATTTTAAAGAAGTTCTCTTTAAAAATTCATAGCAGTAACTTTAAAACCTAATTCAAATTGACAATGAAAATAAAACTTGTGTAGTCTTGGGAAATAGCATTTAAACTTACTAAATATTTAAGGAAACACCTGATGCTACAAACTAAAAGAATTGTTTGTTATTGTCTTGTGTCATATACTTGATATTAGTTATTATCATAAATTAAATTTAAGAATATTCAATAATAACACTATAGTAAACAAAAGTTATTATGTCACCAAGTTGCAGTTTATTTTTATTATTATTTATAGTAATCAGTAGATTTTTTACCATTTGTGTAAAAACTGAATTGGGAATTTAAATTAGAAGACCCCAAATTTATATTTGGAACTCTTATGTAATTTTTCTGACTTTATGCTGAAGCTATTTAAATAAGCATATCCATACATTTAAGTACTTGGAATTTTTCAACTCAATTTATAGATAAAGATAGATTAGAAATAGAGCAGTGTACATGCATGTACCAAGCAATACTATTTTTAAAAAACAATTTATTAGGGTACAGTGACTTGATAAGGTGTTAGTTTTTGTTTGTTGGTTCATATATTGGAATATAGTTCCTTTACAGTGTGTTAGTTTCAATTGTACAGCAAAGGGAATCATCTGTATGTATACCTATATCCCCTCTTCTGGAGATTTCCTTCCCTTTTAGTTCACCACCTAAATTCCATGCTGCAGTCCATGGGGTCCCAAAGAGTCAGACATGACTGAGCAGCTGAACTGAACTAGGTCAGCACAGAGCACTGAGTACAGTTCCCTGCGGTATACAGTAGGTCCTCATTAGTTATCTTCATTGTATGAGCTGTGTGAAAATGTCAATCCCAATCTCCCAGTTCACTGCAACTTCTCTTCCCCTTGATATCCATATGCTTGTTCTCTATGTCTGTCTCTTTTCCTACTTCGTAAATAAGATCGTCTATATATATACATGTTTTCAGATTCCACTTATATGCATTAATATATGATATTTGTTTTTCTGTTTCTAACATATCTCATTCTGTAGTTCCACCCATGTATCTACTAATGACCCAATTTTGTTCCTTTTTATGGCTGCGTACTATTGCATTGTATTAATATATATGTACCACATCTTCTTTATCCATTCCTCCCTTGATGGGCATTTAGGTTTTTTCAATATCCTGGCTCTTATAAATATCAAGCAAGCAACACTATTTGTAAAAAAGAAAAAAAAAAGCGTTAGATATCTATGACCACTTTCTTCGCCTAGTCTTTCTGGCAATTCAATGCCATCACAGAGAAAATGCAAGAAAAAGTAAAGATGAGAGAAAAACATAGGAGAAAAGAAAAAATAATTGTGGGAAAAATTTTTCCTGAGAGTCAAGGCTTTCTTATTTTCCTTTTGGTTTGCTTTTTTGTTATTTTGTTCTTATTTTTCAAATTCAGTTTATGATTTGTATAAAATTATCTCGCATTTGGTTTTGCCTCTCAGAATAATTTCTGCTTAACTGGACAATGGAAGTACTGAATTCAGGGAGTTTCTCATTCTATTCTTTCAGTTCAGTTCAGTCGCTCAGTCGTGTCTGACTCTGCGACCCCATGAATCACAGCACGCCAGGCCTCCCGGTCCATCACCAACTCTCGGAGTTCACTCAGACTCACGCCCATCGAGTCAGTGATGCCATCCAGCCATCTCATCCTCTGTCGTCCCCTTCTCCTCCTGCCCCCAATCCCTCCCAGCATCAGACTCTTTTCCAATGAGTCAACTCTTTGCACAAGGTGGCCAAAGTACTGGAGCTTCAGCTTCAGCATCATTCCTTCCAAAGAAATCCCAGGACTGATCTCCTTCAGAATGGACTGGTTGGATCTCCTTGCAGTCCAAGGGACTCTCAAGAGTCTTCTCCAACACCACAGTTCAAAAGCATCAATTATTCGGCACTCAGCCTTCTTCACAGTCCAGCTCTCACATCCATACATGACTACTGGAAAAACCATTGCCTTGACTAGATGGACCTTAGTGGGCAAAGTAATATCTCTTCTTTTGAAGAAGGCTGAGCACTGAATAATTGATGCTTTTGAACTGTGGTGTTGGAGAAAACTCTTGAGAGTCCCTTGGACTGCAAGGAGATCCAACCAGTCCATTCTGTAGGAGATCAGCCCTGGTATTTCTTT
>SJYA01001319.1:714214-851088 GCA_006410615.1 Neotragus moschatus
GCAGTCCAAGGGACTCTCAAGAGTCTTCTCCAACACCACAGTTCAAAAGCATCAATTATTCGGCACTCAGCCTTCTTCACAGTCCAGCTCTCACATCCATACATGACTACTGGAAAAACCATTGCCTTGACTAGATGGACCTTAGTGGGCAAAGTAATATCTCTTCTTTTGAAGAAGGCTGAGCACTGAATAATTGATGCTTTTGAACTGTGGTGTTGGAGAAAACTCTTGAGAGTCCCTTGGACTGCAAGGAGATCCAACCAGTCCATTCTGTAGGAGATCAGCCCTGGTATTTCTTCAGAAGGAATGATGCTGAAGCTTAAACTCCAGTACTTTGGCCACCTCATGCTTAGAGTTGACTCATTGGAAAAGAGTCTGATGCTGGGAGGGATTGAGGGCAGGAGGAGAAGGAGACGACAGAGGATGAGATGGCTGGATGGCATCAGCAACTCAATGGACGTCAGTTTAAGTGAACTCCGGGAGAAGGTGATGGACAGGGAGGCCTGGCCTGCTGCGATTTATAGGGGTCGCAAAGACTTGGACACGACTGAGTGACTGAACTGAACTGAACTGCCATAACCAAAACACCATTTGCCCTAGACTTAGAGGATAGTTTCTTGCTTGAAGCACACTGTTTCTCCCTAGCTGGGTCATAAATATTCCTCCCCGAGGGACACACTCAAACATTTGATTGCAACAAAACATGCAGAGTGTGGGCCAAAGCCTCTGTATCAGTTGTCCATTTCTGTGAAATAAAAGAACTGACTTAAAACATGCTGCAAGTTGAGAGTTAAGAGCTGGATTTCAAGGAGTTCCCAGCAGCAAGAAAGGATGAGCTCCATTGAGTAAACACTTTTCAAACCTGTGCTTGTGTCACATTTTTTTAATGTTCCATTAGGAACCCAGTCATTTCCTCAAGCCCAGAGTCTATGATCAAAGAGGCTACAAAAGTCATGGATACAGAGAAATGAGTCTCATTGGTGTCATTATTCTTATGTGTTAACTGTGGCGTCTCTCACACCATCTCTTTTAGCTCAGTTAGGAGGATTGTGGCCATGAAGTAGTTGACAGCTATGCATCAGATACTCAGAGAATAAATAAAACCTTTCTATACACAATAACAATCTATGTTCTCTATTGTAAGAAGAATCTGAATAAATAAACTTTATGGTATAAAGATTACAAAATTATATATTTTGTCTCCCCTAATATGGCAAATGTTCTGCTAAACTGTGAGTGTTGAGATCTTAGGAAGTATTCATGTATACTGCTAGAAGAGAAATTAGTAAATAAATAAAAATAATAATGGATAAGCAAAGAAAATCAAGTAAGAACTGTTGTCTTATTGGAATATAAAATCAACCAGCTGCTAGAAAACCCAGGAAAAACATTGACTGAGGGTCCAAAGACTAGTAAACTCCTTGGGATTGGTGTTCAATTCTGAGTCCCCATAGTTTCCTCAATGCCTAGCATAATGTCTGCCTAAATATAGGCACTTGGTAATTGATAATGAATTATAAATGAATCATTAAAAAAGAAAATGATTTAAAGAATGAAATCTTTGCTGAATCTTAGACCTAGCAATTAATAAACATGCCAATTTTAATAAACAACATTTTTTTCAACATTGGTTTTTGTCCTTAAAATACTTATGATATCGGAGAATGTGATGGCACCCCACTCCAGTACTCTTTCCTGGAAAATCCCATGGGCGGAGGAGCTTGGTAGGCTGCTGTCCATGGAGTTGTGAAGAGCTGGACATGACTGAGCGACTTCACTTTCACTTTTCACTTTCATTCATTGGAGAAGGAAGTGGTAACCCACTCCCGTTTTCTTGCCTGGAGAATCTGAGGGATGGGGAAGCCTGGTGGGCTGCTGTCTATGGGGTCGCACAGAGTCGGACATGACTGAAGCGCCTTAGCAGTAGCAGCAGCAGCATTTATGATATAACATGTATTTGTTTACCTGTTAAAGAAAAATGGAATAATCTGTTTAATAGATGGAATTTTTTTTTTAGAATAGAAATAATGCCACTTAAAAAAAATAATATAACTACTATTCAGCACAATGTCTTGCATTGTTTTGGTTGTTTAGTACTATGTTGTGTCTGACTCTTTGTGACCTCATGGCTTCAACACGCCAGGCTTCCTTGTCCTTTACTATCTCCCAGAGTTTGCTCAAACTCATGTCAGAGTCAGTGATGCCATCCAACAATCTCATCCGCTGTTGCCCTTTTCTCTTCCTTTCCTCACTCTTTCTCAGTATCAGGATCTTTTCCAGTGGTTGTCTCTTTGCATCAGGTGGCCAAAGTATTGAAGCTTTCAGCTTCAGCATCAGTCCTTCCAATGAATATTCCAGGCTGATTTCCTTTTGCTGTCTAAGGAACTCTGGTGGCTCAGAGGTTAAAGTGTCTGCCTCCAATGTGGGAGACCTGGGTTCGATCCCTGGGTTGGGAAGATGCCCTGGAGAAGGAAATGGCAATCCACTCCAGTATTCTTGCCTGGAGAATCCCATGGACTGAGGAGCCTGGTAGGCTGCAGTCCACGGGGTCACAAAGAGTCGGACACGACTGAGTGACTTTACTACTACTAAGGAACTCTCAAGAGTCTTCTCCAGCACCACAGTTTAAAGCATCAATTCTTTGGCACTCAGCCTTCTTTATAGTCAAACTGTCACATCCTTACATGACTACTGGGAAAACCATAGCTTTGACTATATGTACCTTTGTCAGCAAAGTGATTTCTCTACATTTTAATATGCTGTATAGATCTGTCATAACTTTTCTACTAAGGAAGATGCATCTTTTAATTTTGTGGCTGCAATCACTGTCTGCAGCATTGTTCAGTTCAGTCACTCAGTCATGTCCGACTCTTTGTGACCCCATGAACTGCAGCATGCCAGGCCTCCCTGTCCATCACCAACTCCAGGAGTTTACCCAAACTCATGTCTGTTGAGTAGGTAATGACATCTAACCATCTCATCCTCTGCAGCATTGTAGACATGCTCAATAATAGGTAGAGAAAAGTAGACATAAACACAGGCATGCAAATGTTTACAACATTCATTGAAATAATTCTCAAAACTTAAAGGAAATTTCCAAACCCTGAATAATCAAACATTATTCACACATCAGCTAGTATCCTTGATGTAACTTTTGCTATCCAGCTGTGTTAATTTTTGGATTAGAAGTTTCATGCTGATTTTGTGCTACATGATCTGAAATCAGACTGAAAATACTACATTAGTGCTGATCAAATTTAATTGGCAACACCTTAAATAGTATCTGGAAATTCAAAAGGAGAACTATCAACTTGAAATACTTTGAATATATTTATTTGTTCAGTCTAATTTATGTGAAAAATTTGTATCTTATGCATTGTTGATTTTTTTGTCTCACATTATTTTTTGTTGTTTTCAGAGTGACATTTTTTTTTCTCATTTTAGACAGATTTTTTTAAGTAGCTTTAGGTTTTCAGCAAAATTGAAGAACTACAGAGAGTTCCTATATCCTTCCTGCTGCAAAGTATGCAGAACCTCCCTCTTTAGCAAAATTCCTCACCAGAATGGTACACTTGTGGCAACTGAGCAACCCACATTGACACATCCTTATCATACAGAGCCCATAGTTTACCTGAGGATTCACGTTTATCTTTTGTGCAATCTGTGGATTTGGACAAATGTAAAAAGACAAGTGTTCATCATTATAGTATCATATAGGTAGTTTTATTGCCCTAAAATTCCTCTTTGCTCTACTTATTCATCTTTCCCTTCATTCTAGCCCCTCTGACCCACAGATTTTTTTTTTTTTAACCATTTATACAGTTTTACCTTTCTGGCTGGTCATATAGTTGGACTCATTCAGTAAGTATGTAGCCTTTTGGATGTTTTATTTATCCATTTATCTACGGAGGGGCATCTTGGTCACTTCCCAAGTTTTGGCAGTTATGAGTAAAGGTGCTATAAATATCCAAGTATAGGTTTTTTCTTTGACCATAAGTTTTCAAATCATTTGAGTTCATATTCTGTTTGTGTTTTTTTAAGAACTTATATGAAAAAAATGGAGGGGGAAAGCCCTCCCTCTAAAAGTGGTCTGGCTATCTGAAATTCAAATATGGGTTTCAAAATGTATTTCAAATATCAGAATGTCTTATAAGGGTCAATGATGATGAAGAAAAGCAAGTATATAGGGATGGTAGGTCTTAGGAATTTATCAGGCTCAGGGAAACTCAGGATATCATAAAATTAGGTCAATATCTCTGGGAAGTAGTGGTTATTGTACAACTTACCTCAGCAGTTAGGAAAATGCTTTCAAAATGACTACACAGTTAAGCCCACACACTAGAACTTAACTGACAAGTTGGCACATATAAGTGGACACCTTGCACCCACATTTAGTACATGTTTAGTTCCCTGAATATATTGGTTCTTAAACTTTATATTCAAGATTTTCTTGGACCAAGCCTCAGGCATAGTCTCCATTCCTACCTGGCATTCTTGAATGTTTGACAAGCTCATGGACAGAAAACCTCTGTGTAAGTATTTTTGACAGAGATGTAGCCAAATGAATTAGGAAACACTAGAAATGAGAAATAGCATTTTAAAATTATTTCATTATTTTCTTAAATTGAATAGACTTATTTTAGGCAGTAGAGGAGATTACAGATGAGTCCACTCATTCTTGATATATACAGGACAAAATGTGTTGAAATTAATTCCCAGTGATTTTGTATTTTTTTCAAAAATTCTGCATATTAATTCCTGTAGTAATTCTTATCTCATACTTTGTGGTGCAAAGTGTGATAAGAACTTTGAATGAAAAGTCCTTGGCAGTGAAGAGAGGGAGGAGAGCACACTTTTTTTCTGTTAATTTTTGATATAAGTGAGGACAGAGAGAACAAGTTATGTGTGTGATTTTTATTTGTGTATATATGCATTCCTGTATACATTCATATACATGAGTATGCATATAAAGAAATATGTAAAGACAGAGAAAAAGATAATTAATTCAGGATTTTGACTATAGTTCTGTCTTTTCACAAAAGAATCCTATTTGTTCTTTTGGCATGTTATCAATCTTCAGATGAGTCCTAAAAGAACAGTTTATACCAAGTGTTTTTCTTCTCAGGAACCTGGGGAAATGATCACAGTGATACTATGTGACTTTTCAAGCCTCTTTCATTTGGTCCTAGAAAGATATCAGTTCAGCTGTGTCTGACTCTCTGACCTAGTGGACCATAGCCCACTGGTCTCCTCTGTCTGTGGGATTTCCCATGCAAGAATACTGGAGTGGGTTGTTATTTCCTTCTCCAGGGCATCTTCCCGACCCAGGAATTGAGCTCATGTTTCTTGTGTCTCTTACATTGGCAGGCAGATTCTTTACAACTAGCACCACCTGGAAAGCCTATATCTTAGCAGATAGAGAGTGTAGAAATATTTTATTCTGTGTAGTGCATTTGTGTGTATATATATTTAAGAAACAAAATATAGGTAATTTTAAAGGAACAAGTGAACCATCATATACTGTCTCTTTATGGGTCTTAAGCCACAAAAAAGTTGTCACTTCTGAACTCTTGATTTGTTTTAGTAGAGTGTATTTTAAAATTTATCTTTTCATCTCTTTGCTTTGACTCTTGTGTGAGAGCCAGAATATAAAACCTTCATTATATATCTATACAAGATCATAAAACATATGATATGAATATTAGTGGTTTGTGTTCATGTAGATTTCCATTTGTTTTCCTAGTGTACTTTAAGCATTTCTTTAAACATCTTCAGATATTTTTGTAATGGAGAGACAATGTAAATATATTAGAATGCTATAAAGGGACGATTTATAATAGAGTTCTAATGCAATGCTAATCAACTTGATATTGCAAAACAAAAGAAAAAACAGCAAATTTGGATTGAAAACTTGGCTCTGTCCGTTATTAGTTATAAGACCATAGGCAAATCACTTTATCTGTCTGTCCTTCACTTTCTTTCTATAAAATCAAAAATAAGAAGCAATTTGATAATGAGTGTGAAAAGTGCTTTGAGAAACTTAGGATGTATGAGTGGTATAAAGGGCTCTTAAGGTGCTGTTTTGCTGTGTTTTAAAGATAGTACTTTATGGAAGATATGGATTTCCTGCTGGATCCTGTTCATTTGTATGATTAGCACTGGCTACAATTGAGTAAATAATCATTTACCTTGCTTAGTTTCCATACATTGTGCTTTGGAAGATTAGCTTCAAATAGTGCCAGCTTGCATTGTCTTTCTTGGGTCCTTGAAAGAGGAATCCCTCTTCTGCAGGAAATAAACAGCAAAACTGCCTTTGTAAAATCCCCATTCTACACTCCCAATATAATTGAAAAATAAAAACTTTCTAGTTTCTATTTGCTTTTTGATTTTTTTCTCCGCAAACTTCTACTATCTGTCTAGGACTTGAAGAGAAGCGTAGGGTTTATACATCACTCAAAAGACTCAAAAATGTGTTCCAAATGTTAAGGTGCAATAAAGACATGCAAGAACCAGTGCCATGCTTAGTGAGAGTTATCATGAGGCCAGATTTACAAGATTAAAAAAAAAAAAAAGTAATGGAAATAAATTTTTTTAAATATAGAAGCAAAAAAAAAAAAGCTATAATAGCATGTAGTGAAGTTCTTTTTCTGCAGAGCAAAAAGTAAATTCTTAATAAATTGCATAAAGAGGAAAAAAACTTCTGCACCAGTAGCAGCCATGGGGCAAAGTGTTATTTGAAATAATAATTATTTACCTCTAGACGTTTCAAACAATAATTTTAAGCTTTGGCTTTGTATAATTCTAATAGCATTTACTAAGGATCTAAATAAGGATATGTTATAAAAGATAGTGCTAATCAGCATATTCTAATTTTAAAAAGGTATTTTTTTATAGAGAAAGAATGTCTTATATCTTTTCCTTAAATCATTCAGTATTTAAACTCAAATGGTCTAAATATTTTAAATAAATATTTGAGAAGTGTAAATAAGTGTAAAATAGGGAAAACCAATGACTTTTACTCTCAAATTTTGATCATTTAACTTAATGTCTTTAATTTGATTATTAATTATAGTTATTAATAGAATATACTGAATTCCTATAGTTGAGATGTTGTCGATTAATATATTTGCATCATGCTTGCTTGTTTAAAGATTGCCTTGAGGTACATCCACCAACTAATAGATGTTAGGGTTATTATTTTGAAATAATACAAGTTTTTGTTATCTTTATATAGGAGACTGAGACTGAGAGATTCATAAGAAATTTATTTAAATATATATATATATATATACTGAAAACTAGATACTAAGAGATCCTTACAAAAATGTTTAATTAACTTACTATGTAAGTAATTGAAAATCACAATAGCTGGAGCACATGGTGATATTTATTAATGAAATTTATGTAATTTGAAATGAACATGCAATGAGTCTTCTATTTAATGAGATTTCAAAACAATTTACCTTACTATTATATCCCAACTCTACATTAAATGTTTAATTAAGTACAGAAACAGTCAATTAAATTTGGAATAAAACAAGTATCTGTGCTAGTGCATCACTGCAAGCATACTTTTGTGGGCTACATGAAGTAGTTAAGGTCTTTAAGATGTCTCTTTCCTATCTTGACATTTAAAATGCATTCCTGACATTTAAAGATTCATATTAATTGTGTTAATCAATTTCTAAACTACCATGGATGTCTTTGGAGTTAAGGATACAATGTTTTTGTATTTTTTTTAATTTAATTAATTTATTGACTTGGCAGCTCAAATAAATATGTATTAGATTAAAATACAGCATTATTATCAATTGTGAGCTTAAAAGAATCCATTATTTTGTATAATCTGCCATTATTTTTTTTTAACTTTCTAAAAAAGATTTTAAATATCTACTTTAAAGCCTCTCTTTGATGTAAATTCATTTCTACTATGGCTTGTTTTCCTAAACAGGAACCCTGGGGCCTAACTTAGTTTTACACCTTATGTAATTGTAAAAGTATTCCATTTTTCCTCATAATGTTTTGCTTTTTCCCATCATATTTATCTATTTCCAAATAGCCATGCAATTAGATTCTATTTTTAGGTGCTTTCCTTCTGAACTCTTCTCCCTCTCATTAATTTTATATGCTTCATAAGGCTTTTAAATCTGATGATCACACACTCCCAATTAGGTGACAAGCATTTTTTTTTTAATGTTATAACATCCAACAGACAGATATATGATAATATTAGATAGATGACATGAGAGTGTATGCTTTCGTAGGTGAAAAAATCACAATAATAATGTAATTCTCATAGCTGAAATGAGAAGAACAGGCCTACCTGGAATTAAGGGTAGAGGTTAGGACTGACTTTAAAGTAATTGAGACCCTTGAACTGTAACTGCAGCAAATAGGTATTTGGTTTACATATCTAGATTGCAGAACCAGAAAGCTTTTGTAACGAGATTCATCAAACATTTCTGCATGATAACTGCCAGCATGCATCTTAAAAAGATATTCATATATTAATGAAGACAAAGCAAATGGCATGAGAGCCTGTGTTCTTGATCTTATATATATACACATAGGATTAGGTAAAGGAATAAGAAAAATAAACAGGTCTCTTTGTATGTGGCCTTTCACGTAAGTTGCATCATGACTGCTTTAGAATAGGCAAAATCTTCACTGATGAAAGAGAAAAAAACAGGCATAGTTTTCTCTGCACACTTGGAAATGTAAGAATATGTAAAGCAATGCCACTATTGAAAATAAAAGGAGGGGCTCGGATAGATTTATGCATGGATCTCACAAGAAAGGATAATGAGCATGTTCTCATGAAACGCTAATCTGATAGGAAATGAAATGGGGAGGGGCCATTCTCGTAAACTTCAGATACCATGAGCAAAAAAAGGTATGAAATCAACCTAAAATCTCAGGAAATATGAGAAATTTGTTTCATTTCAGCATCTATGCAGACAGGAGACACTTGGCTGAAGGAGTGTGTCGGACAGTGGTCCTCCAGCTAGAAAGCAAATTAAAGATCAGAAGGGCATTTCCTACTGTTTCCATTTAAAATTTTCTAATATCATTCTTAGATAACAGTGGGTGGGGAAGGGCACTGATGTTTTATCAGTGTAACAAAATCATCAGCATGGAAGTTTAAAGAGTCATTTGAGTAGAATTATAGATTAGGGATGGGAAAATTCAAAGACTGTGGTCAGTTATGGCTTTATGAGTGAAGTTCTGAACTGGAGTAAAGTTCTGAACTGAAAAGTAATGGAAATGGAGAGGAAAAATGCATATTAGCATTTCCCCTAAAGTCAGGAACAAGACAAGGGTGCCCAGCCTCATCACTACTATTCAACATAGTTTTGGAAGTTTTGGCCACAGCAATCAGAGCAGAAAAACAAATAAAAGGAATCCAAATTGGAAAAGAAGAAGTAAAACTCACACTGTTTGTAGATGACATGATCCTCTACATAGAAAACCCTAAAGACCCCACCAGAAAATTACTAGAGCTNGGTGGGATGATTTGGGAGAATGGCATTGAAACATGTATAATATCATATAAGAAATGAATCGACAGTCCATGTTCCATGCAGGATACAGGATGCTTGGGGCTGGTGCACTGGGATGACCCAGAGGGATGGTACAGGGAGGTATATGGGAGGGGGGTTCAGGATGGGGAACATGTGGTGGAATCATGTTGATGTATGGCAAAACCAAAACAATATTGTAAAGCAATTAGCCTCCAATTAAATTTTTTTAAAAAGAAGCAGCTAGAGATTTTAGCCCTTGGTGAAGGATTTGTTTTGGAAAATGAGGAAAATAAGTGAGAAACTGAAGTTGGAAAGAAACCTTTCAAACAGTGATTGTGAACTGATTAAATTTAGGATAACAAGGAAAAGGAAAGAGAATCAATAAAATGAGACTTTTAGAGTTCTCTTGGGAGATTAGTCTTGATGGAATTGAGAAGCTCTTGCTTTGTGCATTATTTTAAATATTATTCACTTGTAGACTTATTATATATACTTGTAGTTAGTTTGATCTGTGATAAGCACCTAGTTTGCTTTGTTGGGTTAGGTTCTTATTTATAAATTTATGAAATATGCATATTTTGGTAGCCAGTATTACTCCAACTTTTCAAAAGTTTAAAACTCCACATAATAAAACTTTCAAAACTTTTCTTCAACCTTAAATATTGTTGTTGTTGTTATTGTTGTTGTTCAGTCACTAAGTCATATCTGATTATTTACAATACTATGGACTGCAGCATACCAGGCTTTCCCGTCCTTCACAGTCTCCCAGAGTTTGCTCAAACTCATGTCCATTGAGTTGGTGATACTATCCAACCATCTGTTTCTCTGTTGCCCCCTTCTCCTCCTGCCATCAATATTTCCCAGAATCAGGATCTTTCCAGTGAGTCAGCTGTNCAATACTATGGACTGCAGCATACCAGGCTTTCCCGTCCTTCACAGTCTCCCAGAGTTTGCTCAAACTCATGTCCATTGAGTTGGTGATACTATCCAACCATCTGTTTCTCTGTTGCCCCCTTCTCCTCCTGCCATCAATATTTCCCAGAATCAGGATCTTTCCAGTGAGTCAGCTGTTCACATCAGGTGGCCAAAGTATTGGAGCTTCAGCTTTAACATCAGTCCTTCCAATGAATATTCAGGATTGACTTCCTTTAGGATTGACTGATTTGATCTCCTTGCAGTCCAAGGGACTCAAAAGTCTTCTCCAAAGTCTTCTCCACCACAGTTCAAAAGCATCAATTCCTTGGAACTCAGCCTTCTTTATGGCACAACTCTCACATCCATACATGACTACTGGATACACCGTAGCTTTGACTATACAAATCTTTGTCAGCAAAGTGATGCCTCTGCTTTTTAATGTGCTGTCTAGGTTTGTCATAGCTTTCCTTCCGAAAAGCAAGTGTCTTTTAATTTCATGGTTGCAGTCACTGTTCTCAGTGTTTTTGGAGCCCCTGGCGGGGGAAAGGAGGGGGGCGGGAATCTGTCACTGCTTCTACTTTCCCTGCTTCTATTTGCTAAGAAGTAACTAGTCAAGGCTATGGCTTTTCCAGTGGTCATGTATGGATGTGAGAGTTGCACTGTGAAGAAGGCTGAGTGACAAAAACTTGATGCTTTTGAACTGTGGTGTTGGAGAAGACTCTTGAGTCCCTTGGACTGCATGGAGATCCAACCAGTCCATTCTGAAGGAGATCAGCCCTGGGATTTCTTTGGAAGGAATGATGCTAAAGCTGAAACTCCAGTACTTTGGCCACTTCATACGAAGAGTTGACTCATTGGAAAAGACTCTGATGCTGGGAGGGACTGGGGGCGGGATGAGAAGGGGACAACAGAGGATGAGATGGCTGGATGGCATCACTGACCTGATGGACGTGAGTCTGAGTGAACTCGGGGAGTTGGTGATGGACCGGGAGGCCTGGGGTGCTGTGATTCATAGGGTCACAAAGAGTTGGACACGACTGAGCGACTGAAATGAACTGAATTGAATGGGACCAGATGCCATGATCTCTCTCTTTTTTTTTTTAATATTGAGTTTTAAGCCAGCTTTTTCACATTTCTCTTTCACCCTCCTTAAGAGACTCTTTGCTACCCTTGTGGCTCAGATAGTAAAGAATCTGCCTGCAATGCAAGACACCCGAGTTTGATCTCTGGGTCGGAAAGATCCCCTCAAGAAGGGAATGGCTACCGACTCTGGTACTCTTGCCTGGAGAATTCCATGGACAGATGAGCCTAGTAGGCTATAGTCCATGGGAGTTACACAGAGTTAGCTCTTTAATTCCTCTTCACTTCTGCCATTAAAGTGGTATCATCTGCATATCTGACGTTGTTGATATTTCTCCCAGCAATCTTGATTCTGCTTGTGATTCATCTAGCCCGGCATTTCGTATGAGGTAGTCTACATAGAAGTTAAATAAGCAAGGTGACAGTATACAGCCTTGTTGTACTCCCTTCCTAATTTTGAACCAGTCCATTTTTCTATGTGCATTTCTAACTGTTGTTTCTTGATCTGCATACAGGATTCTCAGGAGACAAGTAAGGAGGTCTGGTATTCCCATCTCTAAAAATTTCCCACAGTTTGTTATGATCCACATGTTCAGATGCTTTAGCGGAGTCAACGAAACCAAAGTAGATGTTTTTCTGGAATTCTCTTGCTTTGTCTATTTTATTTTTTTTCTCTTTCTTTTTTGTTTCATTTATTTTTTTTCTATTGGAGGCTAATTACTTTACAACATTGTATTGGTTTTGCCATACATCAACATGAATCCGCCACAGGTGTACACATGTCCCCAATCCTGAACCCCCCTCCCCATATCATCTCTCTGGGTCATCCTGGTGCATCAGCCCCAAGCATCCTGTATCATGCATCGAACCTAGACTGGCGATTCGTATTTTAGATATAAAGAGCTTCTAAAAATTAAATGTCTGAATTATAGACATTTAAAATTTATGTTTCAAATAAACTTTGTTCATTTATTTTCTGATATACTAAGTAGTTTCACCTGTCAAATTTTGTGTATACTTACATATGTGTATACTTAATATAGAGATTATTTTACAGAAAGAGAGAGAGATGAGAGACTGAGTGACCGAGATAGAGAAAGGCATATATACATATGTATAAAATTATTTGACCATTTCTTAAATCATTTTAAATGTTAAAAAAACATCATTTGAGATTTATATTCTCTTGGGTTTTAATTTCTTCTATTTTTACAATTAAATTTAAAAAATAATTTTGAAATAAATTTATCAATATTTTTCTACAATGAGAAATGTTAAGGATATAAAATTCTTATAAAAATCACTTTATAAGAGTTATACATTTTCTGAATTTCTTGATTTGGACCCTAAAGTGATTTGTCCATCTAGAATGTCTTTTATGGAGGAAGATACATGAAGCATTATACATTTATTCACATTATGTTGTTTATATAGAGTATATCTCTTTTTAGGACATCAATTATTTATAAATGATGGCCTGTAAAATGTAGTAAACAAATTAATTGGTTTGGTACAGAGAGCTAGTAAAAAGAGGTGGTATAGAAAATAGGATAATCTTGGGTTTAATTGTACATTTGATAACAAGAAGTTTTGTGAATTTATGCAAATTCATTCACCATTCTGAGCCTAAGTTGCTTCATTTGAGAAAGTGAAACAATGCCTTACTTACTTTTTAGAGTTTTGATGTCAATTGATAATGTCTTTAAAAGGAATTAGTGAACTAAATCTGCTATACCAAGTCATTCACTACTTTTTATTGATACAAATTGTATAAAATTAAATGACTGTGATTAGTTCCAGAAAACTTAAACCTTAGCTGAACTAGATGGTAATGATAATTAATTTGCTGAGTATGTAGCAATTATTAAAGACTAATTATCCCCTAAAGTGAAAGTGAAATTTGTTCAGTCATGTCTGAGTCTTTGTGACCCCATAGACTGTAGCCCACCAGGCTCTTCTGTCTGTGGAATTCCCCAGGCAAGAATACTGGAGTGAGTAGCTATTCTCTTCAGCAGGGGATCTTCCCAATCCAGGAATCAAACCCAAATCTCCTGTATTGCAGGCAAATTTTTACTGTCTGAGCCACCAGGGAAGCCTTAATTATGCCCTAGGCATTGTCTTATTCAACATTGTGAGATAATTACTATTATCATCCTTATTGTAAACTAAGGCCTTAGAAAATTTAAGAATGTGTTGAAGGCCACACCTAGTACATGCAAGGTTCAGTGTATATAACTCCAGATCCTCTACTTCTCATATATATACTGGACAACATTTCCTTAAATCAAAAATGATGCAAATATTTTCTTTTTCTTTTTTTTTCTCTCAAATACTCCCATTCATTCTTTACTCTGCCAAAAAGTCTGATATACCATAGATTTGGTAAAATGTTACAGAGATTTTAATAAGTGATGTTTGGCTGTAGTGATTTTTGCTTTGACTTGTTTTGACTCTTTATGTTGACCATTTAATACTTGTTTCTTAAAAATAAAATCATCTCTGAGCTGATATTTGGCCTACAAAGACTGGGATCTTGAGAAGGTTAAGTCTTTTAAGGCTTCTTTCACATAAAGTTTTCTTACTCTCTAATACTCTCTAAAACATAAAGTAAATGCAGCTATCACATTATTGAAAATTAAAAAAATAAAATAAAAATAGTTGTTTGTGATATATAATATTTTTAGAAAATGTGATCTGAAGTTGTAGCTTATTAATTTTAAAAAGTTGGCATTTAAAGATTTATGTTATGAGCTAGCTGTCTAACTAAGGAATTAGAAATTCCTCACTGAAAAATAATTAAATGAAGCTTAAATTTGTATTTGTTTAAACATATTGGTTAACTCAAGTATTAGATACTTTTACAACCATGATTATAATAGTGGTGAACTGATGTAAGGTATTGAAAGAATATACCTTAAAACATACCTTAAAACATGCTTTTGTATTCCATTCATCATAAAAACAATGCCCATTAAACAGCCTGGAAAACTGTTTAAAGGAGTTGTTGTTGTTGTTTAATGATTAAGTCATATCTGACTCTTTGCAACTCCGTGAACTGCAGCCTGCCAAGCTCCTCTTTCCATGGGATTTCCCAGGCAAGAATATTGGAGTGTGTGGCCATTCCTTCTCCAGGGGATCTCCCAGACCCAGGGATCAAAACCTTGTCTCCTGCATAGGCAGGCTATTCTTTACCACTGAGTCACCAGTGAAGTGAAGTGAAAGTTGCTCAGTTGTGTCCAACCCTTGGATCCCATGGATTAAACTGTCCATAGAACTCCCAGGGCAGAATATTGGAGTGGGTAGCCTTTTCATTGTCCAGGGGATCTTCCCAACCCAGGGACCTAGCCAGGTCTCCCACATTGCAAGTAGATTCTTTAAGCCCAAGAATACTGGAGTGGCTAGCCTATCCCTTCTCCAGGGGATCTTCCTGACCCAGGAATCAAACTGGAGTCTCCTGCCTTGCAAGTGGATTCTTTACCAACTGAGCTATGAGGTGGGCCACCAGGGAAGCCAGTTTAAAGGAATCGAAGAGTGCTTCTGGCAGTTTACAGTATCTGTAGTGGTCTATCAGATTGCTGGGAGAAATATCAATAACAGATATGCAGATGACACCACCCTTATGGCAGAAAGTGAAGAGGAACTAAAAAGCCTCTTGATGAAAGTGAAAGAGGAGAGTGAAAAAGTTGGCTTAAAGGTCAACATTCAGAAAACGAAGGTCATGGCATCTGGTCTCATCACTTCATGGGAAATAGACGGGGAAACAGTGGAAACAGTGTCAGACTTAAATCCCTACAGATGGTGACTAAAGCCATGAAATTAACAGACACTTCTTGGAAGAAAAGTTATGACCAGCCTAGATAGATAGCATATTCAAAAGCAGAGACATTACTTTGCTGACAGGTCCTTCTAGTCAAGGCTGTGGTTTTTCCTGTGGTCATGTATGGATGTGAGTCGGATTGTGAAGAAGGCAGAGTGCCGAAGGATTGATGCTTTTGAACTGTGGTGTTGAAGAAGACTCTTGAGAGTCCCTTGGACTGCAAGGAGATCCAACCAGTCCATGCTAAAGGAGATCAGCCCTGGGATTTCTTTGAAAGGAATGATTCCAAAGCTGAACCTCCAGTAGTTTGGCCACCTCATGTGAAGAGTTGACTCATTGGAAAAGACTCTGATGCTGGGAGGGATTGGGGGCAGGAGGAGAAGGAGATAACCAAGGATGAGGTGGCTGNCTGAGTCACCAGTGAAGTGAAGTGAAAGTTGCTCAGTTGTGTCCAACCCTTGGATCCCATGGATTAAACTGTCCATAGAACTCCCAGGGCAGAATATTGGAGTGGGTAGCCTTTTCATTGTCCAGGGGATCTTCCCAACCCAGGGACCTAGCCAGGTCTCCCACATTGCAAGTAGATTCTTTAAGCCCAAGAATACTGGAGTGGCTAGCCTATCCCTTCTCCAGGGGATCTTCCTGACCCAGGAATCAAACTGGAGTCTCCTGCCTTGCAAGTGGATTCTTTACCAACTGAGCTATGAGGTGGGCCACCAGGGAAGCCAGTTTAAAGGAATCGAAGAGTGCTTCTGGCAGTTTACAGTATCTGTAGTGGTCTATCAGATTGCTGGGAGAAATATCAATAACAGATATGCAGATGACACCACCCTTATGGCAGAAAGTGAAGAGGAACTAAAAAGCCTCTTGATGAAAGTGAAAGAGGAGAGTGAAAAAGTTGGCTTAAAGGTCAACATTCAGAAAACGAAGGTCATGGCATCTGGTCTCATCACTTCATGGGAAATAGACGGGGAAACAGTGGAAACAGTGTCAGACTTAAATCCCTACAGATGGTGACTAAAGCCATGAAATTAACAGACACTTCTTGGAAGAAAAGTTATGACCAGCCTAGATAGATAGCATATTCAAAAGCAGAGACATTACTTTGCTGACAGGTCCTTCTAGTCAAGGCTGTGGTTTTTCCTGTGGTCATGTATGGATGTGAGTCGGATTGTGAAGAAGGCAGAGTGCCGAAGGATTGATGCTTTTGAACTGTGGTGTTGAAGAAGACTCTTGAGAGTCCCTTGGACTGCAAGGAGATCCAACCAGTCCATGCTAAAGGAGATCAGCCCTGGGATTTCTTTGAAAGGAATGATTCCAAAGCTGAACCTCCAGTAGTTTGGCCACCTCATGTGAAGAGTTGACTCATTGGAAAAGACTCTGATGCTGGGAGGGATTGGGGGCAGGAGGAGAAGGAGATAACCAAGGATGAGGTGGCTGAATGGCATCACTGACTTGATGGGCGTGAGTCTGAGTGAGCTCCAGGAGTTGGTGATGGACAGGGAGGCCTGGCGTGCTGCAATTCACGGGGTCACGAAGAGTCGGACATGACTGAGCGACTGAACTGAACTGAACTGAACTGATCAGTCCCCCAAAATGTGTCAGCAAACTTTTTCCATTCCCAGTGGGGATATGTTTTGTTATATCCAAGTGGATCTTTACAGTGAAAGTGAGTAATTATTTTGTATCTAATCAGGACAGGCAGTACATGTCAGTTCAGGCTTTGATCCCCTTTATTTAGTGAATGTTTTATGATTGGCAAGTAGTTCTACTGAATTTTGCCTGAATGACAGTTGTCAACTATCAGTGGACCATATGCTCTGATGAGTAGAGTTGCTGTCAGCTGCCAATTGGCCATCTGGAATAATGCTTACTAAGTAGTCTAAAGATTGCTCAGAAGTTACAGAGGAGAGCCTGTAGCCACTGCAGTAGGTCTAGATCCTTCCACACCAAAACCGGATGTCACTTTAGCAATTAAGTGTCTTAAACATATAATAAAGTTGTTGTTGTTGTTTTTTCACTTGGTATTATGTGTTAAAATCATATTTAGCAAGGCGTGGGTTCATAGAGATGTGAAGCTCTATGTTCTATTTATTTGGAAGAAATCTAGACATTTTACTGGAAAGATGATCAAAGCTAAAATGATAGTATGAATGTTAGCCACAAGCATAGCTAATAATTTTTATGTACCATCACTGCCATCAAAGGAGAGACTGTTATTTAAAATACAGATTTACTTACTGATTCTGTTTTTAAATGCTTCACAAGCAAGTAATTAGTTAAAGGAAAAATGAGACACCAAGTGCCTCTTTTCAGCAATAATGTAGAGCCTTTGTGTAGAAATTCTCTTGGAGAATACTTCTTTTGGTATTGACATACTGGGGTGTCTTTGACATCTTTGTTATCTAAAACATGTTTGAGAAATATACTTATCTCTGAAATGTATGACATTTGGGATTGTTGAGAACGCTGACAGTCCTCCTTTGCCAGTGTGTATTCTACACACATGTAGGTAGAATAGAAGTTTGGGTAATGCTTATGACCATAGTATTGTTCAGTCCAGCATCCCAAAAACAAGAGTATTTTTTTCTTTTCTTCTCTCCTTCTCAGAAAACTAAAATAGACCTAGGTAGAAGCAAAGATATCAAGTGTAAAACTGTTCCTTATTTTGATTGTTATACATCACCAGTTGGTTCTGCTGTAAGGGATACATCCCTTTGCCATTACCAAGCACACAGCTATCTCATCCAGCCTCCTTCTTAACTAAGAATGGATTTCTCTTTAAGACATATGAAAACAGATGCATATAAACTGAAGCTTTAAAACAAAGCAATATTCACCATTTCCCATAGGAACACCTTTAATATTTCTGCTTTGGTGAAAACTGGAGTTTTTGTTTGTTTGTTTGTTTGTTTTTAGTGAAGTTACACATAATTAGATGTATCAGTCCTTTGAAGACTCTTAAGCTTTTGAAGATATTAAGTGCAAACAGCAGTTGATAGAAAGAAACAAGAATAAGAACTTCATTAAAGAAAAATATAACAATTCTAAGCAATGAGGTTTACCCATGAAACGTGAATGATTTACCTTAGAGTTTTATTCAATATCTTTTGGTAAGGATGAATTTTATCATTATTAAAAGCCAAAAGAGTAGCTGATTTTAGCAGAAATGCCAGAGTAAAATATGGAAAGTAGTATTGACATGAAAGGCAAGGAGTCACAGTGATCTCTTAAGTACCAGCTTAGAGTTACATTATATTCTATTATAAAAATGCAAACAGTGGCATGATTCAAATTTAAAATATGGTGCTGATAATTGTGTCATTTATATGACGACAGCCCACCAGGCTCCCCCGTCCCTGGGATTCTCCAGGCAAGAACACTGGAGTGGGTAGTGAAAGTGAAGTCGCTCAGTTGTGTCTGACTCTTCACGCCATGGACTGCAGCCCACCAGGCTCCTCNTATAATAAAGTTGTTGTTGTTGTTTTTTCACTTGGTATTATGTGTTAAAATCATATTTAGCAAGGCGTGGGTTCATAGAGATGTGAAGCTCTATGTTCTATTTATTTGGAAGAAATCTAGACATTTTACTGGAAAGATGATCAAAGCTAAAATGATAGTATGAATGTTAGCCACAAGCATAGCTAATAATTTTTATGTACCATCACTGCCATCAAAGGAGAGACTGTTATTTAAAATACAGATTTACTTACTGATTCTGTTTTTAAATGCTTCACAAGCAAGTAATTAGTTAAAGGAAAAATGAGACACCAAGTGCCTCTTTTCAGCAATAATGTAGAGCCTTTGTGTAGAAATTCTCTTGGAGAATACTTCTTTTGGTATTGACATACTGGGGTGTCTTTGACATCTTTGTTATCTAAAACATGTTTGAGAAATATACTTATCTCTGAAATGTATGACATTTGGGATTGTTGAGAACGCTGACAGTCCTCCTTTGCCAGTGTGTATTCTACACACATGTAGGTAGAATAGAAGTTTGGGTAATGCTTATGACCATAGTATTGTTCAGTCCAGCATCCCAAAAACAAGAGTATTTTTTTCTTTTCTTCTCTCCTTCTCAGAAAACTAAAATAGACCTAGGTAGAAGCAAAGATATCAAGTGTAAAACTGTTCCTTATTTTGATTGTTATACATCACCAGTTGGTTCTGCTGTAAGGGATACATCCCTTTGCCATTACCAAGCACACAGCTATCTCATCCAGCCTCCTTCTTAACTAAGAATGGATTTCTCTTTAAGACATATGAAAACAGATGCATATAAACTGAAGCTTTAAAACAAAGCAATATTCACCATTTCCCATAGGAACACCTTTAATATTTCTGCTTTGGTGAAAACTGGAGTTTTTGTTTGTTTGTTTGTTTGTTTTTAGTGAAGTTACACATAATTAGATGTATCAGTCCTTTGAAGACTCTTAAGCTTTTGAAGATATTAAGTGCAAACAGCAGTTGATAGAAAGAAACAAGAATAAGAACTTCATTAAAGAAAAATATAACAATTCTAAGCAATGAGGTTTACCCATGAAACGTGAATGATTTACCTTAGAGTTTTATTCAATATCTTTTGGTAAGGATGAATTTTATCATTATTAAAAGCCAAAAGAGTAGCTGATTTTAGCAGAAATGCCAGAGTAAAATATGGAAAGTAGTATTGACATGAAAGGCAAGGAGTCACAGTGATCTCTTAAGTACCAGCTTAGAGTTACATTATATTCTATTATAAAAATGCAAACAGTGGCATGATTCAAATTTAAAATATGGTGCTGATAATTGTGTCATTTATATGACGACAGCCCACCAGGCTCCCCCGTCCCTGGGATTCTCCAGGCAAGAACACTGGAGTGGGTAGTGAAAGTGAAGTCGCTCAGTTGTGTCTGACTCTTCACGCCATGGACTGCAGCCCACCAGGCTCCTCCGTCCATGGGATTTTCCAGGCAAGAGTACTGGAGTGGGGTGCTATAACTTTCTCCAGTGTGTGTGTATATATATGTGTAATTGAATATGTATGTACTAGTATCTCCAAGGAAATAGCACAATTTTGTAAGATGAACAAAAAGTAAATAAAAATTGTATATGAGTTATGGTTGTAATCACATGAACATCATGTCTTTTAATATATTTTGGAATAATTGAGTCAGCCTGCTATTAGTTTAATTAAGTTTTTTACACCTTCTTGATTAGACAGCTAGTTTAATGACATCTTCTACACTTTGAGCTGTGAAGTGTGGCTCATATTAAAGTTCTGTAATGAGAAGGAAGATGTATATTTGATGCACATCTACACAGAATTTTTAAAAAATGAATTTTAACTTGTGCAAAAACATCAGAAACCGGGGATGATTCGCATTTTGCTTAAGACAAGTTTAGTATAAGCATGATGTAACTGGCGATTCAGTTCAGTTACTCAGTTGTGTCCGACTCTGTGACCTAATGGACTGCAGCACACCACGCTTTCCCGCCCATCACCAACTCCCAGAGATTGCTCAAACTCATGTCCATCGATTCAGTGATGCTATCCAACAATGTCATCCTCTGTTGTCTCCTTCTCCTCTATCCTTCCGTCTTTCCCAGCATCAGGATCTTTTCCAGTGAGTCAGTTCTTCGCGTCAGGTAGCCAAATTGGCCATTAAATGGGTGAAAACCAACAAAAATCTTTATATTGGGTTTTATTCTATAGGAACATACTTCAAGTACTTGATAAGCAAAAGAGAAAGTTTTGTGTGTGTGTGTTTGTGTGTGTGTTGATACACATTTAGACAAATATTATTGTTGTAGAAGTGAACAAAGAATGCTCTGGTGACTTGACAGATAATTTAAGAAGAAAATACTCATCTGAATTATTATAAAGTATATATAAGACTGGGGAGAAAATAAGATTGGCTTCCTTTATTTAACACTTTAATATTTCAGTGATTCCTTTATGAAGCAAACATTTGGATACCTCTAATGAGCTGAGTATAAGCTGCCAGGACACTCAGCAGCCATTTTATATTTACTAGAAAATTATCATGGGGTCTCTAGAGCAGGTTATTTATAGTTTGAATCCTTAGACCCTTATCAAGTTGTTTATTTTTGCATTGGTTTGAATCATATGGAGTTTCATATAAAAACATGAATTATATGTATTAAAACTCTATTTTCACCTCTATTCAGCTAAAAAAATAAATCACTTTGTCTCTGTACTTTAGATTGGAATCAAAAGTCTACAGTTCTGTAATGCATAAATCTCTATTATTCATATAGGGTAAGACTATTCATTTAATTATTCACATTATGTTAAAAAGTAATTATTAGGAAAATAGAACCAGCATGCTACTCAGTAATAACTGAAAAATATTAGTATCTCTTATACTTTCATTTATTTACAACTATTTGTTTTAGTTTTTAAAAGAAACTATTAGCAGTGAATAGTTAGCATATAAATCCTTTGATCATTGGCCATTTATAATTTATGAACAGTAGAAACTCAATGACTCTAGGCATCCAAATGCCTTTGCTTGTTTCTGATTATGGTACATAGGATTCTGTCATATTTTTCCACACCTTATTACCTACTTTTCCTTTGTAAGAGAGATAGCAGAAAGAGGGGGTATCAATAGAACACAAGGGAAGCAATCACAATGAGACTGTTCTGTCTGACTGCTGATGTATTATTTTTTTTGACAAATTTATAGTTTTCAATCCTTCCTGTTTAAACAATAAATGAAGATTTATGTGATAGATCATCGGCACAGAGACTCATTTGTGCACAGTATTGGTATTGTGGAAATAATAGACCTAAACAGTTAACTAAGAATATAACAACCGATCTCATAATGCCTGTGAGAGAGGAACAAGGGAAAACAATACTGTTAATCTTTACTTATGGCTATTTTCATTTAGATACCCTATTTTGCCAACCCTCAAATTTAATTATAATACGTCATGACTTCATAACTTAATAAATATAGTACATGCCCCATTCATCTAATATTAATTAATTTTTCTTCGCAAAGTCCTCAGATAGGACTATGTTGTTGCCATTAACTCTTCATTTTGAACTCCCCAGTGTAGGCCTTAAACTTCAACAACTTTTTTGAAATGTAATCTTTTTTTGTGCTTCTAAAATAAGTCTTTTTTTTTTCTCAGTGACTTTATGCAATTAATATATCAGATTATAAAAGGGAGCATACCCTCTACTAGAAAATCTTAGTGAAAAAATGAGACTTCTAGAGGATTCACTCTTTCATCAATATTTAAAAGAAACAGAAAAAAATACTGGAAAGAATTGTAGATTCTAACTCATGAAGTCAAAAGGATGCATTCCATACCAAAAACATACTGAAACTCACCATGCATTCACATGCATCATGAACTTAAAACTCTGATTTTAAGTATGATTTTAAAGTATGAATACACTTACTTTCAGATACTTGAACATTTACATTTCTTTTTTTTTCTCATTAATATATGACTTTAAAAATTACTGTGACTATTTATTCAGAGAAGAATCTTTGAAAAATGCCTTCTTGACCACCACATGAAATGTTACTGCTTTTAACTCTTATTATTGTGATTTGCTTCAAATGTTACTGGGAAATACCTTCAAGAAATTTACTAATAAAGTGAAAAAGACAGAAAAAATAAAAAATAATAACATGTCTATATGTAAAAAAGGTTACCACGATCTTTTTTAGAACCTGAACTGTGTCATACTCATCTTAATTTCACGGCCTGGAGCATAGTAGGTACTCAGTGAATATTTATGTGATAATTTTTTAAAAAATTATTAAATAAGTCTCCATACTAAATTATAATACTGGGTCTGGATCAACCTATCTTGAGTTTCTGCTGAGATTTTTGGAAATCATAAAGGCCTTGTGTTACCATCAGAATGTCAATAGTAAACTAAAGTAAGAAAAACTAAAATGAAAGAACCAAGATTGTAACTGAAATGGAGGAGCACCAAGTAGGAAGAAAAATAGAAATTAAGTGAAAGAAAACAGCAAGACTCTTCAAAAGGGATGTTTGCTGAAGGGTGGCTAGGAAACTAAATCTGTGAATGTTGACAGTATAGAACAGTACAGCAGTCATGTATGATATAAAATGCCTTGTAGAACTAGTATATAGAAACTGAAGTGTACATCATGAATCAAACTGGGCAGTGAGGTCTGTTACAATTTATCATCATCTCCTTAAAATGGCTCATTAAAAAAAGTGATATTTTCTTATATTTGATATTGTAATCCATCAGAAATGCTAAAGAATTTACAAAGAAATTTAGTTCATAACTCTTCTATCTGACCCACTCTCATCAGTTTTATTGAATACTGTATTGGAAGTTATAGCTACAGCAAACAGACAATTAAAATAATTTAAAAGAATCCAAATTGGAAAGGAAGAAGTGAAAGAAACTGTTACTGTTTACAGATGACATGATCCTATACATAGAAAAACCTAGAATGAAAGTGGAAGTCACTTAGTATTTCCGACTCTTTTCGACCCCATGGACTATATAGTCCATGGAATTCTCCAGGCCAGAGTGGGTTGCTGTTCCCTCCTCCAGGGGATCTTCCTGACCCAGGAATCAAACCAAGGTCTCCTGCATTGCAGGCGGATTCTTCACCAACTGAGCTATGAGGTAAGACCCCCCCACTCCCAAATTACCAGAACTTATCAATGAATGCAGTAAATCTGAGCGGTAAAAAAAAGTAACATACAGCAATCTGTTGCATTTCTACACACTAAAAACAAATTATTAGATAAATTAAGAAAATAATCCAATTTGCCATCATATAAAAAAGAATAAAAGGAATAAACCTACTTAAGGGCATCCCAGGTGGCTCAGTGATAAAGAATCCTGCCAATGAAGGAGATGCAGATTCTATCTCTGGGTAGGAAAGATCCCGTGAAGAAGGAAATGACAATCCACTCCAGTATTCTTGACTGGGAAACCCCATGAACAGAGGAGCCTGGTGGGTTACAGACCAGGGTGTCACAAAAGAATCAGACACAACTTAGCAACCATACAGCAATTATAACAACAAACCTACTTAAAGAGATAAAAATCTGTATCCAGAAAAGGACATGACACTAATGAAAATAATTGAAGAGGACACAAACAGATGGAAAGATAATGTCCTCATGGATTGGAAGACAATGTTGTTAAAATGACCATATAACCTAAGGCAATCTACAGATTCAGTGCAATCCCACAAAAGTAACAATGATATTTTTCATAGAACTAGAACAAGTTATTTTAGAATTTGTATGGAAAAACAAAAGACCCTGAATAGCCACAACCAATTTTCAGAAAAAAACAGAGTAGGAAGTATAATGTTACCTATATTCAGACTTTATTACAAAGCTACAGTAATCAAATATGGTACTGGCACAAAAACAAACACACATATCATTGGGGAAGAATAGAGAGCCCACAAATAAACCCTCGCACTTATGGTCAGTTAATATATGACAAAGGAGGCAAGAACGTACAATGGAGAAAAGACGTTTACTTCAATAAGTGGTGTGAGAAGACAGAATAGCTACAAGTAAAAGGTTGAAATTAGAACATTTGTAACACCATATATAAAAATAAACTCAAAACTCCTAGAGGGGGGGGAAATAGAAAAAAATTCTAGAAGAAAATGACTCTTTGCTATAAATTATAGCAATATATTGGGGGGACTGTCTCCTAATGTAAAGGAAACTAAAACAAAACATAGGCAGGCCACTGTTTGATATAAATCACAGCAGATTCTTTTTGGATCTATTTCCTAGAGTAATGAAAAACAAAAATAAACAAATAAGACCTAATTAAATTTTAAAGCTTTTGCACAACAAAATGAAAGACAGCCTACTGACTGGGAGAAAATATTTGCAAATGATGCTACTGATAAAGGTTTAACGTCCAAAATGTATAAACATTTGCATCAAAAAAGCAAATGACCAATTTTTTTTAAAAAAAGAAGACGCAAATAAACATTTTTCAAAGAAGTCATAAAGATAGCCAGCAGGCACATGGAAAGATGCTCAATATTGCTATTCATCAGAGAAATGTAAATAAAAAATAAAATATGTTGGAGAGGATGTCAAGAAAAGAGAACCCTTCCACACTGCGGGAATGTTCGCACAGCCACTGTAGAAAACAGCATGGAAGTTCCTCAAAAAACTAAAAATAGAACTGCCATAGGTTCCAGCAGTTCTACTCTTGGGTATATATCTGAAGCAATAGGAAATACTAATTTGAAAAGATATAGACACACAAGTGTTTACAACAGCATTATTTACAATGGCTATATGTCAGCAACCTAAGTGTCTGTCTCAGGGATGAGTGGATAAAAAAGGTGTCATATATACTTATATGAACACAAGCAGGAAAACAGAATGAAATTCTGCCATTTCCAACAACACAGATGAACCTGAAGGGTATTATGCTTAGTGAAATAAGTTAGGCAGAGAAAGAAAACTATTGTGTGTTATCATTTATGTTTCAAATATAAAATGCAAATCAAACTAGTGAACATAATAAGAACAACAACAACAAAAAAAACCACAGAGTCACAGATACAGGAAACAACCTAGTACTGTCAGCAGTGGAGGCTGGGGCAGGCCAGAAGAGTTAAGGGATTAAGAGACACAATCTACTGTGTATACAATAAACAACAAGGATAAAGTACAGTGCAGGGAATATAGCCAATATTTTATTGTACCTATAAATGGAGAAAGAAAGCTGAGTGCTGAAGAATTGATGCTTTTGAATTGTGGTGTTGGAGAAGACTCTTGACAGTTCCTTGAACTGCAAGGAGATCCAACCAGTCCATTCTGAAGGGGATCAGCCCTGGTATTTCTTTGGAAGGCATGATGCTAAAGCTGAAAATCCAGTACTTTGGACACCTCATGGGAAGAGTTGTCTCATTGGAAAAGACCCTGATGCTGGGAGGGACTGGGGGCAGGAGGAGAAGGGGACGACAGAGGATGAGATGGCTGGATGGCATCACTGACTCGATGGGCATGAGTCTGAGTGAACTCCGGGAGTTGGTGATGGACAGGGAGGCCTGGTGTGCTGCAATTCATGGGGTTGCAAAGAGTCGGACATGACTGAGAGACTGAACTGAAGTGAACTGAGCACATATAATTGAGAATAGATAAGAAAATGTAGCTCAAAACTGTAAGTGCTATTTGATGAAATTTAAAACATGAGTACATTATGTGAAATGCAAGGCTGGATGAAGCACAAGCTAGAATCAAGATTGCCGAGAGAAACATTAATAACCTCAGATATGCAGATGACACCACCCTTATGGTAGAAAGTGAAGAGGACCTAAAGAGCTGCTTGATGAAGGTGAAAGAGGAGAGTGAAAAAGCTGGCTTAAAACTCAACATTCTATAAATGAAGATCATGGCATCTGGTCCCATCGCTCCATGGGAAATAGATGGGGAAACAATGGAAACAGTGACAGACTTTATTTTCTTGGGCTCCCAAACCACTGCTAATGGTGACTGCAGCCATGAAATTAAAAGATGCCCACTCTTTGGAAGAAAAGCTATGACCACCCTAGACAGCATATTAGAAAGTTAGACATTATTTTGCCAACAAAGGTCCATCTAGTCGAAGCTATGGTTTTTCCAGTGGTCATGTATGGATGTGAGAGTTGGACCATAAAGAAGGCTGAGCACTGAAGAATGGATGAACTGTGGCACTGGAGAAGACTCATGAGAGTCCCCTGGACTGGGAGGAGATCCAATCAGTGAATGCTAAAGGAAATCCTGAATGTTCATTGGAAGGACTGATCCTGAAGCTGAAACTCCAATATTTTGGCCACCTGATGCAAAAAGCCTACTCCTTAGAAAAGACCCTGATGCTGGGAAAAATTGTAGGCAGGATAAGAAGGGGACGACAGAGAACAAGATGGTTGGATGACATCACTGATTCAGTGTACATGAGTTTGAGCAAGCTCTAGGAGATGGTGAAGGACAGGGAAGCCTGTGTGCTGCAGTCCATGGGGTCACAAAGTGTTGGACATGACTGAGTGACGAACAAGATTAAAAAGCCATTTGAATCCAATTGGACAAAGTAATATAAGTTCAGTTATTTCTTTGGAACAAGAAAATAGCAAAGTAATGTACCCATTTCTTGGAGAAGAATGTAGTATGTTTTTCCTGGCCATTTAGCTGGCTCAGTCTACTTCTCATTTATATATTGAATAATAGCAATAAGAAATAAAGAGTAAAAATAGAGTAAATTGCTCAGCAAGCATTTGTTTCTGACTCAGAACCACTCCTATCCTTATCCCAAACTCTCTAAATCTTCTTGATTTAGTTCTAGTCTCTAAGTCTATATTAATTATATAATAATGAACACATTTGCAGAATTCCTGAGCTACTATCAATATTCCTTGAGAAACTCTAAAGATTTTTACAGATCTCAAAGGACAAGAGATTATCTATTCCTCATCTGAATAAAAAGGCATAAATTCTCTGTGAGGGTAAACTCAGTGTAAATTCCTATCCAAAAAAAAACCCACAAAAGTGTAATATCAATTATGAACTGAATTTAAAAATTAGAAAATTTGTCAGTGATCCTTTTAGATGCTAATATATGATGATTAAAACTGTCATGCAAATTATTAATATCACTGTTTCCATTATTCAGAGCTACATTTTACCATTATGTTCAGGACCTGGATATTACATAATGACATATCTAATTGTTCATAATTATAGTGTTGTTGTGAATTGTTGATTCTTGTAATGTTGAATTTCAACATTATGATGTTGAATTTTCATCTTTGTTAAGCCCTGGGGATCAGCAAGATCAATACAACAAGAGTTCTTGAATTTAGTACACATGAAAAAGCAATAGATTTTTGTTGGGTTAGGGTTACAGTTAGGGTTAGGGTTAGAGTATAGATTCCCATTTCTTCCTCTAGAAGTTCTGATTCAGTACAGTGGGAGATATAGTCCTGGAGTCTTTACTTTTATAAACATTTCAGGCTGTTGGGATACACATGGCACTTGAACCTCATTCTGAGAAATACTGAATTTAGCCTGAGTCAGAAAATATATTGAAAACATCAACTCTGAGGAATGTTATAATTAGAAAAATAATCTTTAAATTAGGATCCAATTTTTGAGAAATACAATGTTATTCTCTAGAATTTAGGAGGACTATATTAGAATTCATATTTATATTTGTTTATATTATAACAACTAAGGAAACAAACTTTTATGGTAATTACTACACAGATCATTACTTGCACCTTCACTGAGTCTCATGTTGTTCAGTTAGTCATGTCCTACTCTTTGCGACCCCATGGACTGCAGCATGCCAGGCTTCCCTGTCCTTCACTATCTCCTAGAGTTTGCTCAAACTCAGGTCTATTGAGTTGGTGATGCCATTGAGCCATCTCATCCTCTGTGGTCCCCAACAGAGTCTCATGTTAGAGATCCTGACATCATACACAGTCTAAGGAATGTCAGAGATATTGTATATCGTGGTTAAGGCCATACACTCTGAAGCCTGGCCTCCTACATTTGAGTCCTGGCTCTGCTGACAATAATGGGAAAATTCTTTCCGATCTTTGTGCCCCATTTTTTTCTTTTCATCCCTTAAACAGGAATTATGATATCACCTACTTCATGGTCATTGTGAAGATTAAATGAGTTAATACATGTAAAAATTCCTGTTACATAATAAACTTCTCCAAGAATAGTAGCTTCTGATCTATTCTATTCCCTCTTCCTCATCCCCCCATAATCATGTTTTTTTTTTATTATTGTCATTACTTTTATGATAATTTTCATCTTAAGGGGTAAATGGGAATTAAACAAACCCAAGTGTTGAGAGTGGTACTCTTTATCTTTTGCTCACAATGAATACATTGCATTAAAAACTGAATTACCCATGAAAGGTTAAATTGAGTAATTACTGAAGTAAACATTCTAGTGTGGGAATGAGAATGGTTAGGAGTAAACCTTAAAATAAATTTAAAAAATATTAAAAATAGTTTTATGTATTGAATTATCTAGTTATCATTAAAATATTCCTCGCTAAATGGGGGCATGCATGCATGCTTCACTAGTCTCTCAGTCATGTCCAATTCTTTGTGACCCCATGGTTTGTAACCCGGCAGACTACTCTGTCCACAGGGTTCTCCAGGCAAGAATGCTGGAGTGGGTAGCAATTCCCTTCTCCAGGGGATGTTCCTGACCCAGGGATTGAACCTGTGTCTCCTGTATCGTAGGAAGATTCTTTACTATCTGAGCTACCAAGAGAGCTCACTACATGAATGGACAGTTTTAAAATATCAATGCGAAGAAAATTTAGGTTGTGTGTAATAATAATAATGCATTCTCAGGATGTAACAAAAAAATAACATAGGGCAACTTGTCTAAATCCCAATTGATTCTCTCTGTTGGCACTTCATGAGATAAAAACAAAAGATCAGTCTAAAATTTTTGTTTGTTTGTTTGTTATCAAGAAGTCTATTTGAAATACATTTTCATTATTAATGATATATCTCCCCTCCAGTGTATGTTCTACCATTTCTAGTATTTGCAAATGTTTGATATAAAGCTTTGCAACTAGATAGCTTTTAAAAATATTATCATTTTATATTTATCTCAACTTTTTTCCATTTTATTTTTGTATAGTATTTATACTGTCAGTAATTGGTAATAAAATTGCTGTGGAAGTTTGCTGTATTATTTTTCAATGGATAGCGTTTTAGATTTAAAAAAAAAGAATGTCTTCTATATGATCCATAGGTCTGTTAGGAGTAGTAACATCAGTAAAGGTCAGAGGAAAGGAGAGACCAGTGGGCTAGGAGCAAAGCAGCAGAGAAGTGTCATGAAGTCAGAATAACAGAGGGTGTAAGAGGAAGTTGGGCTTCCCTTGTGGCTCAGCTGGTAAAGAATCTGCCTGCAATGTGGGAGACCTGGGTTCGATCCCTGAGTTGGGAAGATCCCATGGAGAAGGGAAAGGAGTATTTTGGAGTTCTTGCAAAGAGTCAGACACAACTGAGCAACTTTCGCTTCACTTCGCTTCACTTAAGAGGAAGTTAGGTCATCTTTGTTGAGTTTTGATGAGACAGTATCTAATTGGAGGCCTGCCAATTACCTGGTATATTTGGCAATGTAGAAGCCATTGCTGATTTTTGTACAAGTAATTTCTTTATTACTGTGGCTTTGTTTGTCTCCAAACCAATGTAAACCCTACGATGGAACATCTTTTGTGTAGAGAGCACTAGGAAAAGAAAACTTTCTTACTAAAATCAGACCATCCTGGGCCCTCAAATAAAGCAGGAACAAAACATAGTTTCTGTGATTGTGAGACGAGCATTTTAGGGTGGGAGTGGGAGGGAGCAAACCTTAGCCAATTAAATGATATAAAAGTTAAAATTAACAGATATGCCAGATGGTAGTGAATGCTGTAGAGACAATGCATACAAGGCTAGGAAACATACGTGTTTGTGTGTGTGTTAGGAAAAGTTGTATTTTAAACAGTGTGGTCAGGGAAGGCTCCACTGTGTGGGAAAGCCCCCATAATTGAATCCTACTTTCTGTTTTATTAACCAAAGGCAAAGGGACACACAAAATTAACCAAGGACAAAGCATACATTTTTCATTGATAGTGTTTTAAATTATACCATTGTGAAATACATAATACTAATATATTTGTCTTGAGCTAGATATGAGCTTAGCCTTGCTGCATTAATAGATTTAATGCTTTTAGACACTGAAAAACTTCAAAGATTTATAATTATGCCATTATTATGCTTTCTTCATTTCCATTGCCTTTTAAAAAAATAGCAAGCACCATATATTTCATCCTGCCTTGTAGTTTTAATAGAAAACAATCTACATTATAATCATTTATCTTTCATGGTTCTTTTCCATTTCTTCTCCCTTTCCTCTGCTTTCAGAGATGTCATTAACTAATCTCTTTAACTCCATAAATAAGTAAAATGATATATTCACAGTATAGATGTTTTAAAACTTGAAGGAAGAAATCCTAGAATCATTTAATGAAATCCTGAAGATGTGTTAAAACTGAAATGTTGCTGTCACACCAATGGAAGTTCTGAATTTTCCAATACTGAAGACTAGATAGAATGCTTCTCTAGTTGGAATTAATTTCAGTTGGCTGTACTCAGAGCTGCTTGTCTTAATACCCAGTAATCCTTGTTTCCTCATAGGGATAGGTCTTCCTTGTCACTATCATTTTCCAGTTTTAAGTTGAATTGTCTAGTTTGTTTCTAATATTAACTTATAGCATGTATTATTGAATGCTTCAGAATCTAAATTCATTCTTTCATATATCATTCTGATATATAGTTATTAGGAGCAACGTAAATATCACTGTGTTTATTATTTATAATCAGTTCAGTTCAGTTGTTCAGTCTGACTCTTTGTGACCCCATGGACTGCAGCACGCCAGACTTCCCTGTCCATCAGCAAATCCTGGAGCTTACTCAAACTCATATCCATTGTGTGAATGATGCCATCCAACCATCTCATCCTTTGTCGTCCTCTTCTCCCACCTTCGATCTTTCCCAGCATCAGGGTCTTTTCAAATGAGTCAGCTCTTCACATCAGGTGGCCAAAATATTGGAGCTTCAGCATCAGTCCTTCCAATTGATATTCAGTACTGATTTCCTTTAGGATGGACTGGTTGGATCTCCTTGCAGTCCTAGGGATTCTCAAGAGTCTTCTCCAACACCACAGTTCAACAGCATCAATTCTTCAGTGCTCAGCTTTCTTTATAGTCCAACTCTCACATCCATCCATGACCACTGGAAAAACCAGAGCTTTGACTAGATGGGCCTTTGTTGGGAGAGTAATGTCTATGCTTTTTAATATGCTGTCTAGGCTAGTCATAACTTTTCTTTCAAGGAGCAAGTCTTTTAATTTCATGGCTGCAGTCACCATTAGCAGTGGTTTTGGAGCCCAAGAAAATAAAGTCTGTCACTGTTTCCGTTGTTTCCTCATCTATTTGCCATGAAGTGATGGAACCAGATGCCATGGTCTTAATTATATTAATTATAATACTCTTTAGCTTAAATATTAAGATAATAATAACTTAACAAAAACATATTATACTTGCTATGCTTATTAGTTATACCAGCAGATTAAATATATTAAGATTATAGAGAAAGAATACAGGCATGTTCTATCAGACAAGGGATCTTTCTAAGATCACTTGGAGATCTCAAAGATGAGTAAAATATCAAAATCTGAGTAACAAGGAAGTCTTGAAAATCCCACTGCTGGGCATACACACTGAGGAAACCAGAATTGAAAGAGACACCTGTACCCCAATGTTCATCACAGTACTATTTATAATAGCCAGGACATGGAAGCAACCTAGATGTCCGTCAGCAGATGAATGGATAAGAAAGCTGTGGTACATATATACAATGGAGTATTACTCAGCCATCAAAAAGAATACATTTGAATCAGTTCTAATGAGGTGGATGGAACTGGAGCCAATTATACAGAGTGAAGTGAGCCAGAAAGAAAAACACCAATACAGTATACTAACACATATATATGGAATTTAGAAAGATGGCAGTGTTAAACCTGTACATGAGACAGCAAGAGAGACACAGATGTGTAGAACAGCCTTTTGGACTCTGTGGGAGAGGGAGAGGGTGGGAGGATTTGGGAGCGTGGCATTGTAACGTGTATGATATCATAAGTGAAACGAATCACCGGTCTAGGTTCGTGGCAGAAGGCTTGGGATTGATGGGCGGGGATGATCCAGAGGGATGGTGTGGGGAGGGAAGAGGGTGGGGGGATGGGATTGGGAACTCAGGTACACCTGTGGCTGATTTATGTCAATGTATGGCAAAATGAATACAGTATTGTAAAGCAAAACAAACTAAAAAAAAAATAAAATAATTAAAAATTTAAACAAAAAAAGAAAAAAAGGAAAATATTAAATATATTTTCGTGAATTTTATAAGAATATGGCTACACTGTTAGACTATTAGAATGTATTGTGTTTTGAAGATTTCTAATAGTTTTCTTACTATCACTTGATTGATTACAGCTGAACTATCTCTGATGTTCTATCAACATCATCCATTCCTAGAAAATGAATTCTTCCTGTATGTGTGAAACACTTCTAGTTCTATGTAAGAAAGAAATGAATGTAACATAGAAACATCTATACCCACAGAGTTAAGTGTCTTCACTAACACAAGCTTATTAATTCCACTACTTGATTATCATGACTTTACTCTTCAGGGAAACTCTTGCCAAGGAAATTAAAAATCATGAAGAACTTTATTTCAGGGACTTTCTGTGAAACTCATTTAAGTGAACATCAGGCTGAGCAGCTTTAGTTGCTCAGTTTCTAAGAGTTTTTGAGCCCTAATATTAAAACCCTCCCCTTACTTTGTCCCTCAGTTTTAAACTATTATATTATAATTTTTACCCAGTCTGGACTTAGCTCAGTATGGAAAAACCCACTTTGAGCCAGATCCCCGCATTTCATAAATATGACGTTGCTCTTCCTACTGAGACAAGAATTCCTAAGTCTCTGTTGAGATAGTGATCTGCTTTAGTGACTAAGAATAAACTCACCTTTGCCACACAGTTACGTTGTGGCATTTTCTTGGAACCTGTAATTTACAGGGATAAATTTGAACTATTTGCTCATTAGCATCTTGATTTTACTTAAAATTTTTTTCATCAGTTTATCCCCACACAATTTTATTGACTTATAATTAGCATATAACATTTGTATGCAAGGAGCTCAAACCAGTCAATCCTAAAGGAAAGTGAAGTCGCTCAATCGTGTCTGACTCTTTATGACTCGTGGACTGTAGCCCACCAAGCTCCTCCATCCATGGGGTTCTCCAGGGAAGAATACTGGAGTGGGTTGCCATTTCCTTCTCCAGGGGATCTTTCTTACTCAGGGATTAATCCCAGGTCTCCCACATTGCAGGCAGATGCTTTAACCTTTGCACCAAGGAAGTCAATCCCAAATATTCATTGGAGGGACTGATGCTGAAACTGAAGCTCCAATACATTGGGCACCTGATTCATTAGAAAAGACCCTGATAACTGACTCATTATAAAAGACTCTGATGCTGGGAAAGACTGAAGACAGGAGGAGAAGAAGACGACAGAGAATGAAGTGGTTAGATGGCATCATTGACTTAATGCACATGAGTTTGAGCAAGATCCAAGAGATGGTGAAGGACAGAGAAGCCTGGTGTGCTGCAGTCCATAGGGTCACAAAGAGTCANCTGATGCTGGGAAAGACTGAAGACAGGAGGAGAAGAAGACGACAGAGAATGAAGTGGTTAGATGGCATCATTGACTTAATGCACATGAGTTTGAGCAAGATCCAAGAGATGGTGAAGGACAGAGAAGCCTGGTGTGCTGCAGTCCATAGGGTCACAAAGAGTCAGACATGACTGAGTGACTGTACAACAACAAAGGTGTACAACATAATGATTTGAGATATATATATATATATATAGAGAGAGAGAGAAATGTTTATCACAATGAGTTTATTTAAGATATGTCTATGTCAGGGGAGTGTGTAACTTCCTTGGTTGTCTTGCCTCACCCAAGATTTGAATTGGCAGACCAGTGTTACAGCTCGGTTACAGCTCAGCTTTTTTTGGCAAGCAAAGTACACTCTCAATGCGTGAGGGTGGGCTGACCCAAAGGCGAGGCCTCAATCTGTCTTGGCTTCCTCTTTTTATACATTTGTCTCCTCGCCACCCCTTGAGCCTGCTCTATGCAAATTGGACTGGCCAAGAAGGACATGTGTTTCTTTCACCTGAAGTTCTCCCCTTCTTTCCTCATGGATTTTCTTTTGTTCTGTTTTTGTAGGCTTTTCTCTTTTTTGTCTTTTAGCCACTGTCATTTTTGACTCTGTTTTCCTATTCCAACTACCTAACATTCCCCACTCAAGAGATGGGAGGCCTAATTCTTTGAGAATAGGGGCATTGAGGTCTCTCTGGCTACTTCCTGCTGAGTGGGATGGTGAGAGGCATTAGGCCTCTCCCTTTTGCTAGTCTCAGGCCTCAGAGTCCTTTTAGTGTTGTCCATCTAAGGGTGAGTGATATTTTCTCAGGTGTAGTTTTATATATCTTTGTTCAACTGGTACTACATGTTGTAGCTTGTTGACCTGGGTAAAGACAAAACAGGTTAGACAATTGAAAACACATGAAGCAATCATAAGCAGTATCAACATGGTGATGGCAGGGATTACTAGGGGCATTAGCCTACTCCAAATTTCCCCTTGCTAGGAGAAGGATCCCCCAAAGAGAGATTATAGACTCTGAGGACTCTCCAGATTTTTTTTTTTTTTGAGATCCCATAGGACCTGAATATTTTTCTTGAGAACTATGAAACTTTCTTTATCTTAGCTAGAAGTATTTACCCAGAAACAACACAACTCATTCAAGATGGCTCAAGTCCATCCTTGTTCAGGTATCAGGAGATCTATCTCCTGTTTATTTTGGAGTAAAACACCTGCCAAGCTGTGTTGGCTCTTTGGAGCTATCCTGAGAAATCTTATCCCCAGAAACTTGATTTTGGGGGTGTTAATTAAGATGGCACTTGTTTGCAGTCCTGAGTAGGTATCTGAGATCTCCCAGTGGCTCACAGGTGCATTGAGTGTCCTCTTCTGTTTTCTTCCACGACTTCACTCATGAGTAGTGAATCCAGGAGTCATGTCCTGGTCCCTTGACTTCTGTGTGGGTAGAAAGTATTACAGGATAGGGACCCTTCCATGTTGGATCCTCAACTCCTCAAAGGAGTTGAGCCTTTGGGGACCCATCTTTCCAGACTTTAATTAGAACTTAAGTTCCTGGAGCCTATAGTGTTGGCTCTTTAGAATCTTTTGGGTTCCATTGAAACCCCATAAGCATATATCTTGTTGCAGTTTCCCAATGGCTATAGTATAAGACTGGAGGGTCTGAGCCTCTAGATCTAGGAAGAGGTCATTGACATAAACAAAAGGTCTCCCATATAACATTTCATAAGGGCTAAGACCAACCTATTCCTTGGGGGCAACATGGGTGGGGAAGAGAACTATTGGTAAGCCTCCTTCCATCCCAGGGAGGTCTCCTGGGTTATCCTTTTTATTGTTGATTTAAAGAATTGGTTGATTTTTTCTACTTTTCTGAAGACTGAGGCCTCCGGGCACAATGGAGGTAATAGGTAATGTCCAATGCTTTAGAGACCCCTTGGGTGACCTTAGAAGTAAATGATTTCCCATTGTCACTTTGTAATGACCTGGGTGGACCAAATCTTGACATGATTTCATGGAGTAATTTCATTACCACCTCCTCAGCTTACCGAGTCCAGGTGGGAAGGCCTTCAGTTCATCATGTGAATGTATCTATCATGACTAGTACGTATTTATACCCTTGAGAAACTAGCATCTGTGAGAAGTCCATTTACCAGTCCTCCCCTGGGTAGGTCCCATGTTGTTGGACAAGCTGGAACAGCTGTGTTCTTCGAGCTCCTTGGGGGCTGTTTAATTAGCAAGAGGAGACCACTTGCCTTATAGTCATTTGGAGGCCTGTTTCTCTGAAGGACCTTTCTAGTAATATTTGGAGGGCCTTCTACCCTAAATGAGTGGTGGCATGGAAGGAATTACCCAACTTCCACTGGAGGTTCCCAGGTAGAAAAAGGAGTCCCTCCTTTTGCAACCACCTCATATGATCCTCTTTAAAGCCCCTACTCTTAGCTTTAAGAATCTCACCTTCAGTATATGAAGGAGTTTCTGGCAAATTAGTCTGTGGAACTAAGGTGGCAACACCTATTAGGTCACTGTTCTGTAATGCTGTTCTCTTAGTGGCCTGATTGGCTGCTTGATTCCCTCATGCCACTTCCATGCTCCCTTTTTGGTGTCCTTTATAGTGAGAGACTGAAACCTCAGTGGGCAGATGGACTGCCTCCAAGACCCTAAGGATTTGATCATCATTTTTGCTTGGGGACCCTCAGGTGGTCAAGTTGCCTCTTTCTTTCCAAATAGCAGCATGTGCATGTAGCATCAGAAAGGCCTACTTGGAGTCAGTATCAATGGCTACTCTTTTTCCTTTTCACAGCTCTAAAGCTCAAATAGGGCTATGAGTTCAGCTAAGTGGGCTAAAGTACCTAGTGGCAAAGATTTAGCCTCTGTGGCCTCAAAATTGGAGACTACTGCATATCTGGCTCTTTTTCTATCCAAGACACAGCTGCTTCCATCAGTGTACTAGATTTCCTCAGGATTGGTCAGAGGTTATTCTGACAATCCCTCTCAGGGTTTTGTCCAGTGGTCTAAGGTTTCTAGGCAGGAGTGAAAGGGGAGAGAGGCCTTAGGGGTAGGTAGGAGGGCAGCAGGTTTAAGAACCTCACAAAGGGCTATAGTCAGGCCTGGATTTTCCATCAGCACTACTTGATATCTGAGGATCCTTTGATCAGACATCCATAAATGACCTCTCACATTCCGGAGTTGTTTCACTTGGTGGCTGGCAAAAATAGTTAATTTGCCCCCAAAAGAGAGTTTAAAACATCTTCTGTAAGAACTGTAATAGCTGCAAGATTTTGAAGACAGGGAAAAATCTCTTCCCAATAAGGGAGGAGGACACTCAGGGACCACCAGAAACCGGTGGAAAAATATTTGTCCATCCCAACAACAAAGAAGTGCTTGGATGAATCTTTTTGTAATTGTTTTTCCTGTACCACCCAAAATGGTACAGGTTTGGGAGAAGAAGATTCCAGAGTAGGAGGCCAGGACAGAGTAGGTAGTCCCTGGTCAACCAAGAAATTCTTGGACCTGCCTGCCACATCCAGATGCACCCTTGGCTCCAGCCCTGTGGTGTTTGTCTGTGACAGATGGACTGGCTGGAGCGTGCCACTTCATTTCTGTTGCACCATCATGAGGGAAGGTTTGGCAGTTGACCTTGAGGCTCTTGGGTCTTGGAGGCAGAGTGCTGCCCAATGTCCCAACTGATGGCATTTGTAGCAAGCCATTTTTGAAGACTTTTAATGGTTTGGACACTCTTTAGCCCAATGTCCCACCCATCTACCTATCAAGCATTTTCCACGTACCTTGTCCTTTAAGGACACAAGGTTTGACATAGGGCTTCCCTGAAGGATGGCCAGCATCAGAGTATGCCTTATCTCTTTCCTTTTCTCCCTTTCCTGGGCCTTGGCCTCTCTCTTCTGTTCCCTGTTATAAAAAGTATTGGTGGCTGTCTGGACCATCTCATCTATAGAGGCAGCAGGGTCCTGCTGTTGTAACTTTATCCTGATGTCTGATGCAAGTTGGGACAGGAATGTGTCCTTTAAAATCATTTGTCCCTGGTAAGAGTCTAAGTCTAGAATGGTAAACTTTTGGAGGGCCTCTTTTAGCCTTTCCCCAGAAAGGCAATGGAGTTCTTGTTAGGCTCCTGAGTTATTGCTGAGACTGGGCACAGTCCCACAACTAATAGGCTTCCTTCTACTTCCATGAGTGGAATTCCTTGGGGGTGAGTCTTTCTGAAGCTTATCCTACCCAATACTCTTGCAACCTGAGAGCTGGGCATTCCTGGATCAGGGTGCAGATCCCCATGCAGCCCGAGGCATGACCATCTCCTGGAGATTGAATCCCCAGCAGGTTGAGGCATGTCAGCTTTCTGGGACTCCCAGACTGGTGGATCCCTGAGCAGGTTGAGGTGTGACAACCTCCCAGGGACCAGATCCGTAGGCAGGTCAAGGCAGGTCGACCCTCTGGGACCCCAGGCTGTAGCTGGGAATCCCAAGGTCTCCAGCATTGACTAGTGGTGGAATTAAGGGGTTGTAATCTTAACTCATTGTTGGTTTGTCCACAGTGGATAGGAATAGACACCTTGTTGTCAAGCAATCCAAGCCTATGCCTTGAGACTGGGGACCTAGCTAAATAGCCATAAGCTTTATCCTCTTATTGCTCTGAAGGAATGTGAGTCACTAATTGTCTCCCTTAGTCTGCCATAAGTGCAGTTTAGGGTGTTTCCAAAGGTAAACATTTCATTGTCATAGATCCACTCCAGGTAATAAAAGGAGTAATGATAAAGGAGTGGGTTATCTGGTCCTATTAGGGGCATTAAGAGTATTTTAATAATAAGCTGGGTGGAGTGATGTTGACTACAAGGTGGGGGGTTCCTGGTTGCAGGAGTTAGTAAGAACAAATTGATAAGAGGCAACAGACTAGATGTTTCATAAAAGTGGAGTGGAGATTTATCCCAGGGTATGTTTGTAACTTTAGGAGAAGGGTGGTAAGGGTTTGGGCCTAAATGGCCTGCATGGCTAACTCCCAAAGTGGCAAACATTATCCCTGGAAGCCCAGTTACCTTGAAGGGATGCCACCAGCAGATAGACTCCTAGTAGGTATTGTGTGCCTGTCACCTGCCTTAGCAGCTTCACTGAGAAATGCTGTTGTTGCACATGTTTCAGGAAACATGGAGGACGAAGGCCTGAATATCTAAAGGGATTGGATATTATACAGTATTTCCCTCCCAAGGTCCAGCTATTTTCTGGTTGTCCCTCCAGAAGAATGTTCAGTTCAGTCGCTCATTCGTGTCCAACTCTTTGTGAGCCCATGGACTGCAGCACACCAGGCTTCCCTGTCCATCACCAACTCCTGGAGCTTACTCAAACTCATGTCCATAGAGTTGGTGATGCCATTCAACCATTTCATCCTCTATCCCCTTCTCCCACCTTCAATCTTTCCCGACATCAGAGTATTTACCAATGAGGCAGTTCTTCACATCAGGTGGCCAAAGTATCCAGAAGATTGTAGAGGCAACATTGTGGGCCTGGACATGGCTCAGGAAGGGAACATGAAACAGGAGGGAAGGAGGCAGGGCCCAACTTTTGAAAGAATAACCTAGCACAGGGACATAACTCAAACCAATTAAAATCTAATGGGTCCAAGATGGCAGACAAGTCCAATTCAACTAAATCTTGATCCTCAATCTGCAAGCTAAATAACACACAGCCAGAGGCTCTATGACAATTCCAAGGCACTATCAAAAGACCAAGGAGTGGGTTATTGCACAATTCTTGGAATGATCCTCCACTCATTAGCATATGAAATCACCCAGTGCATAAAAACTAACCACACATTTCATGGCCCCCACATTCACCCTCTGCAATGGCACACACTCTTGCTTCTCTCTGAACCAAACCTATCTACCTCTTACCTATTGTTGTGTCTCTCACTGAATTCTTTTTGCAATGAGACATCAAGAGCCTAAGCTTCACTAGGTCCTGAAACCAAGCACTGTAGGTTTTGGGTAGGCTCGAGTATGGGTCAGACATGACTGAGTGACTAAGCATAGCACAGAGTCCCTGCCATGTGGGTTTAAGTCCAAATCTTAGGAAACAGTTTCAAACACAACTTTCAGAAATGGAAAGATGATGACTTGTCCAATCAAACTGTGGCATAGATGGAGAGAGGAGCTAAAGAACAGGAGGAAAAAGCAGTGTGAAAAACATGCTGAGGAACCTCTTTTATAACTTGCCAGAAAATCTGCTAAATGCCAGACCTGTACCCACAGTTTTCATTGGGCTGATCCTTGGCACAAAGGAAGATTAAGGACAGAAGATCTCTCACCCACTTGGGCGATAGCTACTAGGGTGCAGATAGTAGTGGAGCCTTCAGGACACACTGGGGAGTAGCCCCTACCAGAGTCCCTCAGTTGTACCCACTGCCCCTCACCTGTTCATAGGGGGTTCAAGGAAACAAGAAACGGAAGGTTGTAAAGGAATTAAGATTTAATTAAGACCTCCTTAACTGGTGGTCTTCTGAAATCTGAGACTGAGTCACCTGAGCTTTCTGCTGAGTTTGTTCTTGTTGTCCTGGTTTCCAGCACATTAGGCTTCTTGTCACTTCCACTGCACTGGGTTTCCTTTGCATTCTGCTTCTACCACATCAACTTTCCTTGAGTTGGGCTTCTGCTATGCTTGGCCCCACTGATTATTTCAGCCAGGTTACATCCGAGTCACAGCACCAGATTATGTCAGAGGAGTGTATAATTTCCTTGGTTCTTTCTCACTGCAGCAAAGATTTGAAACAGTGGACCAGTGTTACAGCTGGTTTACAGCACAGTTTTATTTGCCAAGCAAAGGAAAGTACACCCTTGAGGCGTGAGGGCAAGCCAATCCCAAAGGCAGGGCCTTAGTCTGTCTTGGCTTCCTCCTTTTATACATTTGTCTCCTCCCCACCTTGAGCCTGCCCTATGCAAATCAGAATGGCCAAGAAGGGGGTGTGTTTGTTTCGGCTCAAACACTCATTTCTTTTTGTTTGGATTTGCTTTTGTTCCATTTTTGTGGGCTTTTCCCTTTCTTTGTCTTTTAGCCATTGCTATTGTGGACTCCTTTTTCCTGTTCTAACTACCTAACATATGGATCAGCTCAAAGTGTTACAACTTTTTTTTGTTGTTATGAGAACTTTTAAGATTGACTTTCTTAGCCTCATCATTTCTCCCCCACCACCCCCCGGAATAGAGCATGCACTTTAAATTAACTACCCAGTAACTGTGATATGCTTATATTCTTACTTAACCCCTTCTCCATTTTTTGTCAAATTCTTCAGTCTATCACTCATCTTTCAACATTTATATCTCAAAAAGTGTTATGAATATTTAATTTACTCTGTTTTTGCTGCCTTTGAAACAAAGCAAACAAACAAAAGTCTCTGTTTTCTTTCAAAGTTAATCCTGGAAGTTTACCTGAAAAAAACCTTCAAAATCAATCTTGGTCACTGTGAGACAATGCTTACTTCTTAACCAAAAAAAGTTAAAAATTGCAAGAGATCTCAAAAGCAAATATAGATCTCTTAAAGGCAAAAAGCATCATATTACTTATTATTAAACACAACATTTCAAGAAAACTTTGGAGACAAAATCCAAATTCAGTCTTGTCCTAGCCCATGCCGAACAAAATGCATTTACCCAACTAGATTTAATTCAATCTTAGAAAATCCTGATCATGCATACCTCTTTCTTACAGTGGGCTATGATCTTGTTTGACTGAATGTTTTATAAATTTTTGACAAACTTCCCAAATATCAATTTTTGATTAAAGTTCTTTTAATTTCCAGCTAACTTTGGGATGCTTTCGAATGTCCCTGAGGTATCTCAAAGAGAAATATTTAACTATGATTATTTGGTATGTTAAGTGGAATCATTCATAATTCTGGTTATTGTAACCATGTTTCTTTATCAATTGCAGATGTTTAACCATGGCATTGAGTCTTTTGTCATTTATAGACATTTTAATATTCTAATGCTGTTACAAAAAGTACTTGATCATCAAAATGATGGCTGTGTGAGAATTCTAGCCTCTTTGACTGAAAGCAAGAAACTGCCCTGCCCCCAGGGCCCCTAGATCAAGCATTCGGAGATTTTTATTCCCTGACAGACAGGCCACTGCCCCTACTCAGTCTTAAAAATGTTACAGAGGACAGAGCTTCAACCTTCAGCTTCCCATAAGAATATGGGAGTAAAATCTCTGGGGTGGTGAATGAAGCAGAAAGGAAGGAGGCAGAGCACAACCTTTAAAAGAATGACATAGCCACAGGACATGGCAAAAACTGGTTAGAACCAACTAGGTCCAAGATGATGGAAGGTTCAACTTCCAGTAGACCCTGAGCCTCATTGCATGCTTACTGTAATACATTAGCTAAATGACACACCCATGAGCACCATGACATTCTGAGACCAACCATAAATGGCCAAAAAGTGGGCTCAATTCCTGGAAATCCCAACTCCCTTCCTTAGTCTATGAAATTACCCAGTCCATAAAATCTAACCACTCCATATTAGAGGCTCAAGAGGCCTTTGCCTTCTTTTGTGGAGTGTGTCTCTCTCTAAATAAACCCACATCTTACCAAAAAAGAAAAAAAGAATCCTAGACTTGTGCTGTCCTTATTCTCCTATAAATGACCTCTCCCTTTCTTTCCCTCACTTCTTTCTTCTCATTCTGTGCATTGTCTCCAGCACTGTCTCTTAAATTTTCATAATGGCCTACTTGATGATATCCTATTTTTCTATCTCATCTTTAAACTCTCCTTTTCCCTATATCCATTTTGCAGTTTTAAGTTACTAATGCTCACTATTATTTCATTATACACCCAAGAATTGGTGGATAAAAGAACTACATATTTTGTTTCCATGGCTGTATCAGTGATTAATTTTTAAAACTTTGCAATTTGGTTTCAAATCATATCACTCTACCAAAACCACTTTCAAAGAAAACTAATGCCTAATTGCCTAAATCTAATTGCCTTTTCTTAATATTGTTATTTAAAAACATCAACAAATAATCAGACAAAACCACAAAAAAGCTCTTGCCCAGTATTTCTTTAATGACTCTCTCTCTTAAATGTCATTCTTAATACCAGTTTAATTTTAAAAATTATAACATGATGACCATCCCAATGGCAAATATAAAATAAGTTCAGTAGCATTTGTTGACTAATTAAAACATTTATTTTTCCTGGGAACGTGCAATAGAACTTTGCCAACAATTTTAGCAGAAATGAGATTATATGTGTAAATGTATGAAACATTCTTGTCTCCTGAGGAACTGCCTACATACAGTGCATTAGAGTAAAAGTTCAGTTATTATGTTATCCCATTCGACCCTTATAAAAAAACGTATTCATTTTCAGTCATTAGTTTACAGAAGATATAGTTAAATTACAGAGAATTTACTTGATTTATCCAAACTATATATTAAGTCGAACATTTAGTCATCAGCTTCTTCTTGTTTGGCGTCAATCTTTAAGTTCTTTTCAATATACTGCATAGCTTTAGATAAATACGATTTATCAGGGAATGGACACTCATCATAGATTCAACAAATTATAAAACTTAGTCTCTATAATAACACATCTAAATGCATGTTGATGTTGACACACAAATTATTTTTTAAAAATTAAGAACAATTTAAGTACTTTTGGATCATATGCATTCTTGTTTGGTATCATGAACATTTGAAATAATTTTATCTCACGTTTACGTATTGATACATATACATCTATGTATGATCAATAATTATGTGTGATATTTAGAAGTTAATATCAATGTTTTTTCCTTATCATCATGACATATCTACTCTCAGCTTTTTCGTTAGTGGGCCACTGGAATTGCTACTAATGCTTATGTAAAGTCTTATTAGATCAATATAGGGTATATTAAGGAATCATTAATTGCTGTAACAAGATAACTGAGAATCTAATTGCTCAAGCAAGATAAAATTAGTTTTTAGCTGTTTAAAAATTTAAGCACAATAGAGAGGATCATCAAGAGCTCTAATTCAAGGCATAATATAGGAATTTTCAGGATGAAGGTGGTTCTGCCAACTTTAACACATTGTCTTCTAAGTCATGCTGAAAATCACTATTCTGGAAATCAAAGGGCAGAAGTTCAGAGTAAAAGAGTTCCTCTTAAGAAATTGAGGTAGAAATTACACATATTTCAGTTACATTTCATTTCTGTGAGTGTAGCCTTTTGAGGTGGACAGGAAATTTCTGTTCCTAAATGGGAAGCCAGATACAACTTGCTTTACTATTTACATAAGGAATAAAGAATTTTGATGGCCAGGTAGCAATATTTTTTTCAGAATAGGTCTTTGGTGCAATTTCTCTTTCTTAGATGATATTTTTTTCCATTTTAAATTATTTATTTTTATTTTTAAAATAAATTTATTTATTTTAATCAGAGGTTAATTACTTTACAATATTGTATTGGTTTTGCCATACATCAACATGTATCTGCCACAGGTATACACGTGTTCCCCATCCTGAACCCCCCTCCCTCCTCCCTCCCCATACCATCCCTCTGGGTCATCCCAGTGCACCAGCCCCAAGCACCCAGTATCATGCATCGAACCTGGACTGGCGATTCATTTCATATATGATATTATACATGTTTCAATGCCATTCTCCCAAATCATCCCACCCTTGCCCTCTCCCACAGAATCCAAAAGACTGTTCTATACATTTGTGTCTCTTTTGCTGTCTCGCCTACAGGGTTATCACTACCATCTTTCTAAATTCCATATATATATATACACACACACACTGTTTATAAATTATTTATTTATTTAAATTTCTTTCCTTTATTTTTGGCTGCACCAGGATGCTGGTAGGATCTCAGTTATCAGACCAGAGATCAAAAGCAGGCCCTTGTGAGCAAAAGCTTGAAGTCCTAACAATTGGATTGCTGGGAAATTCCTTGGGTCACTTTCATTTTTATTGAGATATAACTGATATACAGCACTTTATAAGTTTAAAGTGTAGAACATTATTATTTGGCTTTCATGCATCATGAAATAATTACCACAATAAATTTAGTGAACATCCATCATCTCTTATAATGTCATAGATACAAAATAAAAGAAAAAGAAAAGAAGATTGTTTTTTCTTGTGATGAAAACTCTTAGGATTTACTTTCTTAGCAACTTTCAGATGTTAGATAATTTAAATTCCTATTAAGAATACAAATAGAATACAATTCAGAATGAGTAAAAATGTGCTTAAAAGTCTATATTATTCACTTCATCTTTGTCATGTCTGTCTACCATTAACCTTATTCTAAACAACATTGTAATAATAGGAAAAAAGTAAGAGAATATTTGTCCACCTATTACCTTGTGCCAAGCTCTGTGCTAGTTCTTGACATAAATTTTGTTTATTGCTTACAACAAATATTTAAGTACAACAGTTTCTATGAAACAGGGATTTGGGAGCTGCTTAGCTGGACAGTTCAGGCTCAAGGTTTCTCATGAGGCTGCAATCAAGATGTTGCTGAGGTTGCAGTCATCTGAAGGCTCAACTTGGACAGAGAATCTGCTTCCAAGATGACTTACACACATGGCTATTGCTGGCTATTGTGAGAAGTCTCAGATTCTTTCTAGGTAGAATCTCCAGGGTGTACTCAAGGCATGACACTTGCCTTTCTTTGCAGTGAGCTGAAAAAAAGAAAGAAGACCAGAAGGAAGTTATAAGTTTTTATGCCTGTACCTTTTAAAAAAAAGAGCATAGTTCTACTGCTTTTATTCCTTAGAAGCAAGCCTACAAACCTGGCTCACTCAGAGGGGAATTAGGTTCCACTCTTTAAAGAGAAAACTATCATTTTTTTTTCTAATGAAGACTGTCATATTTTAAAACCACGGTGTATCTAAATACACACAATATTACTTGAGGGAGTATGGTATGGCTGGAATTACACATTTACTAAAGAAGTGAGGGATAACATTTCCAAAATGAAAATAGTTTGACTTTGAATATTTGATGAAATAATTTGAACATAATCCTTTATTTTGATTATGTATATATGTATATATTTGAGGGAAATGGAGTGCTATGGTAAGAATGGTGCTATAGAATGATTAGTGTGACCTTGATATAAAGGATGAATTGGAGGAGGAAAATGGTAGGAAAGAATAGAAGCTTAAAGCTATATAAGTGGTTACTAAACTACAATATTTAGAAATGTGCTAATTCATACAGGAATTTAATCAAGGGAATTTTCTAAGATTTATTTTTCTCGAAAGATATTCCTATATTTTTAACTGAAGTCATGATCTATAGATTATTTATAGCAGGGGTTAGCAACCCTTTTCTGTAAAGTGCTAGATAATAAATATTTTAGGTGTGGTGGCCTACATACAGTCTCTGTCATATAGTCTTTTTGTTTTGTTTGTTTTGTATAGTCCCTTAACAGTGTGAAAATCATACTTAGCTTGCTGGCAGTACAAAAACAAACAGAAGACCAGTTTTGGACATGGTCCACAGTTTGCTCTCTTCTGATTTATAGCATTACTTTTAAGTTAGTTTTGATTAATATCCTATGTATATTCATTTAGCAGCTTTATAGTGCTTTCTTGATTAACATACATTTGATACTGAAGTATACCAGATGTGTTGCAAGGCATTTGACATAATTTTTTGTATTTCCCACAATAGCCTAGGATGTAGGAATTCAGAAAAATAAACTGAGTCTTAAGGATCAAGTAACTTGCCCAGGTAGGGGAACCAGGGATTAAACCTGGGTCTTCAGGCAATAAATGCTGTACCAGTAGCATACAAAAAAAAAAAAAAAAAAAAAGAGTATGATCTGTCACTGGTTTTCTTCAGACCTAAACTCTGTAAGAAGAAACAAATAGCAACAGAACTACTTCAATGAGGAAAAAGGCTAGAAATGCAACTGTAGACTTCCCTATTAAGCAGAGCAGGGGATATGTAGTCAACCTAAATACCAAGTTTCTCACCTAGCCCCATTCTGAGCTGGATAAACTTATGGAGTCATGAAAACTCTCTTCTGAGATTCTATTACATCATCTTTGATGTGCACTCCCTGGACTTCCCTGGTGGCTCAGACGGTAAAGTGTCTGCCTGCAATGCAGGAGACCTGGGTTTCATCCCTGGGTTGGGAAGATCCCATGGAGAAGGAAATGGCAACCCATTCCAGTACTCTTACCTCGAAAATTCCACGAACTGAGGAGCTTGATAGGCTACAGTCCATGGGGTCACACAGAGTCAGACACGACTGAGCGATTTCATTTTCACTTTCCCTTATTTTATACAACTTTTTATACAAGTAATAAGCTCTTAGCTTTTTCATGGATATAGTGAAAGATAATGGTCTTAAAAGTTCATGTGACATTCTTCTAAGGAAATAGCAGAGACTAAGACAAGCAAATTCAGTGCAGAAATACACTCGAGAGAGACTAGAAAGTGCCTCACCTGAGAAAGCTTCATTCTCAGTCCAAAAATTATTTCCATAAATTAATTTATTTGTTCAAAACCAATCCCTTTGGTTGGATGTCACTTGTTCTTAAATGAATGGGAGTGACAAGAGAGACAAAAGAACAAAGACATCAACACAAGGAAGTACAGTGTCTATTTGTAAAATTGTAAGTCATTTTGTGGCAAGGAATGAGGTAGTAGACTATGGGAAGAGAAAAGAACTGAAGATACTTATTTGTATAACCAATATTTTTCCATTTCAGCTAAAAATGATCAGATAGCCATTTTTATCAAAATATTTAAATACTCTCCTAAAATCAGCAATGATTTTATTTATTTATGGCCATATAGGATCCCATTAGGAGAAGGCAATGGCACCCCACTCAAGTACTCTTGCCTGGAAAATCCCATGGATGGAGGAGCCTAGTGGGCTGCAGTCCATGGGGTCGCGAAGAGTTAAACATGACTGAGCGACTTCACTTTCACTTTTCACTTTCATGCATTGGAGAAGGAAATGGCAACCCACTCCAGTGTTCTTGACTGGAGAATCCCAGGGATGGGGGAACCTGGTAGACTGCCGTCTATGGGGTCGCACAGAGTCAGACATGACTGAAGCGACTTAGCAGCAGCAGCAGGATCCCATGGCATGTAGGATCTTAGTTCCACAACCAGGGATTCAATCCACGCCCCCTGCAGTGAAAGCGCAGAGTCTTAACCATTGTACAGCCAGGGAAGACTCAAACAGCAATAACTTTAGAAAGACAACTAAAACTTGGTGTTTATCATCAGAGTAAATAGTAATGTTTTTACTCCTTTTTTTTTTTTCTGAGTATTCCATGTATACATGATAAAAAGATCTACAATATGAAATGTTAGATAAAATAATTTTTTGAGAATTCATTATGTCTCTCATAAATTCCCCCATCAAAAAGGATTATCATGAATTTATCATTGATATTTGCTCATGTTTTGCTAAAAAAAAAATTGAATCATTTTCAAGGTATAACTTTCTAGTACTAACTTTCTAGTTCTTCTACACATACAAGATATGATTCCCTTATCTTTTATCTAGCTGAATGTTACCATTTTACTTGAAAAGTTTGTGTCCATGCACATGTCATCATTTTCAACATTGGCCCTGAATTTATACATACTGGTTAGAAACCCATCATCAATAAACTAAATTCACAGTAGAGATTACTGTTGGTTACGTTTCTGACAGCTTCTAGCAAGGTATAAACCTTTGAACTTAGAGCTGAAAGTTCTTCTCACATTGAAACATGTATATTATCATATGTGAAATAAATCACCAGTCCAGGATCAGTGCATGAGACATGGTGCTCAGGGCTGGTGCACTGGGATGACCTAGAGGGATGGGATGGGGAGGGAGTTGGGAGGGGGGGTTCAGGATGGGGAACACAAGTACACCCATGGCTGATTCATGTGAATGTATGGCAAAAACCACCACAATATTGTAAAGTAATTAGCCTCCAATAAAAATAAATAAATAAAATAAAACCCTTTGGTGAAACAGTATTAGAGCTATTTGCAATTGCTGTCTATTAGAAATGGTACAAACTATTCAACTATTTTAATAGATAGACTATATATTTTAATCCATTTTTTTGTTTGGTCTCAGTATATCTGAATACACAGAAGTTTATTTTTTATAAAACTCAAGAGCATCTAAATTCTGGAAACTCCCTGGCAGTCCAGTGATTAGGATTCAGTGCTGTTTTACTGCCAGACCAGGTTCAATCCCTGGTTGGGAAACTAAGATCCCTTAAGCTGCATGGCATTCCCCATCCCCACCCTCAGAAAAAGAGAGCATCTGAATTCTGAAGAAAATGGCCACATTCTAACAAGTTTACAAATTCTGTGTGTCAATGACAGTTCTTATATATGCATTTAACATTCATACTATTATTAGATCAAATGCTTTTCAACCTATAATCTGAGATTTTGTTTAGTATAATAACATGATAATATAGAGCAGTATTCTATGTTTACTGTTATGATTATAAATTAAAAAGTGAACCTACTTCTGATAATGATGCTTTACCTTATCTTCATAACTCTAACATATAACAGTTTTACTTTGGTGAGAAGGGGCTGTGCCTTGAAATACTTGGTAAATAATAGTGATGATGGTCTGATGGTTTTAGTGAAAAGATAATTGGGAATTGTTCATTTAATTTAACTAGAACTACAATTGAATATGACCAGCTTTTTCTAGGAAATCAGTAGGTGGATGATGCTGTCTGTCTCTAGCCATTCCCACTCACTAAGGGAAACTCTTAAGACCATGAGATCAGAACAGACTATGAACATCTTTAGTCTAATAATTTTCAAAATGTTTTCTTCATTCCTTTTTTCTTTTTTTGATCAACTGTGCTGATGTGTGAAAGTTGGCTCTCATCTATGATTTTGTGCTGATTAAATTGAAACCACTCTTAGACTCAGCAGTGGCCACAGGACTGGAAATGATCAGTTTTCATTCCAATCCCAAAGAAAGACAATGCCAAAGAATGCCCAAATTACCAAAAAAATTGTGCTCATTTCACATGCCTGTAACATTATGCTCAAAATCCATCAAGCTAATCTCCAGCAGGATGTGAACCAAGAACTTCCAGATACACAAGTTGGGTTTAGAAGTGGCAGAGGAGAAATCAAACTGCCAACATCTGTTGGATCATAGAGAAAGTGAGGGAATTCCAGAAAAACATCTACTTCTGCTTCACTGACTACAGAAGGCTAAAACCTTTGATTGTGTGGATCACAACGAATTGTAGAAAATACTTGAAAAGAGTTGGGAATATCACCTTACCTGTATTCTGAGAAACGTCTATGCAGGTCAAGAAGCAACAGTTAGATCTGGACATGGAAAAACTAACTGGTACAAAATTGTAAAAGGAGTTCGACAAGGTTGTGTATTGCCACCCTGATTATTTAACTTCTGTGCAGAGTATATCATGTGAAATGCAGAACTGGGTGAACCACAAGCTGGAATCAAGTTTGTCAGGAGAAATATCAACGATCTCAAATATGTAGATGACACTACCCTTATGACAGAAAGTGAAAAGGAACTAAAGAGCCTATTGATGAGGGTGAAAGAGGAGAGTGAAAAAGCTTACTTGAAACTCAACATTAAAAAAAATAAGATCATGGCATCTGGTCCTGTCACTTCATGGTGTATATTCATAGAAGGGGTAAAAGTAGAAGCAGTGGCAGATTTTATTTTCTTAGGCTCTAAAATCACACAGACAATGACTGCAGCCATGAAATTAAAAGACACTTGCTCCTTGGAAGAAAGGCTATGACAAACATAGAAAGCATATTAAAAAGCAGAGATGCCACTTTGCCAACAAAGGTCTGTATAGTCAAAGCTATGGTTTTTCCAGTGGCCATGTATGGATGTGACCATTATGGACCATAAAGAAGGCTAAGTTCCAAAGAACTGATGCTTTTGAATTGTGTTCTTTGAGAAGACTCTTGGAAAGTCCCTTGGACTGCAAGGAGAACAAACCAATCAATCCTGAAGGAAATTATCCCTGAGTATTCATTGGAATGAATAAATTCCATCATTGGGTGCCACCAGATATGAAGAGGTGACTCATTGGAAAAGACCCTGATGCTGGGAAAGACTGGAGACAAAAGGAGATGGGGGACAGTGCAGGATGAGATGGTTAGATAGCATCACTGATTCAATGAACATGAATTTGAGCAAATTCCAGGAGATAGTGGAGGACGGGGGAACCTGGTGTGATGCAGACCATGAGGTTGCAAAGAGTAGACATGATTTAGTGACTGAACAACAACGACTTAGGGAGAACTGAAAGACACATGCTAAAATTGAAATTCTCCTTCATAGATATTTACAGCTAAAGATTCACTGTATACACAGACCTCTACACACCAGCAATGTGTTTCATATAAATTTCAGATATTTAGATTTGCATGTTATTTTTTTTGGTTCTAGTAAGACAAGTGTTGATGGAAAGCACATTTTCCTTTAGGATATGGGTGGATTTTTCTAGTTTTCAAAAGCAGATTATTGTCAGGGTTTCATATAGGATATATGCAGTCCACTTTTACTGTGTTTACTCAAATGAAAGCTATGAAACACATGTAAATATGACATTAATATGTTTACTGTTTCTGTAATTTTCCCTTTTTACTCCACTATGATATTAGGCATATTATGCAAATGTGAAAATATATAATTTTATAATTAACTCATGTTATATGATAGCTTAAAGAGACATCAAATCAAGAAATATGTAATAAATTTTCCTTATTTTAAGATTGTTATGATAGTTGCTGAAATCAGCTCTCTTTTTACCATATAGAAGTACTAACTACAATTCTTATTTCAGCTTTTATTTAAGACTTATCTGCTAGGGGACGTCAGTTCAGTTCAGTTCAGTTCAGTCGCTCAGTCGTGTCTGACTCTTTCCAACCTCATGAGTTGCAGCATGCTAGGGGACATAATAACCAGTAATTTCTGAAGAATATGTATTAGAACATCTTATCTGTTAGCAAGATTTGATCTGAGCTAATATATCATATAGTGGATAGTTTCAAACACATTCCATGATTTATTCTTTTTTTAATATAAATTTATTTTAATTGGAGGCTTATAATACTCACATATTAAGATAAGAATACAGTTTAACACTATTGGCATTGTGGTATACAATTTCATCATCTATTCCTACCATCAAGCAATTGTTTTAAAATTAATTTGAATGAGGTCTTCCTTCATATGTATCAACTTCTCCTGAATTGCTATAATTAAGCTCTCCCAAACCATTTTGCCATGAGTGTATTTATATTTACTAGTTTAAATTATTCTATTGGGACAGATTAAACTATTGAATTTCTATTTTATTGCACTTATTTGGAGATATAAACCTGCTGTTAGACCTTTATAAATTTTGTGTTGTATAAATTTTGTGTTGTATATGCCTTCTTAGTCTTTAAATATAATTGTATAAATTACTATAAGTGATTTAGAAGGTTCTGAACCAGACAATTGGGTGTTAGTTCTAAAAGATCTTGTAGGTCTTCATAAAACCGTTCAACTTCAGCTTCTTCAGCGTTACTGGTTGGGACATAGACTTCGATAACTGTGATATTGAATGATTTACCTTGGAGATGAACAGAGATCATTCTGTCATTTTTGAGATTGCATCCAAGTACTGCATTTCGGACCCTTTTGTTGACCATGATGGCTACTCCATTTCTTCTTAGGGATTCCTGCCCGCAGTAGTAGATATAATGGTCATCTGAGTTAAATTCACCCATTCCAGTCCATTTTAGTTCACTGATTCCTAAAAATGTCAATGTTCACCTTGACATCTCTTGTTTGACCACTTCCAGTTTGCCTTGATTCATGGACTTGACATTCCAGGTTCCTATGCAATATTGCTCTTTATAGCATTGGATCTTGCTTCTCTCAACCAGTCACATCCACAGCTGGGTATTGTTTTTGCTTTGGCTCCATCTCTTCATTATTTCTGGAGTTATTTCTCCACTGATCTCCAATAGCATATTGGGCACCTAATGACCTGGGGAGTTCCTCTTTTGGTATCCTATCATTTTGCCTTTTCATACTGTTCACGGGGTTCTCAAGGCAAGAATACTGAGGTGGCTTTCCATCCCCTTCTCCAGTGGACCACATTCTGTCAGATCTCTCCACCATGACGCACCCGTCTTGGGTTGCCCTGCAGGCATAGCTCAGTTTCATTGAGTTAGACAAGGCTGTGGTCCTAGTGTGATTAGATTGACTAGTTTTCTGTGAGTATAGTTTCAGTGTGTCTGCCCTCTGATGCCCTCTTGCAACACCTACCATCTTACCTAGGTTTCTCTTACCTTGGGTGTGGGATATCTCTTCATGGCTGCTCCAGCAAAGCACAGCCACTGCTTCTTAACTTGGGCAAGGGGTATCTCCTTACAGCCTCTATTCCTGATCTTCAACGTGGGATAGCTCCTCTAGGCCCTCCTGCGCCTGCGCAGCCACTGCTCCTCCAGTGGCTCCGCCCAGCCACCGGTCCTGACCTTGGGCGTGGGTGGCCCCTCCCAGCCGACTCCCCTGGCCTCGGGCTCAGGGTGGCTCATCAGGGTCACTGCCCCTGGCCTCGGGTGCGAGTTGGATTCTCCCGGCGGCCCCTGACCTGGGACGCGTGGTGTCTCCTCTGACCTAGGATGCGGGATAGCTCCTCCAGGCCGACGCCCTGACTTTGGACACAGGGTGTCTCCTCCCTGCCGCCACTGACCTCGGACATGGGGTAGCTCCTCTTGGCAGTGCCTAGTGCACTGGCTCCCAGCGCACCCAAAAAGGATGTCCTTTTCATTATAGGGGACTGGAATGCTAACGTAGGATGTCAAGAGACACCTGGAGTAACAGGCAAATTTGGCCTTGGAATGCAGAATGAAGCAGGGCAAAGACTAATAGAGTTTTGCCAAGAGAATGCACTGGTCATAGCAAACACCCTCTTCCAACAACACAAGAGAAGACTCTACACATGGACATCACCAGATGGCCAGCAACTGAAATCAGATTGATTATATTCTTTGCAGCCAAAGATGGAGAAACTCTCTACANCATTGCAGGTGGACTCTTTACCAGCTGAGCCACGAGGGAAGCCCAAGAATACCGCAGTGGGTAGCCTATCCTTCTCCAGTGGATCTTGCAGACCCAGGAATCAAAACAGGTTCTCGGGTTCATCTTTAAGCTTTTAGTAAAGCATTTAGGGGAAGCACATTGATTGAAACCACTCACCCTAGCCAGGCACTATAGTAACCATTTGAATGAGTTGTTTTATGACAGGAGGTCCTAGTAAGGAACACAGAACTAGTAAGCCTCCACCAACCAGAAGAGTTTGGAAAAGGTCAAAATGAGACACCACTTGTCTGACCACCTCCCAGAATCCTTTTCTCTGGCATTCATCTTGGCTGAACAAGGCATGCACCACTGGGAAAGACTCTGAGTCAGAATGATTGGCTAAATATTACCCGGAAACTAATCCCATCACCATAAAACCCGAGACTGCAAGCTATGTGACAGAGATGTTCTCTTGGGTTTCCTTACCCTATTGCTCTCCACCTGGGTTCCCTTTCCCAATAAAATCTCTTGCCTTGTCAGCATATGTATCTCCTTGGACAATTCATTTCTGAGTGTTAGACAAGAGCCTGGTTTTGGGCCCTGGAAGGTGTCCCCCTTCCTGCAACAAAGCCATGAGATCTCCAATTTGCTTACGTTTGTATACACATTACACATATGAGATATCTCTACTTCTAAAATGTATCATTAGAATTGAATTTATAAATAACTTTACTTAATTTTAATAAAAATCACTACATTTAAAGAAAACTGGCAAAGATGACTTTCAGGTTCAGGTGAACTGGAAAATATTCACTGTTGAGCTGATACCTGATATTAATGTTTAAGTTTGTGGATCTAAATTAATATAGATGTCATGGGCTTCCCTTGTAGCTCAGTTGGTAAAGAATATACAACCCATTTCAGTATTCTTCCCTGGAGAATTCCATGGACAGAGGAGCCTGGCAGGCTACAGTGCATGGGGTCACAAGAGTCGGACAAGACTTAGCGACTAAATCACCAGGAGTCATCAAAATTAAGTATAATACTCTATGTTACTTAGATTTAATAAAGACCTTACTAATCTCTTGCAAAAAAATAACTGGACATGATGAAGATTCAAGGTAAATGTAAATGAGATTAAAAACTTTAGGATAAAAGTTTTAAAGTAATCATATTTTCAAAATGTTTACTTAAAATGATCTTTCCAGTTGTTTGGTAACAAGGTTCTAAAGCTGTGCCAATTTAAGCCATGTGATGAAAGTTTATTTAAAAAATACCGAGACATTAATTACTAGATAGAAAAATTAAAGGTATTTGAAAATATTAATGAAAATGGTATTACCTAAGAAGTTTTCTAAAGAAAAGAAATGTTTTAAAAATTACTACTGATGTTTAAGCTCACCAATTTATAAAATGCCAATGTAAAGACTGTGCCTAATTGCTTACTTCTTAGTTTTACTAAAATTAAGGTTTCTAATTTAAATTTGAAATTAAGGCTATTAAAAATAATACTGTAACTTTTCAGAATACAGTAGGAAAGATAAGTTTTCAATTAAGAAGATATGAAAAATGGAATTATAATTTAGTGAGGAAAAAGAAAAGTTGAGCTGGTTAATTCTATTTGGATGAAAAAGGAGAGTCAAGCTGGATACAAAAAGGAATGAGAGATTATGAAGAGAGCCCTGAGAAAAAAGCTTTACACATAGTCAAGAATTAATGAAGTTTAGATTGATCTTAACTAAGTGTTACGTAGTTAGAATAGGAAAAAGGAATCCAGAATGGCAGTGGCTAAGAAATCTGTATGCAGGTCAGGAAGCAACAGTTAGAACTGGACATGGAACAATGGACTGGTTCCAGATAGGAAAAGGAGTACATCAAGGCTGTATATTGTCACCCTGCTTATTTAACTTATATGCAGAGTACATCATGAGAAACGCTGGGCTGGAAGAAACACAAGCTGGAATCAAGATTGCCAGGAGAAATGTCAATAACCTCAGATATGCAGATGACACCACCCTTATGGCAGAAAGTGAAGAGGAACTGAAGAGCCTCTTGATGAAAGTGAAAGAGGAGAGTGAAAAAGTTGGCTTAAAGCTCAACATTCAGAAAACGAAGATCATGGCATCCAGTCCCATCACTTCATGGGAAATAGACGGGGAAACAGTGTCAGACTTTATTTTTCTGGGCTCCCAAATGACTACAGACAGTGATTGCAGCCATGAAATTAAAAGACGCTTACTCCTTGGAAGAAAAGTTATGACCAACCTAGATAGCATATTCAAAAGCAAAGACATTACTTTGCCGACTAAGGTCCATCTAGTCAAGACTATGGTTTTTCCTGTGGTCATGTATGGATGTGAGAGTTGGACTGTGAAGAAGGCTGAGCACCGAACNAAGATCATGGCATCCAGTCCCACCACTTCATGGGAAATAGATGGGGAAACAGTGGAAACAGTGTCAGACACTTATTTTTATGTGCTCCAAAATCACTGAAGATGGTGACTGCAGCCATGAAATTCAAAGACGCTTAGTCCTTGGATGAAAAGTTATGACCAACCTAGATAGCATATTCACAAGCAGAGACATTACTTTTCTGACTAAGGTCTGTCTAGTCAAGGCCATGGTTTTTCCTGTGGTCATGTATGGATGTGAGAGTTGGACTGTGAAGAAGGCTGAGCACCGAAGAATTGATGCTTTTGAACTGTGGAGTTGGAGAAGACTCTTGAGAGTCCCTTGGACTGCAAGGAGATCCAANTTTTCTGACTAAGGTCTGTCTAGTCAAGGCCATGGTTTTTCCTGTGGTCATGTATGGATGTGAGAGTTGGACTGTGAAGAAGGCTGAGCACCGAAGAATTGATGCTTTTGAACTGTGGAGTTGGAGAAGACTCTTGAGAGTCCCTTGGACTGCAAGGAGATCCAACCAGTCCATTCTGAAGGAGATCAAGTGTGGGATTTCTTTGGAAGGAATGATGCTGAAGCTGAAACTCCAGTACTTTGGCCACCTCATGCAAAGAGTTGACTCATTGGAAAAGGCTCTGATGCTGGGAGGGACTGGGGGCAGGAGAAGAAGGGGACGACAGAGGATGAGATGGCTGGATGGCATCACGGACTGGATGAACGTGAGTTTAAGTGAATTCTGGGAGTTGGTGACGAACAGGGAGGCCTGGCGAGCTTCGATTCATGGGGTCATAAAGAGTCGGACAGGACTGAGTGACTGAACTGAACTGAACTGAACCAGACAATTAGGAAAAAGGAAAAATGTCAAGATCAGTTGCTTTTATTAGTTTTCTTGTTTAGTGATTTTAATATACTTCTCATTTTTCTTTTGTGCTGTAGTAATTTTATTTTTCTCTAACTCTACAGTGTTATTTTGATTGCAGTATCATTATCTGTTATTTTCTCCCCTTCTCATCATGACTGTTTACTCCTATTAATAGATTTCTAAAAAGTAGTAAGTTAATGCACAAAATTCTCCAAGCCAGGCTTCAGCAATACGTGAACCGTGAACTCCCTGATGTTCAAGCTGGTTTTAGAAAAGACAGAGGAACCAGAGATCTCTGAGTCTCAAGTTTCTGTCACTTTAATAAGAGGTTATTCTTACTAAAATGTTACCCATTATGATGCTTTTATCAAATGAAAATCCATCACAGCTTTTGACAGCCTTTGAAGTTTGCCAAGGTCTCCCAGTTAAGATAGTGATCATGGATACCTCTAAGCCCTGACCGTAATTTTTTTTTTCCTGGAAGTTTGATTTTGTAATTTTTTCAGCACTTGCCCGCCAGCTATGTATCCCTGGCCAGTTTATCTTTGGTTATTCCAACATGTGATACAATTGTTCTTCTGATTCCTCATGAGTCTACAGAAGGAATGAAGTTATATCAGTCCCTGACTGCCTCATATCATTGCCACAGGGTTTGGTGGATTTCATGCATAGGCATGGAGAATGAGGTTGGAATGTCATGTCACAATTACTGTTCTCTCATTCAGGTCACCCAGCTCTCCTCAACTCTAAGGGAGGGACTCATATGGCAAAGGACAGGTAGACTTCCCTAGACACTTAGGTTGGCACATGTATTTCCCAGGGCTAAGTATCTGCACTAAGTTTTGGAATTTTGGAGGCTTTACTATCAGATATAAAAATACTTGTTATTACAATTTGGTATTTTACAGTGATCCTTTTGTATTAATACAGCTGGACATTTCAAAAGAGGAACTAGAACAGGAAGTAATTTCTGGAATGTTACACTCAATTATTCACATTGTTTATGTCCACTGGTTGATTTTTTGACATATTGTAAAATGTCTCAAGTTTAAAGTAAATTTGCATTTATAGACAAATATCTTTTGAATATTATGATTATCTCGACTGTTAATATAACTAAGCAAAAAGTACATACTTCCAAGAAAATAAATATAGACTGTAAATAAAAATCATCAAACTAAAATCCATTCAGTAACTCTTGATGAACTCTGTGCCAGGAGTTCTCTACTACTTAGAAAAATGCATGATGTTGCCAACTTTTTCTCAAAAAGTTAAAAAATGTGTGTGCACATATATTACACATCTCTTAAGGATTATGCTGATGCTTTGAACCTCAAAAGTGACTCTCAAAATCTTTAACTAGCCTCCTTCTGAAAACCCCTGGTGAGAACTCCCAGCTCCACCTACCAAAATTGTATAAAATTTAAGATTAGAAAGCATGTTTAAAAAGACTAAACTTTTAAGATAAATTATTATTTAATTATCCCTTTCTGTCTTTTTAAATTCTCATTTGTTCCTTTCAGCTGTGCTATTTAAAATGTCAAGGTTGTCTTCTTTAACATTTGGTCTTTCAGTTTATTTTTCTGGTGAAGATGATGTGTATATGTAAGTGTATGTGTATGTCTATCTATATAAGTAAATGTGTTTAGCTATAGATAGAATTATTTTTGTTTCATTTTTGTGTTGCTTTTGCTTTTCTGTTATTACAAATATTAAATTTATGTCTATGGTCATGCATATCGGTGCTGCTGGATTAAACGTTTTTCGGGTGATGTGGGCTAACCCTGAGAATTTAGTTTTAGACAGCTTTTCTTAGTCATTTCTAAGGATTGAAAAATTGATCTGCTGTGAGGAAGTGGGCCATTAATATAGTCAAAGAAGCACACCAATTCAAATAGATCTAATGGCTATATAGAGACATAATAAATGTCTAGAATCCTGTTCCTCAGGCTCTAAGGCAATAAAGACATTTACTCTTTTGAATGAAAGAGAGGCCTTGGTATTCTCTCCATATTAGCTCACTGGAGGCCTTAGAAAATTTAGTTTCAATAAAATAAGATGAGTTTAAGGTAGATTGGAAGTTGTCAGAGGTAGACTAAATAAGGCTGGAAAAATGATTTATATGAGCTAAAAAATAAGACATTTTGTTTATTTGGTTTAGTTTCTTTATGTAAATTCAGGGAATGGAACAACTATATTCTTGTCAAGGGTAACATTATTTATAGCTTTTATGTCCATGTACCCTGCAGTTAATAAAAAAGGTATTTTAGTGTGACTTTTACCACGAGGTGCTTTTCAAAAATCTTAAGTTACTAAAGGAATCCTTTATGTTTCTTTATGGATCTGCTCTTTCCTCATTTTAAATGTTAAAATTTTCATCTGATGCCCAGTAAATATGAAAGTATCTCTTTAAGTATGTTTTTATTGTGGTCACAGAGTAGCTTGTCATATAAAATATTTCCTAAGAGTTGTGGTAGGATTTCTTTAGGATCCCAGAAAACTCATTAAAGAAATACATCAGCTATAAATAATTTTAATCAATTCTAAAACCTCAAGGTATTTTTATACATTTCTATATAATTATTTATTGACAGGATCTTTTCATCAGTTGATCTGTAGATACCTAAGTGATATTTAAGTATTTATTGCTTTACAAAACAACAACTGGCCAATGATCTACTTATTCCTTAAGGACCTTTTAAATTTTATTCCTTTTGAAATGTATTTTGTCTTCTGAATTACAGTCATTTTCTACCTCTGATTTTAGACTAGGTGAATATTTTTAAGCTCTCACTTAAATTTCTTAGAAGATAGTTCATTCCAATGCCATACCTCTGAAATATGCTCAAATTATATATCTAAATTTATGTTTAGGGCAAATAGGTAAATTATAAAATACGATTATTAGATATAAATATATTCATGTGAGAATTTGATCCAACCTCAGGGCTGTAGAATAACTGGCATCAGATGGCCCTCATTTGTATATGCTCTTATAAAGGTAAAGCACCTTTTATCTGTAAATTAATCTAATAATTTTTCTCTTCTGTCCATGGAATGGTCCAGGCAATAATACTGGAGCAGGTTGCCATTTCCTACTCCAGGGGATCTTCCTGATCTACGGATCAAACCTACATCACTTTGTATCTCCTGTGTTGGTAGACTCATTCTTTACCACTGTGCCACCTGAGAAGCCCGTTATTTTGTAGGTGTACATGAGAAACCAACATAAAAAGTTATCCAAGATCATCATTTCTACATTTTTTCTTCATTATCACCCACCTAAGGAATCTTTTTTCCTAATCCTCCCAATACCCATGAAGCTTTAATACCATAGATACACGGTTATACCACAGTTTTACAGTATAGTGAAAGTGAAGTCGCTCAGCCGTGTCTGACTCTTTGCGATCCCATGGACTGTAGTCTACCATGCTTCTCCATCCATGGGATTTTCCTGGCAAGAGTACTGAAGTGGGTTGACATTTCCTTCTCCAGGGGATCTTCCTGACCCAAGGATCAAACCCAGGTCTCCTGCATTGCAGTCAGATGCTTTACCCTCTGAGCCACTAGAAAAGCCCTTACGGTATATATCTGTCCATATATTGCAATCCTTTGGAAAGTTACAGACCATCTTCATATCTAAGTTTTTTTCTTTTATTTTTTGCCCTCAGGTACCAATTTAATCCCTTTGAGATGATTTTCTCCCCTTTGGAAGTGCATGTCGTTTATTATCTCCCAGGAGATTTCTTTTTCCAATTAATGTCTCCTTGATAGGTTTACCCATTTAGAGATCACCTCAGATAAATTACTGCAAGTAAAATAGAATCTAACCCCAGTTCTTGAGAAATTTATTATTTCTAGACATGATCCTACTGTGTTAAATAAAATAAAGTAGCTTAGTTTCAAGTGAGAGGCAATGGCACCCCACTCCAGTATTCTTGCCTGGCAAATCCCATGGATGGAGGAGCTTGGTAGGCTGCAGTCCATGAGGTTGCTAGGAGTTGGACTCGACATAGCAACTTCACCTTCACTTTTCACTTGCATGCATTGGAGAAGGAAATGGCAACCCACTCCAGTGTTCTTGCCTGGAGAATCCCAGGGACGGGGGAGCCTGGTGGGCTGCTGTCTCTGGGGTCGCACAGAGTCAGACACGACTGAAGTGACTTAGCAGCAGGAGCAGCAGTTTCAAGTGAGGTCAGAATGTTCAGACGAAACTGAATAAATGGAAAACAAATGAGGTTATTTTTAGATAGAAAGTTTAAACTTCCTGAAATCTGAAAATGTAGAATTGGATTTCAAAATATGTGTTAGCTCAAAATGTTGATAATAGGAGCCCTCAATAGGGAGGAGTAGCAAATGCAATATGACAGTAATTAAGTAAAAACATGACGGATGTTGACATGAGTGTAAGAGGTGTGAGAAGAGAAATTGCAGGGTACAGTAAGATATCTGATTAATGGTTAATCTTAAAAATTGAAGTAGAGTGTTTTATATTTAATATCTAAATTAAATAGCTAGACCTGTAAAAAGAAACAATAGTGAGATTTTTGGGGGTCTTGACAGGATTGGAAATTACCTTTGGGGAAAATAATTATAGCTGTAGAGAATAAACTTTGGATATATGTAAGTAATCATGTGGAGTAAACACAGGAGTTGAAAGAAGGGAAATACAAAGAAATAAATCATCATAGAATAAACATTTAGCCCCTAATTAAATTATCAGATCATTGCTTATGAGGCGCCAGATATATAAAATTCTTAAATCTAATATTACTGAAACTAAGATGGAAATAGGGAAACATATTTGCATTTTAAAATTATTTTTAATAAGCATGTTTAAAGTTAAATAGACTTAGAAATTCAGTTGAAATTTTAGTTCAGGGAAATTTTGACTATTTCTAACTTGCTAAGAGTTGACTCATTGGAAAAGACTTTGATGCTGGGAGAGATTGGGGGCAGGAGGAGAAGGGGACAGCAGAGGATGAGATGGCTGGATGGCATCACTGACTCGATGGACGTGCTGCATCTGAGTGAACTCTGGGAGTTGGTGATGGACAGGGAGGCCTGGTGTGCTGCAATTCATGGGGTCGCAAAGAGTCAGACACAACTGAACTACTGAACTGAACTGAACTGAACTTGCTAAATTTTCATCATTATTCCATTTGATGTTTCTTAATCTGCCTAGAGTGATACAAATTCAAAAGCTGATTTTTACAGGGTTTATTTTATTTTTTACTTTGATCCCTCTTGAAAGTGCTTTGAAATAACTTTGTTATTTCAAAGTTACCATAGGTAACTTTGTTACCTATGGTATCAGCATTGGCTTGCCTATTATTAATTTGGAAAACCAAGAGGTTTTACTAGTAAAAAGGAAGTCAGCTTAATAAATGCATGAGGAATTATGTTTCTTTTCAAATTTAAAATACTCATAGTGTTTAGATAAATATAGATTTATATTTATATCTATTTAGATTATTATATCATATCATAAAATTAAAAATTAACGTTTATTTAAACTTTCTCTGTTCTAAGTATTTAATATGTATTATTTCACTTAATTCTTATAATGTCCAATGAATGGGAAGTATTCCTATCCTTCCTTTAGATGAGAAGACTAAATGTCAGACATCAGTTGAGCTGCCTAAGGACACTCATTGGAAAAACTCTGATGCTGGGAGGGATTGGAGGCAGGAGGAGAAGGGGATGACAGAGGATGAGGTGGCTGGGTGGCATCACCAACTCGATAGACATGAGTTTGGGTGAACTCTGGGAGTTGGTGATGGACAGGGAGGCCTGGCATGCTGCAATTCAAGGGGTCGCAAAGAGTTGGACACGACTGAGTAACTGAACTGAACTGAACTGAATGACACAACTAGTACATAAGTGGAGGAGACAGGAATTGAGCCCATTCCTCCTGGCTTCTGTGAATATATACTTAATCAGTGTATCAGAGTTCTGCTCTGTAAAATGCAAAGTAGCTGAGTTTTTCTCTAAAATGTACTTTTTAAGGGAATGCTAATTTTAATATACAAATTTGATGTCACTTTCCTACTTGTAGTGATTTAGGGACACCCACTACTGACAAGATGATTCTAAGTTCCTTAAAATGACATACAAGCCGTGTAGTCTTCTAATCCTACCTGTTTCTTTTAACCATGAATCCTCCTACTCAAATACTTTCTCTCCTCCCAACACTTGTAAGTTTCACCCTAGAAACCCTACTATTTTCAGCTCCTTGAACGTGCCATGCTTTTTCTTATATTCTCACAGCCTGAGATATCTTTCTCCCACATATTGTCTGTCTCAGTTCAGTTCAGTTCAGTTGCTCAGTCATGTCCGACTCTGCGATCCCATGAATTGGAGCACGCCAGGCCTCCCTGTCCATCAACAACTCCTGGAGTTCACCTAAACCCATGTCCATCGAGTCGGTGATGCCATCCACCCATCTTATCCTCTGTTGTCCCCTTCTCCTCCTGCCCCCAATCGCTCCCAGCATCAGAGTCTTTTCCAATGAGTCAACTCTTAGCATGAGGTGGCCAAAGTATTGGAGTTTCAGCTTCAGCATCAGTCCTTCCAATGAACACCCAGGACTGGTCTCCTTTAGGATGGACTGGTTGGATCTCCTAGCAGTCCAAGGGACTCTCAAGAGTCTTCTCCAACACCAAAGTTCAAAAGCATCAGTTCTTCTGTGCTGTTTTCTTTATAGTCCAACTCATTTTGCTTAAAAACCACTATTATATTTTCTCTGAATAATAATATATACATTTTCAAAGCATTTAATATAGAAATATTCAGTAGTGGACATTTATGAATGAGAAAAAAATGTATCTAAACATATTCCACATTAAGTCCAGTTATCAACTGTCTCATATTTTCATATCCCTCTCTAATTTACAAATAGCAGAACCTTTCCACTTCTTACTACACTGATCTTGATGAGTATATTTAATTTAGTGATATCACATTCCTTAACAGCCATTCTTTATTTTAAATAAGGGCATCTTTGCTGCAGGAGGAAACCACTAGGGATCTTTCGCTAGGGATCATGTTCTGAGAGAAGCCCTCCAAAACAGAAGTCCTCTCAAACATACTGAGTACTCTCCTTGTGCCATGCACAGTATTAATAGATTTCCCTGTGGGAGCTCTTATGGTGCTTTGAGTAAAATAACAACTTTGGGCTTAGATAAAAGTCCCAGTTTTGTTATTTCCTAGCAGTGTGCTTTTAGTCAAGTTACATATATCCCTCTGCCTCAGTTTTATCATTTCTAAAAATGAGGATGATAATAGTATCCTCCTCATAGAATTGTTGTGGGAATTACATGAAAGCTCTTTGACAACATCTTACATAATAAAGATGCAATATGCGTTAGTGACTGCCATTGCTATCATCATCATCACCATGTCAATTAAAGATTATTTTTTTCTGATTCAACTGAAATTAGTTGGAAGTAGGCTTTTGAATTGAATTGTAACCTGTGTCAGGCTGAAATGCTTTTCATTTGGTCATCTATCTATAGTTTCAGGCTTAATTTTAGGCATATAATAGGTGCTTATGTAAACCACCTTCACTTCTGATACCAACTACAATTTTAGGGATGCTCAAGATCATTTTCATGCTAAGTAAGTTACTAGAAGAATTGGTAGAACTCACTGAAAGCTGTTTAGCTTATGGTTGTGGTTTATAATAGCAAAAGTGAAAGTGAAGTCCCTCAGTCGCATCCGACTCTTTGTGACCCCATGGACTGCACCCTAACAGGCTCCTCTGTTCCTGGGATTTCCCAGGCAAGAGTACTGGAGTGGGTTTCCATATCCTTCTCCAGGGGATCTTCCCAACCCAGGGATCGAACCCAGTCTCCCACATTGTAAGCAGATGCTTTACCATCTGAGCCACTAGGGAAGTAGGTTATGGGTTAAAATCAGCCAAGAGAACATGGGGCAGGGTCCAGGGAAGTTCTAAATGTAAAGCTGTCAGTTGTCTTATCCCACTGTAGTAGTGGACAGTGCTAAATAACTCCTCCAGACAATGATGTGTAACTATTTTCATTAAGTGTTGCCAACCAGAAAAACTTACCCATGGCTTTGGTGTCAGGGTGTTTATTGGGGCCTGTTCACATAGATAACTAATTAACTGCCTGGAGTCTTCAGCCCATCCAGAATTTGAACTGCTATTATGGTTCAAATAGTCCAAAGTTCACCAAAAGTCATTTTGTTCACATAGACTACCCAGTGTTGTCAAAGCCCCCAAATAAACAAAGGTCTTCTTTATGAAGTACATTTGAGGGCTTAGAGATTACCTCCCTGAAGCCAAGGGCAAAGACCAGATCTTCCTTTGGGGGTAAATTAATTCTCTGCTACATAGTGTTGAAAAATAATTTTGAATTCATGTGTAGGCTTTGAATCCAAGTAACAGAAACAGAGATAATCAGATCTTCCCAGGGCTAAACATGGCCTTAAGGCTCTCACCTACCTTGATTTTAAGAGAGATTATACTGGGAATTAGAACAAGGTGGTATATCTATTAAAAATTCCTTTTTGTCAGTTGTGTTTACAATGCTGTAATAAATCAGGGACTTTTGTACGACTGAACTGAGATAGAAAAGGTTATCACAACTCAGTAGTTTATTTGTTTGCTTGTGTGTTTTATCTATTTATTTTTTGCCACCTCTGATGTGTGTGTGTGTGTGTGTGTGTGTTTTTAATATTCAGGGAAAATATATTAAACTATAATGAGATGCCTTGCATTTGTTTTTTGGAATAAACATTAAACTGATACATCTAAATATATGAAATAATACAAAACCATGCCTGGAGCCCATTCTTTCTTGTCTTCTTAGGAGACAAGAAGAAAAGTGACCAGACCAAATTGGAATTATGAACTGTAATTAACTATACCCCAATTTCCCAGCTGAAAGTGAAGAATGATCTGCAAGCCATCCCTGAAACATATATACAACGTTCCAGGAAAGCTAGCTTTTAAGAACCTGTTTTTACTGATTTACCCAATTTTCCTCAAAATAGCATCAGAAAGAATAAGTTGGAAAATATAATCCCTAATTTTCTCACTGAATAGATGCTCATTTCTTTCATGAACCCTCAATACTTATTTTAGGTCACTGTAATGTGTACAAATGTATCTTCGTTAATATATTCTATACTTTGCTAGGCAAACAGAGGGAAGCCAGGAAATATTATTCTGACCTGAGAGACATTGGAAGAATGTAAAATGTGTTCTAGTTCAGTGAATATTTAAATTTTTACCTGCTGCTAATGAGTATATACAGTTGCAAAATTGTGCCAGTTATGATTAATCAACTATCGGGTTTTTTCTTTCTTCCTTGTTTCCTCCCTAATAACAAAAGGATTGAGGTTAGAATTATAATAGGCTGATGACAGCAAAAACAGCAATAATAACACTCAGTAACAAGTACAAAGCTTCCATGCCCTAGTAATTTGCTGTGGCATTAATATTTTGTTAGGCTGGCATATGCTTGTGACAGATGTATTGCTACCATGCCCATTATATAGATAAGTCTACAAAGAGAGTAATAATTGCTTTGACTCAAGTTACATGGGTAATACTGATACAGCTAGGGTACAAATGCATGGCGGATCGTGTCAATATTATACAATTGTTGTTTTTTTCTTTGCCATTTGGTTTTGTGCACTTGCTGTAGAAGGATAACAAGTGTATTTCTGTAAGGGAGTATTGTATTTTGGACTGCAGTTTCCTAATATTGGTGTTGAGGCAAATGGTATACATTTTTAAGCTACTTGTAAGGTAACTATAGACTTGCTTGTGGTTTCTTCAGGTGCAAAGCTAGATGTGTGACCTACAATTGTCAGTTTGTTTGGCTGAAAGGATCAAGAGTGGGATTCCAGGGCCTCAAGTATGAGGGAGGTGCCTGCTGTGTGAGCTATATAATTTTGTTCTCAACTCCCTTCAATCTATGCCTGCCTCCCCACTGGGCCAATTTATACTGCAGTGTAAAGTAATGAACAGTTACAGTGTCCCTGGGGAAAATCAGCAAGTTTTACTCAGTATTGAATTACAGACAATTGTTATGTATATTTCTCCATTAGTCAGGTTGAGCAGACATAAATGAAATCCACAGATATTTCTCAAATCTCATTAAGACATCATGTTACCCTTATTTCCACTATTTTTTTTTTTTTACTAGGTGGCTAAGAGATAACCAGATACATTGATTTCAGCTTCACTGTTTTTGTAATACTTTTCCTGGAATCTGGCAAGGGGATTAATAGGATTAAGGTTCTTTTTGAAATAATTGGCAGCAAAATAAAACCAGGGGGTGAGGAAATAAAGGATGATTAATAATTTAGATAATTATGTCCTAAATAATCAACATGTTTTACAATCCTGCCTAGCAATTTGATTCCAGGAGACCCAGAAATCTTAAAAATTGCATAGTCTATTGTCCAGCCAGCTTTCTCAACCTTCCCCAGCTTCTTCCTCCCTCAAAACACAGCTTCACTCTTCCCTGTGATTGTAAAGTTTCAGAGACCTTAAAATAACCTTACTGTTTCTAAGATAAAGTTCAGAGCCTCCTGCTTTCCTCATTAGATCACATTCATTTTAATTAAAACTATTGTTTCTAAGTAAATAATTTACCTTGTGTTATTTAGAGTAAAATGGGAGGAGAACATATAACAGTCAGAAGGCTTTTTGTTGACAGGGTACTGTCTGGATCATGAAGAACTGGAACCAGATATTAAAAAGTTCTGGAGGGATAAGGGAATTATTTACTCCTCTCTTTCTCTGCTTCTCTTCATCTTCATCTCCCTCTGCATCCTTGGGACCATGATGTTTCCAGGGCCTGCTGCTCTATACACACCCAGTTCATTGATTTGTTCTGAGCATTTCACAGTTTTTACTGTTTTGCTTGACTTTTTCATCTGCATTTTCGATTATTTCACTAAGGAACTAGGATCTCTACCCAAATGTAACTCCCTGGGAATGATAGTTTGTTAGGTCAGCTTGGGTCAGCTCATGTATATACCAATCACATATTTGGCCTTGAGAGGCTGCCTGTAGTGTATGAACAACAGAGCAACAACTAGTGATCAGTTGTATATACACTTGCCTCTCGAAGCAGGAATATCTTTGAGGGCAATAATCATATCTTATTTTATTTTGTTTCACTTGAAACCTTACACAACGCCTTGTGTTGAAGAAGTGACACTTCAATTGAGTGGTTTTAAATGATGATAGTATTTTGAAAGAATGGAGGACATGACCATTGCTCTTAGAAACCATGCAGAGTTAGAGGTTCCCAAACAGCCATTTCTCAGTGTTTACCAGCCAGTAGAAGAACATGTGTGTTGATGAAGTACAGACAGCAGCAGCCAGTGTCACTGACAGCTGATCAAAAAAAAAAAAAAACAACTGGTGGCATGTAAGTGGGTTCCATAAATGCATAATTAGTGTTCATTAATACCATGTTCTATCAACACTGCAAAAAATTATGTGTTTGAAATAATTTTATTGATGCCTAAAATATTATATATCACTCATGTTTTTTATTTCATGTTTTTAAAAGTCTGTATTGTCCATTTTTTCTGTTTGGCTAACATCAAATCAAGTTATTTATGTTAAGTAATCATTTATTTTTAAAAGATAAGTAAAAATTTGCCTTGTTGCTCAGTCAGTTCAGTCATGTCCGACTGTGCGACCCCATAGACAGCAGCCCACCAGGCTCCCCCTTCCTTGGGATCCTCCAGGCAAGAACACTGGAGTGGGTTGCCATTTCCTTCTCCAATGCATGGAAGTGGAAAGTGAAAGTGAAGTCGCTCAGTCATTTCCAATATTTAGTGACCCCATGGACTGCAGTCTACCAGGCTCCCCCATCCATGGGATTTTCCAGGCAAGAGTACTGGAGTGGGGTGCCATTGCCTTCTCTGAAAAATTTGCCTTAGGTATCATAAAATGTTACTTTGATTAAGTTTATCACTCGATACTGTGATACTTTAAGGATTTCCCAGGTGGTTCAGTGGTAAGGAATCCAGTTGCTAATGTAGGAGACACAGGCAACGGTGGGTTTGATTCCTGAGCAGGGAAGATCCCCTGGAGTAGGAAATGTGCAGCCCACTCTACTGTTCTTGTATGGAAAATTCCACGGACAAAGGAGCGTGGGAGGTTCCAGTCCATGGGGTTGCAAAGGGTTGAACACAGCTGAGTGACTGAGCACATATGCACTGTGATACTTTCAGGTTGTGTGTTTTACTTACTCGGGGAACCAGTGGACAGGCTCTCTGGGTTTGGAAATTGTTTTGTGTCATGATGGTTCATGGTGCTCATTTTGTTGTATGCAGTCTCATTTGATTCATATGACAGTTTAAAATTTTATTGATGAGTGAATTTATGTTCAGAGGTGTTAGATGGCTTTGACAAGATTGTACAGGTACTAGGTAATAGTATTAGTCTTTTGTATAACCTTAACTAAACAGAAAAATCTATTAATTTGTTTCCCAGTAATTCAGGGTAGAGAGTTGAGTCAGTTATTGAAAACTTACGTTGTGATTGTGTAACTAAATGTGACTTTCACATTTTCAGTAGATGCTATTTTGAAATAAATGAGAATTTTACATATGACAAATAAATAAATATCTATTTAAAGGTATAGACAAATGAAAGTATCAGATTTATATTCGTAATAAATGCTCTGGAAACAGTGAAGAGAATAATTAAAAAATGCCAAGATTGCAACATTAATGGAAAAATGACACTGCGGTAAAGAGTGGATTAACTAGGAAATATGGGCAATAAAAATTCCCTTTTTTTATAGTTTATTAAATAGAACAGAGTTTGTAGCTTAATTAATCAAACCTCTGGAAATAATTTATTCACCCTTTAGGTATGTTACCATCAATGCCTACCTTTCTTGCCAAAACAAATATGTATGAAAAATCTGTATCACTTTTACTACATGGTTTGTATCTTTAAAAAGGTTTAGTTTTGTATGGTAGCTAAGAGAAAATGAACATGGAAATATATTATTAATCCAGAAAAAATTGAATGTGTAAATCATAAAAATAATACATCTAAATAAGTACAGTTTAACAGCTTCCTAAATTCTTAATTCCAGAGAATTCTGTAAAATTATAAGTTCATCTACTACTTAGTGAGACGAAGCATTAGTAGGGAGGACTGCTGAAAGCAACAATATTGATTAGGCTTTCTCTATAAATCTAACCTTTGTTGGTGCCTAAAAACACAGAAATAAACAAAAGGTACTTAGGAAATTGACTTAACCATTTCTCTTTCTCTTTTGCATTTTCTTTGACATCCAAGAGAAACCAGTGTAATGAATACAAGCCAGAAGCCAGGAGGAAACGAGTCTAATTTCTTTACTTCATTATGACCTTGATCATAAGAAATATATTCGCACACACACACCTTCTGTTCTCTGTGGTTCTGATTGAAAAAAAAAAAGGTATTTCTCCTTCTTTCACACACATTTCACTAGTGATCATATCCATTCTCTGTAATGCTTCCTTATGGGGATTTTGTATCAAAGATTTCCAAATTTAAACGTTTTATAATTAGTATATTAAGCATAAAAATAGAAAAATAGATTTAGAAGGCTAAGGGGTGAGAGCACTGATACAGCTATGTGACTTATAGTGGAAATTCCAAGCCCCTAAAGCCCCCAAACTGCTTGCTCTGCTACTTCGAAAACTCAGAATCCAGCAGACCTCACTATAAAGGATCACTTTACTATACACGCTTCTGGACTCAGGGATCAAACCCCAGTCTCATGTCTCCTGCATTGGCAGGTGGGTTCTTTACCAATAGCGCCACCTGGGAAGCCCGTATTATATTCCAGGTCCTGTCTAATTGTCTGCTAAAGGCCTCAGGAAACTGGCCCATTTTTTCCTAATCCAGGAAATGTCCATACTTCCTAACAAAACATGCTCTCTCAAATGGTCAGGATTTGCCCTTCATCTGAATGGATGCCTTTCTAATCCCTGAGTGAACTTTTAACTCATTCAGGAAGCTTCAAATTAGGTGTCATGCCCTGGATGAATTCAGAGTGCCCTTCATTGGACTGGCATAAAATACTTTCTGTAACTCCAGGAAGCCATTCTCATCCTGTTTTATCTTTTGTATCTATCTTCACTCACTGTGTAATTTGAAGGAAAATTTTTGTCTTATTCATCCTTATATTCACTGCCTCTTGGAAAGGGCAGAGATGATAAGATCTAAATAAATATTCATTCAGTGAAATAATGAATAAAAGCACGACTGGTGTATATCTCAAACAGTAGAGATTTTACTGCGCAAGTTGGCCTGTTTCAGTGTAAGGTTGCCTCTCCATTACAGTAATGGGGAGTTGTTATCTATTGAGGTGTTGTGAAATGGCCAATATTTAATCATTTGACTTTTAGAAACAGATGTTTTATATGGTTTAACCTAATACCACTTAATCATAGAATCAACCTGTCCCTTTGGTGTCTAGTACCCAATCGTATCCTGTATATATAGACTTTATTCATAGTTAAATCTATACTCAGTTCAGTTCAGTCACTCAGTCCTGTCCAACTCTTTGCAACCCCATGAATCGCAGCACACCAGGCCTCTCTGTCCATCACCAACTCCTGGAGTTCACTCAGACGCATGCCTATCGAGCCAGTGATGCCATCTAGCCATCTCATCCTCGGTCGTCCCCTTCTCCTCCTGCCCCCAATCCCTCCCAGCATCAGAGTCTTTTCCAGTGAGTCAACTCTTTGCATGAGGTGGCCAAAGTACTGGAGCTTCAGCTTTAGCATCATTCCTTCCAAAGAAATCCCAGGGCCGATCTCCTTCAGAATGGACTGGTTGGATCTCCATGCAGTCCAAGGGACACGTCTTCTCCAACACCACAGTTCAAGAGAATCAATTCTTCGGTGCTCAGCCTTCTTCACAGTCCAACTCTCGCATCCATACGTGACTACCAGAAAAACCATAGACTTGACTAGACGGACCTTACTCGGCAAAGTAATATCTCTGCTTTTGAATATGCTATCTAGGTTGGTGATAACTTTTCTTTCAAGGAGTAAGCGTCTTTTGATTTCACGGCTGCAATCACTATCTGCAGTGATTTTGGAGCCCAGAAAAATAAAGTCTGACACTGTTTCCACTGTTTTCCCATCTATTTCCCATGAAGTGATGGGACTGGATGCCATGGTCTTCGTTTTCTGAATGTTGAGCCTTAAGCCAACTTTTTCACTTTCCTCTTTCACTTTCATCAAGAAGCTCTTTAGTTCCTCTTCACTTTCTGCCATAAGGGTGGTGTCATCTGCCTATCTGAGGGTATTGATATTTTCCCCAGCAATCTTGATTCCAGCTTGTGTTTCTTCCAGTCCAGCATTTCTCATGATGTACTCTGCATAGAAGTTAAATAAGCAGGGTGACAATATACAGCCTTGATGTACTCCTTTTCCTATATGGAACCAGTCTGTTGTTCCAAGTCTATACTATATGTTAGAAAATGTTCTAAGCTTTGAGAGTACAGAGCTTATTTTGGCTGTAAATGAATAATTCCAAACCTTGTGAAATTTGATTTTAGAAGAGGAGAGAGATAATAAGCAGATGTTCAAATAAACAATTTAAATCCAGAAGTGAAAAAATACTATGAAGAAGAAGAAAAAGTTTGTGTGTGTTGGGGGTTGGGGAGGTGGGGGTGGATATAGTAGAAATAAGAAAAAGCAAAGAGAATAGTGTTGAAGGATGGCTTCCCCAATAGGTGATGATCTGAACAGAAACTTGAATGAAATAAGAGGGTGAACCTATGATGACCTGGAGAAAAGAAACATTCTTTTCAAAGGACTCAGGAAGTACAAAAAACCCAAAATAGCATGTGTGGCAGTGAAATATGTCTGAGAAATAGTCGAGTGAGATTATGGTAAAGGCTTTGGATACTGGCCTGATGGCCTTTTGGATACTGGTGATGGGAAGTCAGTAGAGTTGGTGCATAGGAAAGTTACATGGCCTGATTTACACTGCACAAGGTCACTCTGGCTGCTCAGTAGTGGCAGAACTTTAGGGGTCAGAGGAATCCTATAAAAACAGAAATCCAAGTAGTTAACAATGTTGACTTGGATAAGGGTTGTAAAATGAGCTTGGATAAGAGCTATAAAATGAAATGCTTGAGAAATTGTTAGATTCAGGGTATATTTTAAAGAAATTCCTTACAGGGATTTGCTATGGACTTTGCAGGAATTCATAGCAGTGCTAGCTGGGAAAGAAAGAAGCAGTCCAAGAGAGATGGAAATGGTCCTGGTACTGCTGCCTATGCCTTGGTAATACTCGGAGTTTCCTGACATTTAAGGTTAGACAATGGTGTCTTCCTGCTGAACATCAACAATGTAACAGAAGACCCACACTAGGTCATTCTAGGATTATGACCTATCAAGACATGCAAGAACATTCTGTATTCAGCAACACATGCAGATAAATGCATAAATATTGTCTAAACCATGAAAATGACCCCAAAATGTCCCCCAATCCTGCTCTCTTGTCACCTTGCCACAGTTTTAGCCTTTCTTTGTAACTTCAGACTTCAGATAAAAATGTTTTTAAGATAATGGCAGAATTACCCCTGCTTTCTGACTATATCCAACCTAGAGAAAAGGTTACTTTCTTTAACCTTTCTCCAAATAATGTAGCAAAACCCCCAGTACTAAGTCTTTTCTAACAGTCTCCTGTGAGATACCCCCTAGTTTGCCATGGTGAACATTCTACATCCTTGCAGAGGCAATGAACCAAATATTGTTCACCTATATTATGACTAGTGGCTTTTGGCTGGAGGCATGGACATATCCTATGCCAATATTTCTATAAAGGCTTTGGAAATTTGGTTGTCTGTTTTTAAGACTGAAAACATGTAGCAAGATCCATGCTAAATCCCCTAGCAAATTATTTAATTTTAGGGTTATGTCTAGAGGCTGTCAGAGAAGGCAATGGCACCCCACTCCAGTACTCTTGCCTGGAAAATCCTGTGAATGGAGGAGCCTGGTGGGCTGCAGTCCATGGGGTCGAGAAGAGTCAAGCACGACTGAGCAGTTTCATTTTCACTTTTCACTTTCATGCATTGGAGAAGAAAATAGCAATCCACCCCAGTGTTCTTGCCTGGAGAATCCCAGGGACAGGGGAGCCTGGTGCACTGCAGTCTCTGGGGTCGCACAGAGTCGGACACGACTGGAGCGACTTAGCAGCAGTAGCAGAGCCTACAGACATGTGTCATATGAATCAATCCGATTTAAGGAAGCCTGAGGAATAAATCTACCCCCCAAAATTTGCTGTATTCCTATGAGTGTTTTGTCCCAGGAGCTCCTCTCTTGCACTTACTTCCCTATCCTGAATAGAAAGTTATTTTTTTTCATTTCTGAAATGATGGTCAAAAATAAATGCTATTCAATTATTATTCCTCCAAGGAATTCCCTTAAGCTTTATGGTCAAACACTCAATTCTCTTGAGATTACCTTGGGTTTCACATACAGTGTTTGTAGTCTCTAGAAGATACCACTGTTTTGGCAAATTCTTAGAAAGAAATAAGCCTCCTTTTAACAGTTTTCTATGAATGGGTGTCCTTGAACTGCTTTACCTACCCACATAACCCATTTTCCAAGATCAATCCAGAGTAAGAGATGAGGCTGCTCTCGTCCGTCTGGGTGTAACCTGGTTTCAAGTATGTCAGGATGCGGTACATTGATTATAATGAAGTGGAGACAATGTAGTGAAAGTCAGGGGATAAGAACATGTTCTATGATTTGGGTGTAGGTCTTCTAATCATTATAAATGATTTCCATATCTATAAAGTAGAAATAATTAAATGAAGGGCAGATCACATGGAATTATATATATATATATAATTATGCTGTATTTAAGCTATACTATATAGAAGTATCCCTTACAGGTAGAAACTATATTTATTTTCCATTGCTCCTAAAGGTTAATTTATCCAAAATTTAAATGGAATTGTGAGCCACATAAGAGATTATCTAAAGGGAAATGAAAAGATAATTAACTCAAGCTCATTAAATATTAGCAGTGCAATGACTTCAAAATCTACATTAGATCAGAATAGCCCTTGTTAGCAATGGTAGCTCCGCCTGTTTTCTTTTTTCAGAAAGGTGCCCTCAAAGTCAAATGAGACTAGACAAAAAAAGGTTATGAAATAGATGACATGTCATAATTTAAAGTTAGATGGGAAAAGTAAAAAACTAACATGAGCATGTGATTCTGCAAGGTATTCTGTGGTGTATTGATTATAATGGCGTGGAGTAGAGATTGTGTAAGTGGAGAAAGTCAAGTTTGCAATCAAAAGATATTCTAAGGATATATGCTATGATTTTAGATGTAAGTCTTTAACCATCTCAGTGTTGACCACTTATCTGTGCTACTCAGATAAGCAAATACAGTCAGAATATATTAAATAGCATATGTGAAACATTTTGCCCATTATAAAGCATAATGTGTTTGTAGAATAGTTCTTGACTGTGTGATAAAGGGAGCAGCTAAGGGTGATGTGAAATTGTTCTTTGTAGATTTGGCCAGTGCAAATGTTTAACTTGAATAGATTTCAGTAGAACTAGATTTTTTTTTTAATAGTTGGTAATGTTATATTAAAATAGAACGCTAATAGAAATCATTTGATTTACAAAATGTCAATGTCAGATTAATTTCTAGGGAGTAAACACACTGGGAGAATTTAACTGTGTCAATAATATTTAAATGAGTCACTGTTATTTGTAAACCTTTAATTGTGATAATTAGTACAAAATAATATCTGAAAAGCATGGTTGTTTGGCTATCATTCTGTTTAATAGGGTTTGTAGCCTCTATGTACACATAACAGCTGCTGGAGCAAGCCCTCAATTAATTTTATATAACAGGAGCAATTTTACACAATTACTTAAGAATTGTTGGACATATTCCATTTCTCTGACATAAACATATGGGCCAAAATCACAATAAATGATTACTCCAATGGAATCTCATATAATAATAGTTATAGTTAATACTGTCCAGATTAAATATTTCAACTTCTGTACAGTCTCACTTGATGTTAAAAGTTATTTTATAGATATTTATTAAGAGTTATTATTAGAGCAAGCATACACTGAGTGCTTACTAAATGTAAGCTATTCCAAATATATTATCTCCTTTACTCATCAGATTTCCTAAATAATAAACTCCAAAATTATTTAGCCTGTTAGGAAGAAACAAATTTAAGAAGGTTAAGTAACCTGGCCAAGGTCACAATGTCCAAAAAGGACAATAGTCAAGATTCTAACCCAGGCTGGCTGGTGTCTAAAGCCAGTTTTCTTAACCACAAAGCCTCATTGCTTTTTGTCATTATTTAAGATGCAACTTAAATAATGTTTTCAGAGATAGATAATGGTGTTGGAGAAGATTCTTGAGAGTCCCTTGAACTGCAAGGAGATCCAACCAGTGTATTCTAAAGGAGATCAGTCCTCAGTGTTCATTGGAAGGACTGATGGTAAAGCTGAAACTTCAATACTTTGGCCACCTCATGCAAAGAGTTCACTCATTGGAAAAGACTCTGATGCTAGAAGGGATTGGGGCCGGAGGAGAAGGGGATGACAGAGGATGAGATGGCTAGATGGTGTCACCAACTTGATGGACATGAGTTTGAATGAACCCCAGGAGTTGGTGATGGACAGGGAGGCCTGGCATACTGCCATTCACAGGGTCCCAAAGAGTCAAATGGCTTCAGACGATAAAGCCTCTGCCTATAATGTGGGAGACCCACGTTCGACCCCTAGGTTGGGAAGATCCCCTGGAGAAGGAAATGGCACCTCACTCCAGTATTCTTGCCTGGAGAAATCCATGGATGGAGGAACCTGGTGGGCTACAGTCCATGGGGCCACAAAGAGTCGGACATGACTGAGCGACGTCTCTCTTTCAAAGAGTCAGATGCGGCTGAGCAACTGAACTGAACTGAAGATGCGACTTGTCAGAACTAAATTCAACACAAGAGTTTTTTGTAACTGTGGTTAGAAATTACTTCAAAATGTATGTGTTTTTTAGCAGTGGCAATTAATAACATCATTTAAGCATCATCAGCTAGTTTCTGCTAATTATCCATTTAGACATTCATTCCACAAGTATTCTTTAAGCACCTACTATAGTCAAGCCTTTGTACTTGAATTGACATATTTAATCATTCTTGCCAAGAAATGCAGACATATATTCTCTAGTCAGGAAGCTTGTGTTTTTTCTAATCATTTTATCTCAGGATGTACTTCTTTCCCATTTGGGAAGAGCATAATTATAGCTGAGTCCAGAGTCTATATACAGCTAGCATCTATGAGTCTTTTAATCTTGTTTCTTTCTGTTCTCTTCCTTTTATCTTACCTTACAAGTACATGTGTTAGAAAATATATCACATTGGTTGTCATTTCTGCTTGTTTTCCCAATTGCTTATTAATCCATGAACTCCCTGAGGAAAGATATGTTATTTTATATTTATATTTTCAGCATCTAGATTATAATATGTGCTTAGTGAATTGTGTTGCCTGAAAGTGTGAATGAATGAATGAACTCTTCAGTGTAGTCCTGAGAATTTAGAATTGATTCTCAAGAGAATCTAGAATGAAGACAATCCTTTTATTACTGTATTCATCAGACATCAGCAACAACTAGCTAGCGTGGAAATGACAGAAATGATCTCAAATGAGAAGATGTCAAGCAAAAAAATGAGTTCTTTTGAGGCTTCTACCTGTCACTTGCCAAGACTCATGGTGAATTGTACAATAACACAAAATATGGTTAAAGTAATAGGTTTTATTGGAGAAATTAACTGCCGAGGGATCAGCAAAAGGAGAAGGCTTGGTTTTTCGGATCTTCAGTATCATTCCCCAGAGAGCTAAGGTGAGGCCAAGTTCCTCCTTGGAACACCTATTCTTACTATGTGCCCAGCTGGCCCTAGTGAATATCACATTGGAAAGTTACTGAGAATAAGGGAATCCTCACCTTCAAGTCTGATTGAATCCTGGTATGCATTTTTCCCCAATAAAGCCTGCTCCTTAAACCACATTTAGCCATAGTGCCTAACTGCTTAAACTATATACAGACCATATAAAGATATAAGAAAAAATTAAATTTAAGGCTCATGCCACTGAGAAGACCATAGGCATTGTTGGAAATTTTATACAAAGAGAATACTGTTTCCTACTGGTGTAATAAATTATCATCCACACAGTGGTAATTTTATTATCTCATGTTTCTGGAGTCAAAAGTCAGAAATGAGTCTCATCGGAGAGGGTTGCATTCTTTCTAGGCTCTTGGGACAACTTTTATTTTATTTTTGGTTTTTATCCAGCTTCTAGAGGCCGTCACATTCCTTAGATTGTGGATCCTTTACATCTTCAAAACCAGCAATGGCTGATGGTGTCTTTTCTGGCATTGTGTCATTCTGCACAAACTCTCCTACATTCCTCTTCAAGCTTTTAAGAACCTTCTAATTGTGTTGTGTCCGCAAGGATAATTTCCATGTCTTAAGGTCAGCTTTGATTCCTCCTTGATCCCCTCTACAGGTAGCATAAGGTATCCACAGATTCCAGGGATTTCAACATTGAAATCTTTGGGGATCCATTTTTCTGCCTGAAGCTGAGGTATCTGTCTCCTCTCTCCTTCTTGTGGCTCTCTTTTCATGGTTTAGGTCTTTATCGTTAAGTGCTGAAAGGCAGCAAGATAGCTACCATCAGCTGCTGGGCTATTCCCTCCTAGTTTCAGGTTCAGTCAGAGAAAGAAGCATTCTCTTCCTTGCAGTAGTGTGGCTTTGGTTCCTGCCTGTGAGTTTCTGAGTTGCTTCATGTGTACAGGACTTACGTACAGGACTTAAACAAAAGAAAATGCTTTTTGTCCCCAGATATAATTACCCCTTCACCCCTGTATGGTGTAGGTTTATGATGAGTGGAAAGGCAGACATATGAAAAAAGAATTTTTCCCAGGACACCAGTTAAAAAATAAAGAAACCAGAAGACCAAATTATACACTCTATAGAAATGTGAGGGGGTGTAACCCCATTTCTACAAGAACATATCTGTTGGAGACATCTAAATAATATATCTTTACATGGCTATGTTTATTTACCTTACACCCAGGATAAGTCAGAAATATAGACTCACTGTAAAACTTGGATCTTAGCTTGTCTCTATTGTTTTATCATATACAATATTTTAAATTCTGCATAATGAAAACTTCTTGCTAAATGATTGACTATCATACTTTTTTTTTAAATTAAAATGTATAGTTCAAAATTTAGGTCAGTTTATTTTAATCTCTTTCAGAGAAAAATTAAATAGGGCCCAAAGATAGTGTTATGCTGACTAGATAGATGGATAATTATGTCAAAAAATACTATTTTAAGCAGATGGAATATGTGATCTCCCTACCAGTTTTCTTATGTGTAAAAACTTAACTTTCCATTTTAATCATAAGGTTTAGTGTTCTAAACTTTAAAGAAAATACAATATTAACACTGTTGTCCATTTCTCAATTTCCTGCAAGAGAATCTGATTCCTCTTATAAACAGTCCTTTTATAAATACTTGTGTATCAAGCACTAACATAAACATATCTCATATAATTGCCATTTTCTCTTATAATGAACCATAAGTATTATCTGTATTTTACAAATGAATGAACTGAAGCTCAGAGAAGTTAATTTGCTTAGCTGCACATAGCATTTAAATGGAAGCCAGTTCAGTTCAGTTCAGTTCAGTTGCTCAGTCATGCCCGCTCTTTGTGACCCCATGACTCGCAGCACACCAGGCCTCCCTGTCTATCACCAACTACCAGAGTTTACTCAAACTCATGTCCATCAAGTCGGTAATACCATCCAACCATCTCATCCTCCCTCTGGCATCCCCTTCTCCTCCTACCTTCAATCTTACCCAGCATCAGGGTCTTTTCCAATGAGTCAGTTCTTCAATCAGGTGGCCAAAGTATTGGAGTTTCAGCTTCAACATTAGTCCTTACAATGAATATTCAGGACTGATTTCCTTTTGGAGAGACTAGTTGGATCTCCTTGCAGTCCAAGGGACTCTCAAGAGTCTTCTCTGACACCACAATTCAAAAGCATCAATTCTTTGGCACTCAGCTTTCTTTATAGTCCAACTCTCACATCCATACCTGACTACTGGAAAAACCATAGCTTTGACTAGACAGACCTTTGTTAGCAAAGTAATGTCTCTGCAAATGGAAGCCAAGTCTCTTACAAAACAAAATAACAGCAACAAAAACACCCTTCATACTTTGCTATGCTGCTGTCACTGCTGCTAAGTTGCTTCAGTCGTGTCCGACTCTGTGTGACCCCATAGACGGCAGCCCACCAGGCTCCCCTGTCCCTGGGATTCTCCAGGCAAGAACACTGGAATGGGTTGCCATTCCCTCCTCCAATTCATGAAAGTGAAAAGTGAAAGTAAAGTCGCTGAGTCGTGTCCGACTCTTAGTGACTCCATGGACTGCAGCCCACCAGGCTCCTCTATCCATGGGATTTTCCAGGCAAGAGTGCTGGAGTTGGGTGCCATATACTTTGGTATAATGATATCTTTTTTATTTTAGGAAAACAGGATAGATTGAATGCAAGCCTAGAACTTGTATTCTTCTAACAGTCCCTGAAATGTTTCCTCTTTTTTCTTGGTCCCTTAGCACATATTAACTGAGTAAATGAATGAGACATATTATGTTGTCATCATTCACAAGTTTAGAACCTCTCTGGAGAAGGAAACGGCAACCCATTCCAGTACTCTTGCCTGGAGAATCCCTGGGATGGGGGAGCCTGGTGGGCTGCCATCTATGGGGTCACACAGAGTCAGACATGACTGAACTGACTTAGCAGCTGCAGCTATGAAGAACACATGCTAAAAGCTACAGGAGGACATAAGTATTAACTGGGTCCTAATTTTTCTTAAGCAATTTAAAATTTAGTGGAAAAGAAAGATATATATATATATATACATACACTTAGGAAAAAAAGACATATATTACAAGAATGTAACAGTATTATACTTTCACAGTAAAAAAACACAAAGAATGTTTTTTTAAAAAAAGAGAGAGTTGACTCACTTTTGGCTAGAACAATGCCCATTTTGGGAAAAATGATATTTGTGCTTTATTTTGAAGGACACCTGCTTTTCCAATGTATAGAAGGGACTGTGTGCAAGGTTGAAAACCAGGGCATGACATTATAACTGGTGAGCAATAAAGGTGAAGGAAGGAGACATAGTATTGTGAACTGTTTACATTATAAACAAGGAGTGGAAAAGCCAAGAAAGTGGATCTTTGGGGCAAGATTGATGTTAAAAACCTGAATTTTGGGGGATTAGAATATAGTGTAAATTATGATTTAGGAAACACAAACAGAAATTTAACACTTCAATAAAATAATTTTATCCTTCGAAAATTTTTAAAATTTACCTCTTTAAAGAGAAGTAGTTCTTTTTCAGACAAATTTAGAGACCATTTGGATTTTTTTTCCTTTATTAATTTGTATCATATATTGACTATGCCAAAGCCTTTGACTGTGTGGATCACAATAAACTGTGGAAAATTCTGAAAGAGATGGGAATACCAGACCACCTGACCTGCCTCTTGAGAAATCTGTATGCAGGTCAGAAAGCAACAGTTAGAATTGGACACAGAACAACAGACTGGTTCCAAATAGGAAAAGGAGTACGTCAAGGCTGTATATTGTCACCCTCCTTATTTAACTTATATGCAGAATACATCATGAGAAATGCTGGACTGGAAGAAACACAAGCTGGAATCAAGATTGCTGGGAGAAATATCAATAACCTCAGATATGCAGATGACACTACCCTTATGGCAGAAAGTGAAGAGGAACTAAAGAGCCTCTTGATGAAAGTGAAAGAGGACAGTGAAAAAGTTGGCTTAAAGCTCAACATTCAAAAAACGAAGATCATGGCATCCAGTCCCATCACTTCATGGGAAATAGACGGGGAAACAGTGGAAACAGTGTCAGACTTTATTTTTATGTGCTCCAAAATCACTGCAGATGGTGACTGCAGACACAAAAACAAAAGACGCTTACTCCTTGGAAGGAAATTTATGATCAACCTAGATAGCATATTCAAAAGCAGAGATATTACTTTGCTCACTAAGGTCCATCTAGTCAAGACTATCGTTTTTCCAGTAGTCATGTATGGATGTGAGAGTTGGACTGTGAAGAAGCCTGAGCACCGAAGAATTGATACTTTTGATCTGTGGTGTTGGAGAAGACTCTTGAGAGTCCCTTGGACTGTAAGGAGATCCAACCAGTCCATTCTGAAGGAGATCGGCCCTGGGATTTCTTTGGAAGGAATGATGCTAAAGCTGAAACTCCAGTACTTTGGCCACCTCAAGGGAACAGGTGACTCATTGGAAAAGACTCTGATGCTGGGAGGGACTGGGGGCAGGAGGAGAAGGGGACGACAGAGGATGAGATGGCTGGATGGCATTACTGACCCAATGGGGGTGAGTCTGAGTGAACTCCGGGAGTTGGTGATGGACAGGGAGGCCTGGCATGCTGCAATTCATGGGGTCGCAAAGAGTCGGACATGACTGAGCGACTGAACTGAACTGAACTGATGTTTACAGAAGTTTTGCTTTTAAATCTTACTTTGATAAATTCTCTTATTTATCAATACTATTATTTTTCTAATATCTCTAACTTTGGTTCTTAATTCTCATTTTTATTCAGCAAACTGTGTGATTCTCTATTCTGTTGACTAGAATTAGGGCAATTTTTTCCACCCTTTAAATTTTATCTTAATATTTTCTTTAAAATTATACTTTTGCATCTCTTTGAAAGACTTGATTTTGCTCAAGATATGCATTCTTGATACCATTTGTGTTTTGTTCTTATCTGTATCTTTTTAGCACATAGAATGAGAATGCTGTAAGGAATTATAGGAAATAACCTGGTTCAGAATAATAAGAATGATTTCCACCCTCTGTAATAAAGACTTTGAAATGATATTTTAAACCTTCTTAGTAGACTTAATATTCTTAAGGGAGATTAGAGTCTCTCTCTTGCTTATACTATACATATAGTTTAGTGTTGTTCCCATTTCCAAAATGATAACAGAAGATTTAAACCCTTCTTGTACAATTCTCTCTGTTATCCTAGCTTCTGATTAGAGCCAGGCAAGTGAATGCTTATGTATCTTTCAAAGTCTACAGGAAGATTGTGTTCCCAAATCTTATTACTAAAGCTTTTGTCTTGTCATTTGCATTGAATTGTGATTTAGAAATAATGCAGGTAGAAAATATTCAGTACTTCATCTTTGTTAATACTGTGCTTTGATCATCTGATAAAATGTTATCCATTTTCAACATGAATTAAAAAAAAAAGAGTTAAATGATAACAGCTGAAGATGTAAACTGACTTGTACCAGAAGGTTCATAGGTTCTATCATTGTAAAGTAACTAAATATTAATCTAGGCTTAGTGAATATGTTCACAATATATTTACATGCACCCCGCCCTTTGTATGAGTTATTAAAAAACAAACAATGACTTGAGTGTCAGCGGCCTGTGAATTCAAAAGTGATCACATTAAATAGTAGTAATTCAAATATTGCTGTCATTTGCTGTCTCCAACATATTCACAATATCAGCATCCTTGGGAGAATTGGACAGAAGTTTCCTCTTTCCACTCCATACCACACCTGCATATCAGGAGCCAAAGTCATATCCTCTCCGAGGCTTCTATTAAAAAAAGAAGAAAAGCCTCATCATAAGTGCTTGGCATTTTGTCCAGAGACCATCATTCTTGATAAATACCATTCTGTTTTTTAATGAATGCTAATTGATGGGTAGATATAGGTATCTTAGGGTTTCTGCCCTACCAACATTCTTGGACATGTTTATTTCAATTAGAGATCTCCCCTCCTCTTATATATACTGGTATGCTGGTTAAGAAATTTCTTTTAAGGAGATTAAGTACTTAATGTCTGTCCAATGGAAACTAGCCATGGGTGTATGATGATGAATAAATCATAATCTCTGTCTTAGCCTACCTAACTGCATGAAAGAAGAAATACTCATTCAGATTGTGGGTCAAGAATTCTTCATAGATCAAGTGATATTCCAGTTGTGGAAACAAAAATGGGAATGGCTAGTTAGTCCTTCTGGAATCTAGAAGTTCCAGGCAGACAATTACTGTGCTTCTGCACTGGAATAAAAAGTAAAGCATCTAACATTAAGATAAATAGGAATAAGTCAATGTCACTAGGTTGATGTGTGCATAGTTTTTAGTTTATAAGCAAGCACACAGCTAAGAGCTTGGGAGAGAAGGGCTTTGAATGTCTTATTAGCAAGATTTATGAAAATTTCTGTGAAGTCACTGGAATTAAATGGTAGGTTAGAGAGGTGTTAGAAAGATCAGTCTGGCATCATTGTTGAAAATTTAAGCAGCCCAAACTGAGACTTGGAGACCAAATAGATATCAGTTTTGGAAATGACAGTGACAGTGGCGATGGTGTAGAGAGATTAGAGACTTACTGGTTTTGAAGGACAGACGAGGAGGGGGAGAAGAAATTTTTAGGTTTCATTTTTGTGAATGAGAAAGATGGTGGCATTGTTCCCTGAGATAAGAAATATAGAAGAGATAATTTTATATAAATTAAATATATCACAGTCATGTTTGGATTTATATCTTATTTTTATCATTATGTAGATGGGGAAACCTGGAAGCAGCAGAGATTAATTGTTATTCCCCTATAACTCTACTGGCAATCTAGCTACTGTAATAAATCTCTTCTTTGGGACCTAAAACCTTTAGTTTTTTCCTCTTCATCATTGATAAAAATACGTGAAAATCAAATAGAGCCAACAAATCTGTAAGAGACCACTTTGTATGTTATAAATGGTATCCTAGTTTCATAAAAGAGTTAATGCTCTTACAAAAAGGAGACAAGAATAAAGCGGTCTGTCTAGTGCTAATGTGTGCTGATCTTTTGTAGCAGATAATAGATTAGATTAACAGCTGAAAATAAATATTCCCTCTAAAACTTTAGAATCACAAGGAAATGATATTCTGGATAATGCTGTAATGCCCATGACTCTGTGCTTTAACTCTCTGAAAATCTGTTTGGCACATTTTATTATAATCAAAGCATGATATGGTTACAAGCCAGTTGGCTGCTGCCAAGTGCTCTGTTGAAGACTTCTAAAATATAGAAATGATGAAACGGCTTACAGAGGTAATTTGGTGGCTAAATGGATCCCTGCTATTGCAGAAAAACCTTTGTATGTTTCCTAGGCAACTAAAATACTTAAGAATTGGAGGCAGTTTAAGTAGAAAATGCTTTACAACTAAAGGGGGAAGTGTTTCATTTTGTGGTTTTATTTTGTTTTTTTTTTTTTTGGTTAAAGGTGATAGGTGGTCATATAAAAAAAAAACTGAGTGGTTAATTGTTCATTGTAAGCAGTTGAGAATATTAAAAGAAGTATTACAGGGTAAGGGTGAATGTGTTTTATTTTTGTATTTTAATTCTTTTTATTTGGTTGATTTAATGTTTTGCATTTCCTAATTATCAAGTTGAACTTTCTACTAATCTTTTTCTATTTTAAGTAGCTTGTGAATTTAAGAAAAAATTCTCTACCATATGTCAATTCTCTTTGGAGTAACTAAGTGTGAAATCTACCTGTGAAAAACTATTTCCAATGTGTGAAGTGCATCTTTCAAACTGATAAAGATGATAAAACTATTCTGATTATAGCATAATGGACCAGCCACAACTGAATTCAAATATAGGGCTTCCCAGATGACACAGTGGTAAAAAATCCACCTGTCAATGCAGGATACACAAATGATATAGATTCAGTACCTGAGAGGGGAAGATCCCCTGGTAAAGGAATGGCAACCCACTCCAGTATTCTTGCCTGGAAAATTCCATGGGTGGAAGAGCCTGGTGGGCTATGGTCCATGAGGTCTCAAAAGAGTTGGACACAACTGAGCGACTGAGCATACACACACACATATACTCAGTACAGAATATTTAGAAATGAAACTAGGAAAAGAATGCAAAGTTAGTAGAATGTTTAAGCTGGGATGATGAGGCCTAGAAATAATTTTACACTGTTTGTATTCATATATCAATTTACAAACTGGTTCCTATGAGAAATTACTAGTGTATTGTGTCCATTTAACTTAAGAACATTTCAGTAATTTCTCAGTATCATGAAAAAATCCTAAGTTAAACTGGACTAAATACTACTTCCTTTCCTTTTGTAATAAAGGCCATGAGACTTATCATGACGACACTTTTTTTCTTTCAGTCACTTGACAGTGGAGGCATATTGCAGTGGTTAGTAAAAGATATTTTTCTCAAGGTGCTTAGTTTTCAGGGGTCAGCTAAATCCTTCTTATGTGAAGGAGCTGAAAATATTGTTCTTAAAATTCAAGTGAATAAACATTTGAAACTATGTTCAAAATCATCTTGTTTTCATCTTTTGTTCTTTGGTATTTATATTGGCCCAGAACCCAGTGTGGATATTTTGTTCTCATGGATCATTAATTCAGAGTGTCCATAAAGTCTCACATTTGCTCAGTGAGACTTTCTAGGAAATATAATGTTTTCCTGATTGATACCATGCTTTAAAAAATGCAACATCTCTATGTATTTCTTTCTGGTTCTCATTAAAAATTAATTAAAAATCAAATTGTCACAACAGCTTCACAAAAAAAAAGGAAGAACAAAAGAATAGACTCAGATTTTCTACCAAGATTTCACACCTATAAGTAAATAGAAGAAATCTGATTAAAAATGAATCAGACATAAAAAATATTGTCAATGTGCGCTAAGTTACTTTAGTCATGTCTGACTCTTTGTGACTCCATGGATTCTCCAGGCAAGAAAACTGGAGTGAGTTGCCATGCCCTCCTCTATAATGGCTGTAACAACACACATATATCTGGAAATTTCTAGATTAGTTGATGAGAAATTTGTTACATACTTAAAACTACATTGCAGTCTTCTAAGTTCTGTTAGTAAACAAGCTAGAAAGATGGAAAAGTTTGAATGAACAACTCTTCAAGTAATGAAGGAAAACCAATTTATGTTGTTTTAGCAAATACCCTAATTTGGATTCAGTAATGCTTTGAGCACAACACGATTGATTAGACACAAACATATCCTTGTTTCTTTAAACACTTCCAGTGGAATTTTATGCATGTAATATATGTTTAAAAGTTGAAATACTTGTGTGATATTGACAAGTTCATATAGAATAAGCAAAATTGAAGCCTGACCTAACTGAACCTTGAGAATAATCTGTTTTGAGGATTTGCATAATTAAAAAAGAATTTGAGCATCTCCTCTGACTATAAAAGTACATAGTCCTGCATTGAAATGGCATCAAAGAATAGATAGTCCTTATATCATGTTTCCCTCTATGTAAAAATAAAGGGAACATTTTCTTTCTGTCCTAATACAAATAATAGATATTTTCCCCCAATCAACTGGTTTATTTTTATCTTATGAACACAGTGCTAGCCAATGGTATTTCCCATTTACATTGACTACTTCTTTCTGTCTTAATACAAATAATAGATATTTTCCTTTTAACAACTGGTTTATTTTTATCTTATGGGCACAATGGTAACCAATTTTATTTCCCTTTTACATTCAGTTCAGATCAGTTCAGTTCAGTTCAGTCGCTCAGGTGTGTCCGACTTTTTGTGACCCCATGAATCACAGCACGCCAGGCCTCCCTGTCCATCACCAACTCCCGGAGTTCACTCAAATTCACCGAGTGAATCGAGTCAGTGATGCCATCCAGCCATCTCATCCTCAGTCATCCCCTTCTCCTCCTGCCCCCAATCCCTCCCAGCATCAAAGTCTTTTCCAATGAGTCAACTCTACACATGAGGTGGCCAAAGTATTGGAGTTTCAGCTTTAGCACCATTCCTTCTAAAGAAATCCCAGGGCCGATCTCCTTCAGAATGGACTGGTTGGATCTCCTTGCAGTCCAAGGGACTCTCAAGAGTCTTCTCCAACACCACAGTTCAAAAGCATCAATTCTTCAACACTCAGCTTTCTTCACAGTCCAACTCTCACATCCATACATGACTATGGAAAAACCATAGCCTTGACTAGATGGACCTTCGTTGGCAAAGTAATGTCTCTGCTTTTGAATATATTATCTAGGTCGGTCATAACTTTCCTTCCAAGGAGTAAGCATCTTTTAATTTCATGGCTCCACTGACTACTTACAAATTAACAATAATTTTGAAGCCTACCTCTTCCCAGAAGAATATCAAGACATATATTTAGTGTATTAACATTGCCTTTTAGGGTGGGGTTATCTATCTTTTATTTTAAAAAAATTATATTGGAGTATAGTTGATTAACAATAATGTGTTAGTTATAGGTGTAAAGCAAAGTGATTCAGTTATACATATACAGATAGCTATTCTTTTTCAGAGTCTTTACTTATTTAGGTTATTGCAGAATATTTAACAGTGTTCCATTTGCCATGCATTAGGTCCTTGTTGGTTATCTATCTTATTCATTTGTATTTTAAGTTAGTTTTTATTGGAGTGTAGTTCATTTACAATGTCCTGTTAGTTTCTGCTGTATAGCAAAGTGAATCAGCTATATATATATATATATATATACATACATATATATATCTCCACTCTTTTTTAGATTCTGTTCCCATATAGGTAATTACAGAATGTTTAGTAGAGTTCCCTGTGCTATATAGCAGGTACTAATTAGTTATCTGTTTTAATATATAGTAGTATGTATATATCAATCTCAGTCTTCCCATTTATTCCCCCCTTTTGCCACTGGTAATCATAAGTTTGTTTTCTACATTTGTGACTCTGTTTCTGTATTGTAAATAGGTTTATTTGTACCATTTTTTAAATAATCCACATATAAGCTATATCATGTGATATTTTTCTTTGATTTATTTCACACACTATGACAATTTCTAAGTCCATCCATATTGCTGCAAATGACATTATTTTGTTCTTTTTATGACAGATTATATTCTATTTTGTATGTATATCATAGATACTTAGGTTGCTTCCACATACTGGCTATTGTAAATAGTGCTGCAGTGAACATTGGGGTACTGATATCTTTATGAATTATTGGCTTCTCTGTCTATATGCCCAGGAGTGGGATTGTTGGGTCATATGGTAGCTCTGTTTTTAAGAACCTCCATATTGTTCTTCATAGTGGCTGTCCTAATTTAAATTCCCACCAACAATATAGGAGGATTCCTTCTTTTCCAAAACTTCATCATTTATTGTTTGTAGAGTTTTGATGGTGACCATCCTGACTGGTGTGAGGTGATACTTCAGTGTAGTTTTGATTTCCTTTCCTCTGAAAATTATTGATGTTGAGGACCTTTTCAAAATTATTATAATACCCAGAGTAATGTACAGATTCAGTGTAATCCCTATGAAATTACAAATAGCATTTTACACATAATTAAAACAAAAAATTACAGTGTGTATGAAAAGACAAAAGATCTTGAATAGCCAAAGCAATCTTCAGAAAGGAAAATATTTCTGAAAGAATCAGACTCCCTGTCTTCAGAGTATACTCTAAAGCTACAGTAATCAAAACAGTATGTTACTGGTACAAAACAGAAATATATATTTCACTGCAACAGGATAGAAAATCCAGAGATAAACCCTCACATCTATGGTCACCCAATCTATGAAAAAGGAAGCTATAATACATTTTGCTCTTAAATAACCATATTTGTTCTATAAATTTCCTTTTGCTCTAATTTCCTTATGTTCTGTTGATTAGTTCCTGTATTAACTGGGATAGTCCCTGGTAGCTGAACAGTCTAGATCCAAGACTTGCAAAACTGACGCATCAGGGAAAGAAGGAACATACAGTAAGTGACATCAACAACGTGGTTCAGTTGACATTCCCCATCACATCTGTCCCTCAATTACAGCAATTTGGAATTTATCCACAGACAAAAGTACCTTTGTAGGAACTCTTTGGGATCCAGCACCACACACTAAGGGACTGGGAGAGTTTCACCCACGTGTTCCTCAATTAATAGGGATACAGAACAGTTGTCCATGAGACCTGTATAGTCCCTCTTGGTTTTAGTCTAAGAACCCTTTGAAAATTTCATCTTAGACAATCACCCATGGAAAAGAGTAAAGAAAGCCTTTGGGGAAGTTTAGGTTTCCAGTGGAGAAGTTCCAGCATGCTCTTAGAGGAGGGAAAAAGTCATCATACTTAAGGTAAACAATTCTTTTTTTTTTTTTTTTTTACNCATATACTCAGTACAGAATATTTAGAAATGAAACTAGGAAAAGAATGCAAAGTTAGTAGAATGTTTAAGCTGGGATGATGAGGCCTAGAAATAATTTTACACTGTTTGTATTCATATATCAATTTACAAACTGGTTCCTATGAGAAATTACTAGTGTATTGTGTCCATTTAACTTAAGAACATTTCAGTAATTTCTCAGTATCATGAAAAAATCCTAAGTTAAACTGGACTAAATACTACTTCCTTTCCTTTTGTAATAAAGGCCATGAGACTTATCATGACGACACTTTTTTTCTTTCAGTCACTTGACAGTGGAGGCATATTGCAGTGGTTAGTAAAAGATATTTTTCTCAAGGTGCTTAGTTTTCAGGGGTCAGCTAAATCCTTCTTATGTGAAGGAGCTGAAAATATTGTTCTTAAAATTCAAGTGAATAAACATTTGAAACTATGTTCAAAATCATCTTGTTTTCATCTTTTGTTCTTTGGTATTTATATTGGCCCAGAACCCAGTGTGGATATTTTGTTCTCATGGATCATTAATTCAGAGTGTCCATAAAGTCTCACATTTGCTCAGTGAGACTTTCTAGGAAATATAATGTTTTCCTGATTGATACCATGCTTTAAAAAATGCAACATCTCTATGTATTTCTTTCTGGTTCTCATTAAAAATTAATTAAAAATCAAATTGTCACAACAGCTTCACAAAAAAAAAGGAAGAACAAAAGAATAGACTCAGATTTTCTACCAAGATTTCACACCTATAAGTAAATAGAAGAAATCTGATTAAAAATGAATCAGACATAAAAAATATTGTCAATGTGCGCTAAGTTACTTTAGTCATGTCTGACTCTTTGTGACTCCATGGATTCTCCAGGCAAGAAAACTGGAGTGAGTTGCCATGCCCTCCTCTATAATGGCTGTAACAACACACATATATCTGGAAATTTCTAGATTAGTTGATGAGAAATTTGTTACATACTTAAAACTACATTGCAGTCTTCTAAGTTCTGTTAGTAAACAAGCTAGAAAGATGGAAAAGTTTGAATGAACAACTCTTCAAGTAATGAAGGAAAACCAATTTATGTTGTTTTAGCAAATACCCTAATTTGGATTCAGTAATGCTTTGAGCACAACACGATTGATTAGACACAAACATATCCTTGTTTCTTTAAACACTTCCAGTGGAATTTTATGCATGTAATATATGTTTAAAAGTTGAAATACTTGTGTGATATTGACAAGTTCATATAGAATAAGCAAAATTGAAGCCTGACCTAACTGAACCTTGAGAATAATCTGTTTTGAGGATTTGCATAATTAAAAAAGAATTTGAGCATCTCCTCTGACTATAAAAGTACATAGTCCTGCATTGAAATGGCATCAAAGAATAGATAGTCCTTATATCATGTTTCCCTCTATGTAAAAATAAAGGGAACATTTTCTTTCTGTCCTAATACAAATAATAGATATTTTCCCCCAATCAACTGGTTTATTTTTATCTTATGAACACAGTGCTAGCCAATGGTATTTCCCATTTACATTGACTACTTCTTTCTGTCTTAATACAAATAATAGATATTTTCCTTTTAACAACTGGTTTATTTTTATCTTATGGGCACAATGGTAACCAATTTTATTTCCCTTTTACATTCAGTTCAGATCAGTTCAGTTCAGTTCAGTCGCTCAGGTGTGTCCGACTTTTTGTGACCCCATGAATCACAGCACGCCAGGCCTCCCTGTCCATCACCAACTCCCGGAGTTCACTCAAATTCACCGAGTGAATCGAGTCAGTGATGCCATCCAGCCATCTCATCCTCAGTCATCCCCTTCTCCTCCTGCCCCCAATCCCTCCCAGCATCAAAGTCTTTTCCAATGAGTCAACTCTACACATGAGGTGGCCAAAGTATTGGAGTTTCAGCTTTAGCACCATTCCTTCTAAAGAAATCCCAGGGCCGATCTCCTTCAGAATGGACTGGTTGGATCTCCTTGCAGTCCAAGGGACTCTCAAGAGTCTTCTCCAACACCACAGTTCAAAAGCATCAATTCTTCAACACTCAGCTTTCTTCACAGTCCAACTCTCACATCCATACATGACTATGGAAAAACCATAGCCTTGACTAGATGGACCTTCGTTGGCAAAGTAATGTCTCTGCTTTTGAATATATTATCTAGGTCGGTCATAACTTTCCTTCCAAGGAGTAAGCATCTTTTAATTTCATGGCTCCACTGACTACTTACAAATTAACAATAATTTTGAAGCCTACCTCTTCCCAGAAGAATATCAAGACATATATTTAGTGTATTAACATTGCCTTTTAGGGTGGGGTTATCTATCTTTTATTTTAAAAAAATTATATTGGAGTATAGTTGATTAACAATAATGTGTTAGTTATAGGTGTAAAGCAAAGTGATTCAGTTATACATATACAGATAGCTATTCTTTTTCAGAGTCTTTACTTATTTAGGTTATTGCAGAATATTTAACAGTGTTCCATTTGCCATGCATTAGGTCCTTGTTGGTTATCTATCTTATTCATTTGTATTTTAAGTTAGTTTTTATTGGAGTGTAGTTCATTTACAATGTCCTGTTAGTTTCTGCTGTATAGCAAAGTGAATCAGCTATATATATATATATATATATACATACATATATATATCTCCACTCTTTTTTAGATTCTGTTCCCATATAGGTAATTACAGAATGTTTAGTAGAGTTCCCTGTGCTATATAGCAGGTACTAATTAGTTATCTGTTTTAATATATAGTAGTATGTATATATCAATCTCAGTCTTCCCATTTATTCCCCCCTTTTGCCACTGGTAATCATAAGTTTGTTTTCTACATTTGTGACTCTGTTTCTGTATTGTAAATAGGTTTATTTGTACCATTTTTTAAATAATCCACATATAAGCTATATCATGTGATATTTTTCTTTGATTTATTTCACACACTATGACAATTTCTAAGTCCATCCATATTGCTGCAAATGACATTATTTTGTTCTTTTTATGACAGATTATATTCTATTTTGTATGTATATCATAGATACTTAGGTTGCTTCCACATACTGGCTATTGTAAATAGTGCTGCAGTGAACATTGGGGTACTGATATCTTTATGAATTATTGGCTTCTCTGTCTATATGCCCAGGAGTGGGATTGTTGGGTCATATGGTAGCTCTGTTTTTAAGAACCTCCATATTGTTCTTCATAGTGGCTGTCCTAATTTAAATTCCCACCAACAATATAGGAGGATTCCTTCTTTTCCAAAACTTCATCATTTATTGTTTGTAGAGTTTTGATGGTGACCATCCTGACTGGTGTGAGGTGATACTTCAGTGTAGTTTTGATTTCCTTTCCTCTGAAAATTATTGATGTTGAGGACCTTTTCAAAATTATTATAATACCCAGAGTAATGTACAGATTCAGTGTAATCCCTATGAAATTACAAATAGCATTTTACACATAATTAAAACAAAAAATTACAGTGTGTATGAAAAGACAAAAGATCTTGAATAGCCAAAGCAATCTTCAGAAAGGAAAATATTTCTGAAAGAATCAGACTCCCTGTCTTCAGAGTATACTCTAAAGCTACAGTAATCAAAACAGTATGTTACTGGTACAAAACAGAAATATATATTTCACTGCAACAGGATAGAAAATCCAGAGATAAACCCTCACATCTATGGTCACCCAATCTATGAAAAAGGAAGCTATAATACATTTTGCTCTTAAATAACCATATTTGTTCTATAAATTTCCTTTTGCTCTAATTTCCTTATGTTCTGTTGATTAGTTCCTGTATTAACTGGGATAGTCCCTGGTAGCTGAACAGTCTAGATCCAAGACTTGCAAAACTGACGCATCAGGGAAAGAAGGAACATACAGTAAGTGACATCAACAACGTGGTTCAGTTGACATTCCCCATCACATCTGTCCCTCAATTACAGCAATTTGGAATTTATCCACAGACAAAAGTACCTTTGTAGGAACTCTTTGGGATCCAGCACCACACACTAAGGGACTGGGAGAGTTTCACCCACGTGTTCCTCAATTAATAGGGATACAGAACAGTTGTCCATGAGACCTGTATAGTCCCTCTTGGTTTTAGTCTAAGAACCCTTTGAAAATTTCATCTTAGACAATCACCCATGGAAAAGAGTAAAGAAAGCCTTTGGGGAAGTTTAGGTTTCCAGTGGAGAAGTTCCAGCATGCTCTTAGAGGAGGGAAAAAGTCATCATACTTAAGGTAAACAATTCTTTTTTTTTTTTTTTTTTACCTCTAAGATTGGAAACAATGCAAGGATCCCCACTCTCACCACACCTATCCAGGGATGAGATGGTTGGATAGCATTACCAATTCATTGGACATGAGTTTGAGCAAATTCTGGGAGATAGTGAAGGACATGGAAGCCTGGCATGCTGCAGTCCATGGGGTCAGAAAGGGTCAGATGTGACTTAATGACTGAACTACAACAACAACAACAAACGAGATAAAAGATTCATACACTGAGAAATATAGTCCATCAGAATTACAATTGCAGTTTTCACAGGAAAAAAAAAAGTCCTCAAATCAGGAAAGACCTGAAAATAGATAAAACAACCCTGAGAAAGAAGAACAAAGCTGGAGGAATCAGACTTCCAGATTTCAAAGCTATAGTAATCAAAACAACATGGTATTGGTATAAAACAGACACACAGACCAATAAAACAGAATCATGAGTCCAGAAATAAATCCTCTCAATATTAGTCAACTAATATTTGAAAAGGGAACCAACAATATTTTAATGGGGTAAAAAGAGTTTCTTCAGTAAATGATGCTGGGAAAACTGGATAATCACACACAGAATAAAATTAAACTTCTTACACCAGTCACAAAAATTAACTTAAAATAGATTAAAGAATTAAGCATAAACCCAAAATATTAAAACTCCTATAAAACTATAGAGAACAATTCTTTGACATTGGTCTTGGCAAAGCTTTCCGGAATATAACACCAAAAACACAGACAATAAAAGTGAAATTAAACAAATTAGACTACTTCAAACTAAAAAGCTTCTGCTAAGCAAAAGAAACAGTCTTCTCTGTGATCCCATGGACTATACAGTCCACAGAATTCTCCAGGCCGGAATACTGGAGTGGTTAGCCTTTCCCTTCTCCAGGGGATCTTCCCAACCCAGGGATTGAACCCTGGCTTCCCGCATTACAGGCAGATTCTTTACCAACTGAGCACAAAGGAAGCCCAAAGAAACAAATGCTGAATGCAAAAGCAATTTACAGAATGAAAAATATATTTGCAAATTGTTTATAAGTTATGAAGTTAACATCCAAAATATATAAAGAATTTATACAACTCAATAACAGACGAGCAGATAAACAAACCAAAAATCAAGACATAAAAATTGCCAATATGTACATGAAGGTGGGTTTCCCAAATGTATCAGTGGTGAAGAATCTTCCTGCCAGTGCAAGAGACACAGGAGATGCAGGTTTGATCCCTGCATTGGAAAGATGCCCTGGAGTAGAAAGTGGCAACTCATTCCAGTGTCTTGCCTGGAAAATTCCATGGATAGAGAAGCCTGGCAGGCTACGATCTGTGGGGTTACAAAGAGTCAGACAGGACTGAGCAACTGAGAACATACACACGAGAAGATACTCAACATCACTAATCATTAGGGAAATCCGAGTCAAAATTGCAATGAGGTGTCGCTTTATATCTGCTAAAATAGCTATCATCAATAAAGAAAATAGATAACAATTGTTGGGGAGGATGTGGAGAATAGGAAAGCCTTGTACACTGTTGGTGGAAATGTAAATTGGTATCACCACTATGGAAAACAATATGGGGATTTCCCAAGAAATAGAAACTAGAACTACCGTATGATCCAGCAATCTCACTTATGAGTATGTATCCATAGAAAATGAAATCAGGATCTTGAAGAGATATGTGTACTCCCAAGTTCAGTGCATCATTATTTACAATAGCAAGATCTGGAAACAACCCAAGTGCCTGTCAGTAGATTATTGGATCAATGATAAAAATATGTGACACACACACACACATATATATATATATATGTATATATATACACACACATACATGTATATGGAAATAAATGTGTATATACATACATGCTTACATATATATATACACATATTTGTATACATTTATACATACATACATGTGTATGTAGATATATACATACTCACAGATACACACAATGGAATATTTTTTAGCCATGAGAAAGAAGGAAATTCGGCCATTTATATCAATATAGGTGGATCACGAGGGCATTACACTAGGCAAAATTAGACAGATAAAGATATATACTGTATCACTTATATATGGGATCTAAAGAATCTAAACTCATAGAAACATAAAGTAGGATGGTGATTTTCACGGACTGAGATACAGGAAAAATGGGGACATGTCTGTCAAAGGGTTTAAACTTTCATGTGTAGGATAAATAATCTCTGGTTATTTAATGTACAGAATGGTAATTTTGACTGACAGTACTGTATTACATACTTAAAAGCACTAAGACCATAGATTATAAATATTCTTGTTACAGAAAAGAAATGGTAATTTTGTATGGTGATAGAAGTGTTAACTAATTCTGCTGTGATAATTTTTTACATGTATAGTTGTATCAAATCAGCACATTGTACACCTTAAACTTAGACAGTGTTGCACATTATTATGCTGCAGTAAAGCAGGAAAAAATAAAGAACATACAGGTAGTGTATCTGTAATTAAGACTATCTCATATAAAAGACATTACTTTGGCTCATCACACATTGGCTTTATCTAGTCTTATAACCTCTACAGAATGTGCAAGAGGTAAGCACATGCAATATTTGATAAACGTTTCTTTCTCTGCCATAGTAGGTATTCAATAAAGTGTCTTTGATGGAAATGTGCAAATAAGAATATACGGCATTATAACAAAATGCACAGGAAAATGTTAATGAAGAAATCCTGGAGACTTAAAAGAAGGCTATTTTGTATGCAACAGATTTGAAATAAATGAAAAGATAAAATGCAAACTCAAAATAGGGCACAATAAGCTAATCTCAATATTTAGATAATTTTGACAAATAATCACTTCATGTTTTAAACACTATCCCTTAATATTCTGAGGAGAATATCCAAGATTTTCAGTCACTTGGTAAAAGATCTCAAAGGTTTTCAAGAGATTCTATCATTGCATATCATAACTTCAAGTACTCTTCTCCTTGAAGGGAAAGTAACAAAGCAGAATTATTCATTGGGGATTATGGTGATAAAATATTCACAGTTCCTATTAAAGCAATAATGTGCCAGTTTTTAAATTACTGAACTGTTCTGTTTGTTATTTTCAAGGGAATCTTATTAGCAAGTATAGGACACACTAACATGGTTTTACTTTGGGATTCATCACATGTATGATTAGAGAGTATTTAAAAATACATTTCAGATGTCCTCTTCTCATTTGCTGTAAAGAGACTGAAGTGACATTTAGGTAGTCTGAACGTTATAAAATTGAGAGGACGTGAAGGAATATTGTAACTTATGAAATTATAGCAGTAATACACATAATAATGTAGAGAGTAAAAAGAAATAAAAAGATTAGAGTTTTTAAATAAATCTAATTATATATTCATAGAATTATCCCCAAAAGGATTATTGAAATAATTTGTAGCACCTAGTATCACTTTGGTCCAGCAACATGATAATACAAGTCCGCTGCTCTACTTAGAATGGATACTTAGTTACTTGCTCACAAAATAGCCCAGTTAGCTTTGATCTGGAAATATTTATTCTATTGAACAGAAACAAACAAACAAACAAACAAACAAACTGAGTAGTCTGTTTCTTTCAAAGTTGAGCATCCATCGTTGATTCAGCTAATTTACATAAGGAATCCATTCTCATATAAGCAGCCCAGATCTGTAAATCTGTGCATACATTCTCAGTTTCTCAGTCATGTCCAGTTCTTTGAGACCCCATAGACTATAGTCTGACAGGCTTCTCTGTTCACTGGATTTTCCCAGGAAGAATACTGAAGTGGGTTGCTATGCCATCCTCTAAGGGATCTTCCTGATCCAGGAATCAAACCCATGCTTCCTACATTGCAAGAGGATTCTTTACCACTGAACCACTTGGGAAGTTTCAATAATTCATAATTCAAAAGATTCAAGCTGTTCCTTCATAGAAATTTCACATTTGGGGATAGAGATTAAATTTTCAGATTTCAAAATTTAATAACTGTCTGTAATTACTAAGAACTCACAAATTATTTCAGTATTGTTTGCAAACAGTCACATACATGTTTACCAGGAAAAAAGGAAGCTAACTGATTGTACAAGAAGGATGTCCTCGTTTTAAACTAAGTAACGGTCTTTTTTCTAATAAGTAAACCAAAGCACAGGGAATGCAGAACTAGTAGTTTTGTGGAAAACAAAATCACTTCATTACCACCTTCCACCTATCTTCAAATGAATGAGGGAAAGGAAGAAGCTTCTGAGCCCTGGCAAGATTAAGAATTTTGGCTTTTCTAACTCAGGATGATCTAGCAGTTCATAGGGCCCTAAGGTGTGCAGAGTCTCACTCATCAGGTCAAGGTAGTGATCGTCTTCCTATGGATCATTGTCAGCAGATGGAGCAAACAGATGAACAAAAGTGCTTTCAAAGAGGGGAGTGGGCGGGAGATGGCTGGGTGCTTCTATTTAACTAACTTGCCTAAGCTGTGGCATTCATCAGGAAGAGTCACATATTTATATATACAGTGAATCTCTAGATAAAGCAGTATCATTGAAACCAGCCATAGACATAATGATTACATAACACTAGCCCACAAATTCAAACTTTGATATTCATATTCTCTCTCTCTCTTTTTTTAGTAATTTTATTTATTTATTTATACTTTTGGCTGTGTTGTGTCTTTGTGGCTCTGTGTGGGCTTTCTCAAGCTGCCACGAGTGGTGTCCACTCTTCACTGAGGTACCTCTCATTGTGGTGGCTTCTCATGTTGCCAAGCACAAGCTTTAAGGTGCATGGGTTTTAGTAATAGCAGCTCACCAGCTTTAGAACACATGGGCTCAGTAGTTGTGGCTCAGAGGCATAGTTACTCCACAGCAAGTGGAATCTGCCTCGACCAGTAATCAAACCAGTGTACCCCACATTAGCAGATGGATTCCTATCCATTGCACGACCAGGGAAGTCCCAAACGTCTATATTCTAGGATAATGGCATCAACTTGCTTGTGATTTAGATTTTGTAGCATACTAATTTAAGAGTCCTCTGATGACCAGAAAGAGAAACTCTCTTCTAAAGTAGTATTTAATACTTAGAGAACACAATATCTTCCAGAAGAGATTTCCAAAAAATCCCCATTTCTACATAACCATTTAAAAATATCTCACAGCTAAAGAAGCATAGAAACTATCTACAATAAATGAAGGCAGATAAGTCTTGACAAAAGCAAAGATGTTTGTGAAGAAAACCAGACCAAGCACTAGGCTAGACTTTCTGTGAGAATTGTGACCTCAATAACCTGAAGGAGCATAATGATAATGGAAATAAACGAAGCAGGTCAGGAGTAAAATGGCAAAGTAGAAGTGTACTTATGGCCCCAGAGAGCAGCTGCTACTCAGCTCTGGCAGGTTGGTGACATGTGCACATGTGGGCTTGGTATCTTCTAATGTTTAAGGAAACTGAGAAATATGGCAAGGCTATAAAAAGTGATGTTTGAACAAGAGTAAGTGGAACAAATATTGGTTAAAGAAGGAGCAAGAAAACAGGAACCGAAGTAAAGATCTTCATGGTGTTTTATGGACATGGGTTGTTGTTGTTCAGTTGGTAAGTTGTGTCCAACTCTTTGTGACCACATAAACTGCAGCAGGCCAGGAAGCAAGTCTCCATTCTTTCCTTGGCTGCACATAGTGGTTGAAAGGCATTATCTTCTTTTGTTTTTAAACTTTTAATTTTGTATGGTGATATAGCCAATTAACAATGCTGTGATAGTTTCGGGTGAACAGTGAAGGAGCTCAGCCATACATAAACATGCATTCATTCTCCCCTAAATGCCCCTCCCATCCAGGCTGCCACATAATATTGAACAGAGTTTCATGTGCTATACTACAGGTCCTTCTTGGTTATCCATTTATAGCAGTGTGTACATACCCATCCCAAACTCCCTAAATATCTCTTGCCCTCAACTTTCCCCACAGCAATCATAAGTTCATTCTTTTTTTATTTTACTTTACAATACTGTATTGGTTTTGCCATACATTGACATGAATCCACTACGGGTGTATATGAGTTCCCAATCCTGAACCCCCTTCCCTCCTCTCTCCCAATATCATCCCTCTGGGTCATCCCAGTGCACCAGCCCCAAGCATCCTGTATCCTGTATCAAACCTAGACCGGCGATTCGTTTCTTACATGACAGTATACATGTTTCAATGCCATTCTCCCAAATCATCCCACCCTCTCCCTCTCCCACAGAGTCTGTGAGTCTCTTTCTATTTCGTAAGTTCATTTGTATTGATCTAGAGATTGTCAGACTAAGTGAAGTAAGTAAGAAAAGAAGAAATATCATATGACATCCCTTATATGTGAAATCTAAAAAGAAATGATACAAATGAAAGTCATTATGTTAACTAAAGATCCAGTCTATGTTACTTATTTCATGTACTCCCATGCTATTTCAAAGCAAAATGATGATCCAGTTAATGATAGATAAATATATGGGCAAGGCATTTGTTTTTGTTCAGTTGCTCAGTCATGTTCAACTCTTTATGACCCCATGGATTGCAGTATGCCAGGCTTCCATGTTCCTTCTCTAACTCCCAGAGTTTGCTCAAACTCACATCCATTGAGTCAAAGATGCCATCCAATCATCTCATCCTCTCTGGTCCCCTTCTCCTACTACCTTCAATCTTTCCCAGTATCAGAGTCTTTTCCAGTGATTTGGCTCTTCATATCAGGTGGCCAAAGTATTGGAGCTTCAATTCAACATCAGTCCTNCTCTTTCTATTTCGTAAGTTCATTTGTATTGATCTAGAGATTGTCAGACTAAGTGAAGTAAGTAAGAAAAGAAGAAATATCATATGACATCCCTTATATGTGAAATCTAAAAAGAAATGATACAAATGAAAGTCATTATGTTAACTAAAGATCCAGTCTATGTTACTTATTTCATGTACTCCCATGCTATTTCAAAGCAAAATGATGATCCAGTTAATGATAGATAAATATATGGGCAAGGCATTTGTTTTTGTTCAGTTGCTCAGTCATGTTCAACTCTTTATGACCCCATGGATTGCAGTATGCCAGGCTTCCATGTTCCTTCTCTAACTCCCAGAGTTTGCTCAAACTCACATCCATTGAGTCAAAGATGCCATCCAATCATCTCATCCTCTCTGGTCCCCTTCTCCTACTACCTTCAATCTTTCCCAGTATCAGAGTCTTTTCCAGTGATTTGGCTCTTCATATCAGGTGGCCAAAGTATTGGAGCTTCAATTCAACATCAGTCCTTCCAATGAATATTCAAGGTTGATTTCCTTTAGGACTGACTGGTTTGATCTTGCTGTCCAAGGGACTCTCAAGCATCTTCTCCAGCCTCACAGTTCAAAAGCATCAATTCTTCAGCACTCAGCCTTCATGGCTCAGCACTCACATCCATACATGACCACTGGAAAAACCACTGCTTTGACTAGATGGAACTTTGTCGGCAAAGAATGTCTTTGCTTTTTAATATGCTTTCTAGATTTGTCATAGCTTTTCTTCCAAGAAGAAAGTGGGTTTTAATTTCGTGGCTGCAGTCACCATTTGCAGTGATTTTGGAGCCCAAGAAAATAAAACCTCTCACTACTTCTACTTTTTCCCCATCTATTTGTCCTGAAGTGATGGGACTAGATGCCAAGATCTTAGCTTTTTGAATGTTGAGTTTTAAACCACATTTTCACCCTCCTCTTTCACCTTCATCAAGAGGCTCTTTAGTTCCTCTTCATTTTCTGCCATTAGGGTGATGTCATCTGCGTGTGGCTCAGTTGCTTCAGTCGTTTCCAACTCTTTACAACCCTAAGGACAGAAGCCATCCAGGCTCTTCTGTCCGTGGAATTCTCCAGGCAAAATGCTGGAGTGGCTTGCCATTTCCCCTCCAAGGTATATTCCTAACCTGGGGTCAAACCTGGGTTTCCCATATTGTAGAGAGATTCTTTACCATCTGAGATATTTCTCCTGGCTATCTTGATTCCAGCTTGCAATTCATCCAGCCTGGCATTATGCATGATGTTCTCTACATAGAAGTCAAATAAGCAAGGTACACCTTTCCCAATTTTGAACCAGTCTGTTGTTTCATGTACAGTTCTAGCTGTTGCTTCTTGATCTAAATACAGGTTTCTAAGGAGGCAGGTGAGTTGGTCTGCTATTCCCATCTCTTTAAGAATTTTTCTGTTTGTTGTGATTCATATAATCAAAAGCTTTAGTATAGTCAATGAAGCAGAAGGAGATTTTTTTTTTTCCTGGAATTCTCTTGCCTTTTCTATGATCCAACGAGTGTTGGCAATTAGATCTCTGGTCTCTGTTCCTTTTCTAAATCTAGCTTATATATCTGGAAATTCTCAGTGCATGTACTGTTGAAGCCTATCTTGATGGATTTTGAACATTACCTTGTTAGCATATGAAATGAGCACAATTGTGTCATAGTTTGAACATTCTTTGGCATTGCCATTTTTTGGGATTAGGATGAAAAGTGATTTTTTTCAGTCCTGTGGCCACTGCTGAATTTTCCAAATTTGCTGGCATGTTGAGTGCATCACTTCAGCAGCACAATCTTTTAGAATTTGAAATAGAACAGCTGGAATTCCATCACCTCCACCAGGTTTGTGCTTAGTGAAGCTTTCTAAAGCCCAATTCACTTCCCATTCCAGAAAGCTTGTGTCTAGGTGAGAGACTACACCATAGTGGTTATCCAGGTCATTGATAATTGTGTGTATGTGTGTGTGTGTGTGTGTNCACAGTCTTTTCCAATGAGTCAACTCTTCACATGAAGTGGCCAAAGTACTGGAGTTTCAGCTTTATCATCATTCCTTCCAAAGAAATCCCAGGGCTGATCCCCTTCAGAATGGAGTGATTGGATTTTCTTTCAGTCCAAGGGACTCTCAAGAGTCTTCTCCAACACCACAGTTCAAAAGTACCAATTGTAAGTGAAAAAATACAGTATTTGTCTTTCTTTGTCTGATTTGCTTCACTGAAGATAATAATCTCTTGGTTCTTCTTTGTGTGAGTCTTTTAATCCAAAATTAGGACAGTCTTTTACCATGCTACATATGTGAGTTGAGGCATGTGCTGCTATGGCCTCAGTTGTTTTATATTATCCGGTAAAATAAAAACACATTTTGCACAACAAATGCTACTGAAGCCACTAAAAAGAGTGTGATATTCCTGTCTTGTTGTGTTTTACTGTTTAATCATAGTCTCTGGCTATTTATGTTTTTTATGCTCAAGAAAATCACCAATTTGTTTAGATAACTATGTTTCTACAAGTTTCTTCTTCTAATCTTTTAACTTCTATATCATGATGTGTTTTATGTTCTTTCACTACCATTGCAAAATGGGTCTAAAATATGACCAGACTTGGTTTTGTAATGCTAACACAATCACATGTCTGTAGAAGAATTAGTTTATACTTGACTGTATATATGGTTATTACAGATCTTTCGTATAAGTGAAACTAATATTAAGGGATCACAATTTAAAAGGGACAAATATTTTCTAGTACTACTCCTTTACTAAGATCATGGCATCCAGTCCCATCACCTCATGGCAAATAGATAGGGGGAGAGTAGAAACAATGACAGATTTTATTTTCTTGAGCTCCAGAATCACTGTAGATCATGAATGCAGACATGAAATTAAAAGATACTTTCTCCCTGGACAAACCTAGACAGCATATTAAAACGCAGAGACATCACTTTGGTGACAAAAGTCTGTATAGTCAAGCTATGGTTTCCCAGTAGTCATGTACGGATATGGGAATTGAACCATAAAGAAGACTGAGTGCCAAAGAATTGATGTTTTGAATTTGTCTTGGAGAGTCTTGAGAGTCCCTTGGACAGCAAGGAGATCAAACCAGTCAATCCTAAAGGAAATCAACCCTGAATGCTCACCAGAAGGACTGATGCTGAAGCTGAAGCTCAAGTCCTTTGGCCACCTGATGTGAAGTGACAACTCATTGGAAAAGACCCTGATGCTGTAAAAGATTGAAGGCAAGAGGAGAAGGGGACGAGAGAATGAGATGGTTGGATGGCATCATTGACTTAATGGCTGTGAGTTTAATTAAACACTGGGAGATAGTGAAGGACACGGAAACCTGGCATGCTGCAATTCATGGGGTTGCAAAGAGTCAGACATGACTTAGTGGCTGAACAACTATACTCAATTACAGCACTCTCTACTCTTTCTAGTGTATTTATCCTGCATAAAAGCTCTATTGCTTGGACTATATCGCTCCTATCAGAGCACCTCTGATCTCCATTTATACAAAATCTATTGGAATGATTTTATTTCTGAGAAAGGTGAAATATGTTTTTTTATCAATCATGTGTTATTTCATTTCAGTAGCTAATTTAAAACACAAATAGAGGGGAAACTGAACTATATATTTCATCATTTCCGGAGAAGTCAAGAATCTCTAAATCTCCCATTAAATATTTGTAGAAAATGTGTAGCATCTGCTACCTATGAGCCAGATGACTTCTTTTGTATTATACTTACCTTCCCTCCTTTTTAATAAATTGTAAAATGAATAATTTTTAGTTGAATATACTAATAGACACACCATATATAGAAGAGGGATCATACTTTTCATCTCTCATATTTTACAAAGGAGTTATCAATATATGACAAAGACAGCAGAGTGCAAGTGAAAGTCGCTCAGTTGTGTTTGACTCTTTGTGACCCCATGGACTATGCAGTCTGTTGAATTCTCCAGGCAGGAATACTGGAGTGGCCAACCTTTCTCTTATCTTCCCAACCCAGGGATCAAACCCAGGTCTTCCACACTGCAGGCAGATTTTTTACTGGCTGAGCCACAAGGGAAGCCCAACAATACTGAAGTGGGTAGCCTGTCTCTTCTCCAGTAGATCTTCCTGACCCAGGAAGTGAACCAGGGTCTCCTGCATTGCAGGTGGATTCTTTACCAACTGAGCTAATAGGGAAACCCAAAGACAGTATTCATAGCCCCTAAGGCTCAAACTCCCTATGGCTTCACTTGCACTCAAACCACAGTTGTCTCTCAAACTTAAGCTCATATACACTCATGGCTGATTCATGTCAATGTATGGCAAAACGAATACAGTATTGTAAAGCAAAACAAACTAAAAAAAAAAAAAAAAAAGGTATTGGTTAACACCTGCTGTTACACTGGTTTATTCCTAGGTACAGAGATGGTATTAACAAATCTAACCCCTATCATCATAGCTGTTACTAATTGATTAACAGGAATGTACTGGTATTGTATTACATATCTTATCTCTAATAATCAAAATACTGCTGAAAAGAAAATATTTTAACCCCATTTTACAGATGAGCTAAAACAAGGAGGTTAAGCATTTTCCTCAAGGTTCCAGTCAAAACCTATCTGAATATAAACAGATATTCTCTGCATCCTGTTATACCCATCTTGACATAAAATAGCACTTTGAACACTCATTAGTTTCAAGGAGAGGAGAGACAGTGGTGTAGTAAAGGAAATCTTCTGGGGTAAAGGAAAGCAGCTTCTGTATTCTGTTGCCACCACCTTCTTATTTTTCTGTTTTTTATGATCTCCTTCATGTCTTTCTACTTTTTCATTGATTGCACATTTATTTGCCTTTTGGCTTGTTACTTATTCTCCTGGTGAATTTCCAAGAGTTGAGGCGTCCATCATGACTTCACTTCAGTAAAGTGTTTGTGATTCTTTTCCCCATGAAGTACAACAATGTCAGTGGCTGTCTCCAGGGAAACCACAGTAGATAAAGGTATAGGCCAGTGAGTGGGCATGCTCATTCTTCTACTTCTTCCACTTAAACAAGAATCAAAATGACTTTCTGAGCCTTCAAGAGCTTTTCCTGAGGCAATTGTCAAGGATCTCTGTGGACAGCTTTGGCACAATTTAGCTTTCTCCTTAATTTCTCCCTAAACTTTGTAATTTCCCATGAAGTAAGGATGAGTGACTCTGTTTCTGTCAAGAGGCCAGTATTTAGAATGCTTGTGTCCCTTTCCTGATTGTCTTTTTTTTTCTCTTTCCTTTCTTGAAAATAAAATACACACACAGGGAAACACAAAGTCTATAACTAGATAAATTAAAGCAAAATAAACCCACCTATCCTTCCCTGGTAGTTCAGTCAGTAAAAAAATCTGCCTGCAGTGTAGGAGACCTGGGTTCGATCCCCTGGAGAAAGAAATGGCAATCCACTCCACTATTCTTGCCTAGAAAATCCCATGGACAAGGAGCCTGGCCGGTTGCAGTTCATGGGGTCACAATTGATTGACTAACACAAACCCACCCTTGTATTTACCACCCAGATCAAGAAATGGGTCCAAGAGGGTCCCCTCTTCCTCTTTTACTAATTTCTACATCTTTAGTGTTTCCTTCAAAGGTAGAAATATTTTCACAGAGTCATCATATTGAGGGAAATCCTGAGGTTTTTAATGAATTCATGTGTGTGGTATCAAACCATGTTGCAAGTATATGGGAGTAAATATGAATAAGATAGGTCATGTGTTGATAATTTCTCAAGCTGAGTTATGAGCATATGGAAGTTCATTACATCATTCACTCTACTTCTGAATAAGTTTGAAAATTCCCATGATTACAATCATGAAAATATCAAAATATAAAATATAGGAATTGTATTGTCTTAGCACACATCAGTAACAACACCTTATACAGTGTTAGGTACACCATTCACTACAGCTCTCCACTTTGCTCCTCTAAAATACCCAACTAATAGATTTTCTTTCACTTTGGGATAGCCTGCTCTTTCTATAGTTTTTCACATCCTGGAGAACTAGGAAGTGGAACTCCAGGAATGTGAAGTAATAATACTAATGCCAAACTGATGTTGCATCGCCATCTAGAGGTCGAGATGATAACTGTAAAATCTTAGCTTCAGTGCTACTGCTGCTGCTAAGTCGCTTCAGTCGTGTCCGACTCTGTGCGATCCCATAGACAGCAGACCACCAGGCTCCCCCGTCCCTGGGATTCTCCAGGCAAGAACACAGGAGTGGGTTGCCGTTTCCTTCTCCAGTGCGTGAAAGTGAAGTTGCTCGGTCGTGTCCGACTCTTAGCGACCCCATGGACTGCAGCCTACCAGGCTCCTCTGTCCATGGGATTTTCCAGGCAAGAGTACTAGACAATGGGGTGCCATTGCCTTCTATGTAACTTCCATGAGCCTCTCACATATAAGCTTTCAAATCTGGATATATGTAGCCACTGTGGAAAGAGATCATTTGTTTGCTATTGTTTTCTCTCCAGTTGAGTTTCCAGATCATACTATAAAGTAGGAGCCACCTGTATATTTATAGATGGCTCGGGGAAGTATAAATCATAGCAACATGTATCAGCAGCACTATAGCATGTTTGTATCAAAGATGAGCCTCCCACGTATCAGACAAATCACCTACAGAAGGACCATGACACTGACAGTGTTTTTTTTTTTTTTTTTTAAGCACATTCCTGATAATGAAATTCATGTTGAACTCAACATGAGTAGCTTTTCTTTCCTCTTGGCAGTCAACAGTCTACACCAACCTGCGTTTGACTGTTTTTCTCTCTGGCTAGAATAAAGGGACTAGAGCAGAGGATATTTTTGGGATTTATGATACTATCAATGTATTTTTACTGCCATTGTTTTGCTAACTGCAAATAACATTCATTTTCGTGCAAAAGGAAGAAATCATTGACATAAGGGTGTGTGAGCCAAAAATGTCATACTATTATTTATTGTAATTAATATTATATGTAGTTAATTTATCATTTATTATTTACAAACTTATGAAATGCATTATTAGTATAAAATCATTGATTAAGCCAAATTATTTGTTTTCACTTTTTAAAATTCATTTATCTGTGAGAGATTTCCTTACCTGCTAGAAGGCCATAATGTAGAGTGAACATTAAAAGTACAACAGAAAATCAGAGTGATAAAATTTATTTTTCTGGGGAAGGTAGGAAAATGCTTCATGTATAAGCTATCATCTTGAAATGTGAATAAAAATTATCAAGTTAAAATGTAGACAAGAACATTTGGATAGGGAAAAAGAAATATATTAAGAAAATTTTAAAGGATATTGTTTGCTGATGTAAGGAGATTATATAACTGCTTGGAAAATAAATAGTTGAGACTGCGGCTTGAACTGTAGTCTATGGTTAAATTAGAAATGCCTTTATAAACCTCACTAAGCAGTTTGGGCTTAATCTATAAGCAGAGAATGGACAACAGAAGTCTTTAACAAGTCTTAAGACTGTCTGTATGTGCTTTAGAAAAGCAGGTCTGATGAGTGTATCAAAAAATAATTGGAGAAGTTAAAGCCATGAGAAACTGGGACGATACTGCAGTGATCCAAAGGAGAGATGACGACTTCAGCTGATGTTGTATGCTACCTTAATATTAGTGTAAATGAACCAAAAACAAAACAAAGAAGCAACTTCCAGGGAGAAAATATTTGCAGTTGACACTACCAACAAGGGTTTAATCTCCAAAATATACAGACAGCTCATGTTGTTGTTCAGTTGCCAAATCATATAGAACTCTTTGCAATGCCATAGACTGCAGTATGCCAGGCCTCGCTGTCCATCTCTTGGAGTTTGCTCGAGTTCATATTGATTGCATCAGCTGTCAGTCGACTCATTGGAAAAGACCCTGATGCTGGGAAATATTGAAGGCAGAAGGAGAAAAGGGCGAAAGAGGATGAGATGGTTGGATGGGATAACATATTTAATCATTCATTCAACAGCTGATACAGCCTAATTTATGAATAAAAATGAACACAAGACGTAAATTGACATTTCTTGAAAGTAGGCATCAGTTCAGTTCAGGTCAGTCACTCAGTCGTATCTGACTCATTGCCACCCCATGAATCNTGGTATCTCTAATTTTCTTGAAGAGATCTCTAGTCTTTCCCATTCTGTTGTTTTCCTCTATTTCTTTGTATTGATCACTGAAAAAGGCTTTCTTATCTCTCCTTGCTATTCTTTGGAACTCTGCATTCAGATGCTTATATCTTTCCTTTTCTCCTTTGCTTTTCATTTCACTTCTTCCTACAGCTATTTTTAAGGCCTCCTCAGAGAGCCATTTTGCTTTGTTGCATTTGTTTTCCATGGGAATGGTCTTGATCCCTGTCTCCTGTAATTGTCAGGAACCTCCGTCCATAGTTCATCAGGCACTCTGTATATCAGGTCTAGTCCCCTAAATCTATTTCTCACTTCCACTGTATAATCACAAGGGATTTGATTTAGGTTATACCTTAATGGTCTAGTGGTTTTCCCCACTCTACACATGGACATNTGTCTCCTGTAATTGTCAGGAACCTCCGTCCATAGTTCATCAGGCACTCTGTATATCAGGTCTAGTCCCCTAAATCTATTTCTCACTTCCACTGTATAATCACAAGGGATTTGATTTAGGTTATACCTTAATGGTCTAGTGGTTTTCCCCACTCTACACATGGACATCACCAGATGGTCAACACCGAAATCAGATTGATTATAATCTTTGCAGCCAAAGATCGAGAAGCTCTATACAGTCAGCAAAAACAAGACCAGGAGCTGACTCTGGCTCAAATCATGGACTCCTTATTGTCAAATTCAGACTTAAATTGAAGAAAGTGGGGAAAGTAGGCATACAGATGGTCAACCGGCACATGAAAGTGAGAGTGAAGTTGCTCAGTCGTGTCCAACTCTTTGCGACCCCATGGACTACAGCCTACCAGGCTCCTCCATCTGTGGGATTCTCCAGGCAAGAATACTGGAGTGGGTTGCCATTTCCTTCTCGAGGAGATCTTCCCAACCCAGGGATTGAACCTGGGTCTCCTGCATTGCAGGCAGACGTTTTAGGTGTTCAATATCCACTAGTTATTAGAGAAAGGCAGATCAAAACTACAATGAGGTTAGTACCTCAGACCGGTCAGAATGACCATCATTAAAATATTTAGGAGTACTGGGCATGGGACAACAGACTGGTTCCAAATAGGAAAAGGAGTATGTCAAGGCTGTATATTGTCATCCTGCTTATTTAACTTAAATGGAGAGTACATCATGAGAAATACTGGGCTGGATGAAGCACAACCTGGAATCAAGATTGCTGAGAGAACTATCAGTAACCTCATATATGCAGATGACACCAACCTTATGGCAGAAAGTGAAGAAAAACTAAAGAGCCTCTTGATGAAAGTGGAAGGGGAGATTGAAAAAGTTGGCTTAAAGCTCAACATTCAGAAAACGAAGATCATGGCATGCAGTCCCATCACTCATGGCAAATAGATGGGGAAACAGTGGAAGACTTTATTTTTCTGGGATCCAAAATCACTGTAGATGGTGATTGCAGCCATGAAATTAAAAGACGCTAACTCCTTGGAAGGAAAGTTATGACCAACCTAGACAGCATATTCAAAAGCAGAGACATTACTTTGTCAACAAAGATCCATCCAGTCAAGGCTTTGGTTTTTCCAGTAGCCATGTATGGATGTGAGAGTTGGACTATAAACAAAGCTGAGTGCCGAGGAATTGATGCTTTTGAACTGTGGTGTTGGAGAAGACTCTTGAGAGTCCCTTGGACTGCAAGGAGATCCAACCAGCCCATCCTAAAGGAGACCAGTCCTGGGTGTTCATTGGAAGGACTGATGCTGAAGCTGAAACTCCAATACTTTGGCCACCTGATGCAAAGAGCTGTCTCATTTGAAAAGACCCTGATGCTGGGAAAGATTGAGGACAGGAGCAGAAGGGGACGACAGAGGATGAGATGGATGGATGGCATCACTCACTCAATGGACATGAGTTTGGAGTTGGTGATGGATAGGGAGACCTGGCTTTGCTGCGGTTCATGGGGTCTCAAAGAGTCGGACATGACTGAGTGATTGAATTGAACTAATATATGCTGGAGACAGTGTGAAAAAAATGTGAATCCTTCCCACACTACTCATGGGAATGTAAATTGGCACAGTCAGTATGGACAGCAGTATTGTTTGTTGTCTAGTCACTTACTTATATCTGACTCCTTTACAAACCTATGGACTGTAGCCCACTCCTCTGTCCATGGTATTTCCCATGCAAGCGTACTGGGGTAGGTTACTATTTCCTTGTCCATGGAGCACAGTTATGGAAGTTTCTTAAAGAACTAAAAATAGAGTTACTGTATGATCTAGAAATCTCATTCCTGGACATATATCCAGGAAAAAAAGAACAAATGCTTTAGTCTGAAAAAGTACATGCATCCCAGTATTCATAACAGCACTATTTACAATGGTCAGTACCTGGGGGCAGCCTAAATGTCCATCGACGGATAGATATAGAGGATGTGGTGCATGTATATAATGGAATATTATTCAGCCATAATGAAGAAGGAAATAATGCTATTTGCAGCAGCATGGATGGACCTAAAGGTTATCGTATTAAGTGAAGTATGTCAGACAGAAGAAAAACAAATATTATATCAGATATATGTGTAATCTAAAGAAAGGATACAAATGAATTTATTGGCAAAGCAGACATAGACTCATAAATATAGAGAAAATAATCTTATGATTGCCAAAGGCGATAGTAGGTCAGGAGGATAAATTAGGAGTTTGAGATTAATATATTCATATTACCATATAGAAAGTAAGCAGTAAGTATTTACTGTATAGTGCAGGTAACTATATTCAAAATTTTGTGATAACTTAGAATGGAAAAGTATCTGAAAAGAATGTGTGTGTGTGTGTGTGTGTGTGTGTGTGTATCTGAATCACTTTGCTGTATTCTTGACCTTAATGCAATGTAAATTAACTGCTACAATTTTTTTAAAAAAGAGGAAAAAGGAAAATATATTAGTTGCTGTACAGTTCAATATAACATGAAAGTAAGAAGAGGATTTTTGAGAATATCTTTGAAATTCCTAATTATATTAATGAGTAGATGATAACATCATTATCCAACACAGGGCTTCAGGGAAAAAAACAATTTTGTGCAAGATTTTGACATGTTTGCTTTCCATTACCACTGTACCAAGGTAGGTGGGGATGTCTAATGGACAATGGAAATGAATTCTGAAATTTCAAAGAGCTACAAAAAATGTAATATCAGGCAATAGAGTTCATAGATTGGTTCATCATAGTGGAGTATGCTCAGAGAAATGTACTGTGAACCAAGGACACTGTATTAGAGATGAGAGATAGCCCTCCTGTGTCTCTCAGCATACCCCACTTCTCTTGACACTCTTGAAGCCCTAATCATTTTATATCCCAAGTATTTTTTGCAACTGTTTTCTTTGTGACGCTCTAAATTGCCAAAAAGAGTCTTGAGGTTAAACAAAAATATATTTGGGTATAATATTGCAATTCTTTGGAAACCTCACATATTTATTTTCCTTAGAAATTCATAAAGGGAGACAGTGTTTAAGAGCACAGATTCTGAGGCCAGACTGCCTGATTTCAAATCATAGCAAATATCTATGAGATCTTAGGTGATGTCTTTCATTTCACTTTACCTTGGTATATATGTATATAGCTTCCTGACCCAGGATTGAGTGCATGCCCTTGTCATTAAAAGCAGTGTCTTAACTGGACTGCTGAGGAGTTCCATTTACCTTGTTTTTTTATCACCCATGAAACACAGAGATAATAGTGGTATTTGCTGAAGTGTCATGCATATTAAGCAAGTTAATATTCATGTAACAATTAGAATATTATCTGTGACAAATTAAATGCAATAAGAGTATTTGCTAAATAAATGCTAATTACTTTATATAGTAGTTTTCTGTGGCCTCTGTTTACATGTATGAAAGGAAAAGAATCAAGCCTGACATTTTCTTGAAAACTATAAAGGATTACTTTTTTGTTTACTTGGACAATTATTTTATATTTAAATCCTGAAATGATGAATGAACCTGAAAAATGATGATATGCATGTTTCTATATTTTCTATTCTAATTTTAACTGTAGGATAGCTTGCCTTTCAAATTGTTAAATATGTGTTTATTTGTGTTTAATCCATAGGAAAGGTCATAGGAAAAACATTGACAGTTGGAGATATCCAAACAAAGCATCACAGTATGTCCCCAGTAAAGCTTGAAAAATTTAACATTGCATGTGACAATCATTCCAGTAGCAGAGATAAATGTCACTTTTCAGTTTGTCCTAAAATAATGACAACAGTGTAAATGAGAAGGGGAGTATGTTAAAAAATAGAATTATGGTGTACATCATGTTTAAAATCTGTTACTTATTATAACATGCCAGTCCCTTTAATTTCTGAAATAGGAAAGTCACACGTATTGTGTGCTTATAAGGACCTTGATACACAAGAGTAGTTATTAGACAAATAGACTTAACCTTTTTAAAAAGCAGAGACATTATTTTGCCAACAAAGGTCCATCTAGTCAAGGCTATGGTTTTTCCAGTAGTCATGTATGGATGTGAGATTTGGACCATAAAGAAAGCTGAGCGCTGAAGAATTGATGCTTTCAAACTGTGGTATTGGAGAAGACTCTTGATAGTTCCTTGGACTACAAGGAGATCAAACCAGTCAATCCTAAAGGAAATCTGTCTTGAATATTCATTGGAAGGACTGATGCTGAAGCTCAAATACTTTGGCCACCTGGCCCTGATGCTGGGAACGATTGAAGACAGGAAGAAAAGGGGGCGACAGAGGATGGATGGCATCACCGACTCAATGGACATGAGTTTGAGCAAGCAAGCTCTGAAAGTTGGTGATGGACAGGGAAGCCTAGTGTGCTGCAGTCCATGGGGTTGCAGAGTCTGACATGACTGAGCAACTGAACTGACTGAGACTGAACCTCACCTGGGAACTTAGAAATGCAGAGCAGAGTCTCAGCCTTCCACCAGCTTTTTGAAATGCTGCTGCTGCTAAGTCGCTTCAGTCATGTCCAACTCTGTTTGACCCCATAGACAGCAGCCCACCAGGCTCCTCTGTCTTTGGGATTTGCCAGGCAAGAATACTGGAGTGGGGTGCCATTTCCTAAATTGCAATCTCCTCTTTAACAAGATTTACAAGTGATTTTATAAATATTAAAATTCAAAGATAATTGAGTAAGGACACCTGGAAATCAGTAATGATTGACAACAGATAGAGCTTTTGGAGAGTAAAAACAAAACAAACAACCCCCCTTGTGGCTCCACATCACCAGATTTTTGAAACCTACTTTCTGTGTTTAAAGATTAAACTTATTTTTATCCACAAATATTTATCAAAAACATTCTAAAGAAATTATAGTCCAAGAAATAAAAAAGTTTGTTCTGTGCTAATCAGTGTTCTGGATTCTAAAGATTCAATGATGAACAAAATAGGCAAGATTCTTTATACTCAAGGTGTTAATGTTTGAAAGTGTTCTAAAACAACTATAGGAATTTTTTTTGGATTTTTTTTATTGGAATATAATTGTTTTACAATGTTCTGTAAGTTTCTGTTGTACAATTAAGTGAATCAGATGTAAACATACATATGTTCCCTCCCTCTTGGACCTCCTTCCCACCTCAAGGAAATTCTTAAGAGCAAGAATCTAAACTAATAGGCTTCTCTAGATTTGTGGAATTTTCCCTGATAACCTTTTACATATTCAGATGTATATCACTCACATTCAGTCACTGCCTAGTTCTTATTCATATTCTGGGGCCAGATTTCCTAGGTTCAAATCCTGGCTCAGCCTTTCTGTTGCCCTATACATTCATTTTCTTATTTGAAAAATGGGAAAAATAATAGTGTCTTCATCAGAATATTTTAGGAAGGTCAATGGGATTAGTATAGACGCAGTACTCAGTATTTGGTATGATGTATGTAAGTATGAGAGACTCATTGCTGTTGTTAGAAAGTTATCAGTGGTGCTTTTCTCTTTTATGAATATGAGTTTTAAGGAACTAGTTCAAGTTTTGGAATGTGCAAAAAGTCTATGGTAAAACCAGCTGCCAGTAAAGGAGTGAAAAGTGTGCAGAATGGGTCAAGGGAGATAAAAGTTACAAACTTCTGTCAGTAAAGTCATGAGGATATAATGTACAGCTTGGTGACAGTATAGTTAATAATATTGTATTGCATATTTGAAAGTTGCTGAAAGAGTGAGTCTTAAATGCCTTATCATAAGAAAAAGTTTATAAAATAACTCCTTTTGTATGGTGACAGATGATAACTAGATTTATTGTGATGATCATTTCACAGTGCATAGAAATGTCAAATCATTATGTTGTACATCTGAAACTAATATAATGTTACATGTCATTTATACCTAAATTAAAAAAAGAAAATCATCCTAGGATTTTGAAACATCTCCATTAGTTAAGATGTCAAATGCTGACTACATATGACAGAGAAGACTGGCTTCTACAGATTCTAACCAAGATCGAAAACCTGAACAAGATACTGATTTTTAGTTTGGTATTTTAAATTCCTGATTTAAAATTTTTGCATTTTGTGCAATCTCAGATAATTGTTTGTTTTCTGTTCTGCTCATCTAATTTGCTTTAAATTGTGCTTACGTCTCCAAGTTTTTTGTCTTTAATCTCAGCTTCTCTCTTGGTAAGTTTTATTGGTAAATGAGTAGGAAGTTAATTCTTGCTTACCTTGATTTCCTTTCTAATTGTTTCATTTATGTTAGATGAATCTCTCCAAGCACTGATTTGTTCCTTTTAACCAGTATAATACTATTTAAAGCCTCACAAAACTGGTAAAGCCACATAATCAATCACATAGTGATTCTATTCATGGGATTTTTTTTTTTCTTGTGCAAGTAGAGATAGGATTTCAATAATTCAGATATATTACTAATTCTTCACACTCTGAAATGTTTATTTCTGAAGTTCCCTTTCCTTTTAGAACTGAAGGATAATATAAACCAGGCATATTATATACACAACTGTATACAAGTTCTTCATGGCTGGGTCTTGGTCAAACAGTGCTCGTTTCTCCTCCCCACTTCCTACTTGGCGTTTCTCCGCTCCACTTCCTACCTGGGTACTCTGCTACTCAAAGCCCAGCATTTTGCATCTAATCTCCATGCCTTTCCCTACACCAGTATTTCTTAAAAATGTGGCCTGGGGATTAAACCCTTTTAGAAGAACTGAGATGTCAGACTATGTTTTGTAATATTAAGGAACAGCTTAACGTTTTTCATCCTCATTCTTTTAGGATTGTACAGGGATGATTTCAAGAGGCTCCATGGCATGCAATTTCATAGTAGATTGGAAGCAGATATGAGAAACTACCTACCTACCATTAACATGGACACTATAGAATTTTATAAAAATGCAAAACCAGGCCCCTCTTTCACCTTTCTGTCTTAGAGAATAACTTTTCAATTAAAAAAAAAGTATTTGTATATTAGCATTTAATGATATTATTTTAGTGAAATAATAAAATAATTGTTTCCAATGACCTTTGTTTTAACATACTACAGTAAAGATACCTAGATTAAAACTATGTAAATAAAATATTTAGGGGTCTGCATTAATTTTTAAGAGTGGAAAGGGTTTCTAAAGCCAAAATGCTTGAAAACTTGTGGTATTCACTCTTTTCTTGGCATGGTTGAGACAAGGAAGAAGGTGGTATTTGCCCCACAGTCACACATGTAGTCACCTAAACTGACAATTTTATACTCTACCCACAAAATACTTTGCAGAGGAAAAGAAAGAAGAGTGATAGAGTGAGCCAAAGAAAATATGAGTTGCTATGTGGATAAGTCTCCATTCTAGATAATCAAGTGCCATGGTATACACACTTGATGAGATGACATTGCTTTCTTATTTTGTAAAATAAATACTAGAATAACAAATAAAACAGAGTAATTGTGACTGATTATATGAAATACTTGAAGGGACTTCTTTGAAGTTTTATGAATCCAAGTCTGTTGCATTTTATAGATGAGGAAACTGAAGCCAGTTTTTATAAAAGGACTGACCTCTTAGTAATGAAATCAAGAATCAGAACTCAGGTTTAGGCATTCAGGTTTATTGTACTACCATGTATCTCATAAACTTGAATTTCTTTCCATGTTTTCAATTAGGATAAATTTTACTCATTATATAGAAGTGTATGCATAATACTGAATCTCTGGATAAAAGCCTAACATATGAAGTAATAGATCTGGAAAGGAACATTGAGAAAATGTGAATGAATGGTTAATATTTGTCAGGTGATTAGGTATAGAGGTTCAATTCAACTTTCAAAACAGCACATGCAGTTCTCCCTATAATTTTTGCAAATTATCCCAATAGCCTATAATACCCTTCATTTGATGATTCTAAAGGGCTTATAATTACGTCGCAACTTTTAAAACCATATCATAATCCATTCAGTTAACAGAGTGCATTGATAAAAATCACAGTATCCTCTGGTGTACACTAAAATTGTTAAGCAGAATAATTTATGCAAATTACTTATAGAGTTAATATATGTTAAATATGTTTAATTACACTGCAGAACTTAGTTCACAGCAGCACACACAATTATTTTTAATTATAAAAACAGATATTTTGGAGATTTATGCTCAACCCATTATACTGCTAGTTTATACTGCTTTACTTTGTTGCTTCTAGAAATAAATTAAAGAAAACAGATTAATAATTTGTGGCAGAATCTTGTTACTGAAAAGCTTATGTATATTTTAGTTTTAGCATTCTCTAAGACTTAAAAGCTATCAACTGCTTTTGGGACTGTATTTAAAATAAATACTTATTTATCAAGAGATGGTAGGAAACTTGACAAAGAACAGCTTAGAGACATAATAATGTTTATCGTTGGGAAACAAAACTTAGGGGATAATGATGACAGCAACTTTGGTTTTTACTATAAGCTTTTCTTTATTCCTTGATGCTAATCATATATATATATTACTTTGATTAAAAAATCAAATGTAAGAAAATGCACTTGTACAGACACAATACTAGAAAGTAATGTTTACCCATAACTTTCTGGCACTAAATATTTATGTTATTTTGATTTATATAAAATAGATGCCAAATAATGGATGTTCAAATGTTAAAGACAGAACTAATGATATAATTAAACTTTATTCACTTCAGGTGGATTCTTTACCAACTGAGCCACCAGGGAAGTCCATAATTAAAACCTAAGAATTTCTAAATTTTAGGAAAAATATATCCTTTCCACTGGTATAATTTTTCTGCATCATTAAGTACTAGATTTATTGATATTTGTACACATCTAGGCAACAAAATCACATCATATTATTGAATTACATATTTCAATAATATTAAGGCAGTGATGTGATTTTCTATGGCAAAGTGTGAATTTGAAATGACCTTACATCTACATACAATATACCAATCACCAGTTCAGGAAGTTGTAAGATTTAATAGAATATTTATATGGGAAATAATATACTACATGATAGGAAAATACATTATTTGGTGAAACTCAAAATATATAATGTTAGTGGAGTCTTTTAATGAAATTTAACTACTATATTGAACATAGAATGCTCTTAAGCAAATAGAATTTCAGATTAAAGAATGTTTATGACATAGGTACATTTCTAATAACAGTATATACTGTACTAGTGCTAGAATCTGAGAAGGCAATGGCACCCCACTCCAGTACTCTTGCCTGGAAAACCCCATGGATGGAGGAGCCTGGTGGGCTGCAGTCCTTGGGGTCGCGAAGAGTCAGACACGACTGAGTGACTTCACTTTCACTTTTCACTTTCATGCATTGGAGAAGGCAATGGCAACCCACTCCAGTGTTCTTGCCTGGAGAATCCCAGGGACAGGGGAGCCTGGTGGGCTGCCGTCTATGGGGTTGCACAGAGTCAGACACGACTGAAGTGACTTAGCAGCAGCAGTGCTAGAATATAATAAATACAGGGTATTTTTAATAGCTTTTATAAAATCCAAAACTTTTCAAATAGATTGTTATATTGAACATGATGTCAATAAGTACAAATCTTTCAAAATTAATCAACAGACATTACAAACATAAACTAAGGAATTTTATACATAAAAGAGTGCCAAACTAAAAGTAAATGCACGCCCTACTATCTTTAATTGGATGTTAAGATACTTGAAGCTTGCTTCAGTGATCAATGAAATGGTAATATTCTCTAAGGAGATTATTAAAAAATAAATAAAACTAGCACATTATTTATTTGCTGTTTTATCTCCAAATAGGTTTACCATGAATTTTAATATACTTTTCATGATTAAAAGTAGCAGATTTTTCTGTTGAAAGAATTTCTTGATAGGAATATGATCTTTTAATGAAGATAAAACTTTGTTAATTTATTATGTGGAATTTCATTATCTAACAGTCTCATTTTTTCTCTTCCCTATAATATGCTTTCTTGAGTGTTACACATCAGCCTTGTAATAGGGTTTTTCTAATCCATGAATCTAAGTCATGCACTGTAGACTTTGACTATAGAGTCAAAGGGACTTTTTAATATAGAGCATCTGGAAACATATCATTATTGCCACTGTGTCAGTATGGTCAATAACACTGTGTCAATTTTTCATTGAAATATTTTTATAAATTTTCTCCACACAATTGTATTTCTTTCTTTATTATAAATAAGCACTAAATACTCACCTCTGATTAATGGAAACATCCCCAGTGATCTCATGGCTCTCTGCTAGGTTACAAATTGTTTTAATGTCAAGGAACCTTCCTTTTCAGTTGGTAAACACTTAGTGCTTATGTTGTGTTTGGCATGTCATAGATATCTTTTATCTCTTTGTAAATAATCTCTTTCTTATGGTCATAATGTTATGTAATAATGCTGTGATAATAATAATAACCAATGCATTTGCAAGACTTATTATGTTTCAAGTTGTTTTAAGCACTTTGCCTGTATATTAGCTGGTTTAATCCTCACAGTAACTTCTTGATGTTAATATTAGTCTTATCTAAATGTACAGGCACTGAACAAAGATGTCAAATTTGATCCCTGGGTCAGGAAGATCCTCTGGAGAAGGGAATGGCTTTCCACTCCAATATTCTTGCCTGAAGAATCCCATGGACAGAGAAGCCTAGTGGGCTACAGTCCATGGGTTGCAAAGATTCAGACAGAGACTAACACTTTCTCTACTTTCACATCGTTGTATCACAATGATTAAATAAATAAAATTTTTCAAAAACAGAAATCTCTACAGAATTGCTAATCACTCAAGTATTGCTCACCAACACTTTGAAATGCCATTTCAAGTATTTGGGACAAGCCCATAAGAAAGAAATTTTTGTGCATTGAATCTTCTGGGTCCATTTATGGTTAAGTCATCTGGTTGATGTTTGGCATGATTGGCATAAAACAGACAGTTCCTGGGAGAAAAATATCCTCTTAGAGGCACTGTCTCTACCGCTTTACTTGCTGTTGCTAATATTTCTAAAGTGCATTAATAGGCTTTTAGGAAATCACATTAGTGTCTGGCCAAGCAGATCTGAGCTTAGTTCAAGTGAACAAATTAAAAAAAAAATCTGAAAAGGAATAAAGTCATGTTTTCTTTTCTTTAAAGCTCCCCCCCGAAATAAAATAAAAAAGATAAATAAGTCAATAAATTGAGATGTGAATATATCCAGTTAGTAGATACTAATATTTCTCCTGAAAGTGTCTGTATTATCCCCAGTGCACACCTCTAGGTATTCTGTTACCACTTTAGATTTTAGCTTAGTAAACATGATCAATAAATTTCTACTGGCAATAGTCTATATTTTAATATATAAAATATGTATATTAATTAAAGTAGGCATATGATAGAGTTTCATCTTGTTTCTATTTTTCTATATTTAAAGTACAGAAATGCATCAGCATTTCCCGAGTGATCTATAGAATACCAATCCTGTAGGCTTTCTTTTGTTAACCTAACATTCCTTTACAAAATATAAAAGTTTACATAAACATATGATTGAGAAGTCTGAGTATTTTGAATATTCCAGATCCCCTGGAGGAGAGCATGGCAACTCAATCCAGTATTCTTGCCTGGGGTATCCCCATGGACAGAGGAGCCTGGTGGGCTACAGTCCATGGGGTCTCAAAGACTTGGACATGACTGAGAAACTTAGCACAGCAAATTTATTTGACCCAGAAAGATTTTGGATTTTGTTTGTTTGCTAATATTACAAAGAACTAGAAGTTATAAAAACAGGAGGGAATATACCAGGATATAGATTTCTTATTCATAACTTGTTCTGCTGCTGCTGCTGCTGCTAAGTTGCTTCAGTCATGTCCAACTCTGTGGGACCCCATAGACGACAACCCACCAGGTTCCCCCTTCCCTGGGATTCTCTAGGCAAGAAAAAGCTACCACGATGATGTCCGCAATTATAATATCCAGTACACATGCAAAGGACACAGAGTACATATTCCTCTAATGCCCTCACTCCTCTCTACTGGAGTTGTTTGATGTACTTTCCACCCTGCAGTAACAAATGGCATGACAATGGAGCTAAAAAAATAAAAGAGAGCTTGATAACACACTAGCTGCTGTCTCATAATTCAGTCTTCATATGATCCCTTACAGCAGTGTGACACACAAGGTATTTCAAACCAGCTTCCCAGTACAAACTAGATACAAGACAAGTTCTGAATGAAACACAAGAAATATGCCTATACACTCATAGCTAAGAGTCAAAGAATTTAAGGAAAATCTTTGACAAAATCCTAAGAGGAATTAAGAATAGATGTGGGCTATTCTGTTTACATTTGACAACAACAGAAACCCAGAGATTTGGATAATAAAGGTTATACAGAGGGCAAAAGACAATATCTATGGTATTTGGGGAAATCTCCTGCACACTAGATTGACTTTCAAATAGATCATCCAACAAATATACATACATCTATATTAGTATTTTAATTGTAACAATAGAGATATTCTGAATGCTTATCAACTTAATTATCTACCAATTTTATATGCATATATATATATATGCACATCTTTAGATGAATTCCATAAACTCAAAGCTGAGCAATTGTGAAAGAATTCTTAAAGGATGATACTATACATGTATATTATTGGAAGAGGTAAACTATACTCTTATTTTATAAATATATATATATACACACATATATATATATATGAGGAGCATAGGAATTATAGTTACTGATTAGATGACTAGTAACCTAGAGGATGAGGGAATGATATAGTTTGTGAACACAGTCCAGAAGGTTTTCATTTTATTGATGAAGTTCAATTTTTAAGCTTGATTGTAAGGATATGGAAATTCACTTTATTATTTTTTATATCTTATGTTTCACATGTTTAACAGGTAAATCAATTATTCAATTCACCCTTGAGAAAAGCTGGAGGACTTCTAATAGTTTAATTTTCATAGTCATTGGTTGTGTTTTAGAGCTAACTTTCTAATGTAATGTAAGCTGAGACTATCAAATTTTATCAACAAATGATGAAAATTTCCTTTTTTTGGACTTTCCTGGTGGTCTAGTGGCTGGGACTCGCTCCCAATACAAGGGACCTGGATTTGATCTTTGGTCAGGGAACCAGATCCCATGTGTTTCAGCTAGAGTTTACATTCTGCAACCAAGAATCCTGTGTGCTGTAACTATAAGTTCCAGTGCAGCCAAATAAATCAATTTTTAAAATTTCCTGTTTTGGAAATGGACTTAAATAAATTTAATCTTGTATAAATTTTATTTTGATATTTTTGCCTAAGGTTGCCACAGACTAATTTTTAAAAAGTGTGTTCTCATCTTGTGGGAGGTAAAGAAAAATCTTGATTTTTCAAAAGAGCATAAGGTTCTTTTGATTATCCCATCTTAAGAGGCTTTATATTAATTTCAGAATCATTCCTCTGAAAGTATTCATTCATCCTCCATGCTTCTCAAACTCCTTCTCCAATACTGAGGTTGAAGGAAGTGGTGAGAGGTTGTTATATTGTTGAAAATAGAAGACAGTGAATTAAATAATGCTTGTTATAATGATGTGAACAAAGTATTTGTCCGGTTAATATTGATGACTGAAAAGTACTGTTAGGAAATGGAGCAAACAAGCTCTAGGACGGTCTAATGGCTGGGAGGGAAAAGCATTAAGTTTTGCCGTTAATGGTTCCACTGCTATCACTGGGCCATTACTGCAAGATTTTTCAGCAGAAACTTGTTTCTGGTGCAAACTTTAGGACTATCTCAACAACATTAACATAACTACAACTCCAACCCAAACCCTGACTATAAGGGAGAGTTTTTTAAAGGAGTTTTTAAAGGGAGAATTTCAAATATATAACTGTAACACAGTTGAGCATACTGGAAATGATAATTTCAGATTTTTTTTTTTTGGATTCAGGAAAACCAGTTGATAAATGAGGTAAAAAGTAGGTTTTCTGATCATTTTAAGGGTTTTGTTATGTGACTTATAAACTTTGAGAGAATTTTACTCCACTATTCATTCTGTTCAATATGTTAGCCTTTTCTTCATGATACTTAAGTTACCTAAAGATAGTACAGTATTTAAGGGTCAGTGTTATGATGTTGTATAAGAGAAGTATAGATATGAGAGTTACTATAGATTTTTCGGGATAAAATTCTCCATAGAATAGGTGATATTCTGTTTTGTAAGCTCTGTACTTGAGTCACTGCAACAACATATTAAATAAATATTACAGTAAATAGAGTAATAGAAAAAGGATAGTACCTATTATGTAATCAAATACGAATAGATTGTTGGAAAGGTTTATATCCAGTATCTCAAAACGCTTCAGCAAGCAATACATTCAATTACATATGCTCTTGGAATTATAAATTCACATTCTCACACATATATAGCTATTACTACTTGTGATCCATATTTCATTACTTTAACCTTACATGTAAGCCAGTTGTCTGTTTTATATGCAGGACCTCAGCTGCTCTGTCTACAGAGGTGATGTAAAATTTCTACTTGAATAGCAATAAATCATGTTAATTTAGCCCTAGTCAAATGAAACATGATAGAAGGGATGAAAGAAGAATAGGAATGAGAATGGTCAAAACAGACTACTGAGTATAAGAATTTGCCCAGTTAAAGTGATACACTGATATTGGGTTAAATACTTCCAGCTATGAAACTAAAATTTAGATCAGCAGGAGTGTTGGTGTAATTATAATAATCTATTGATAGTTAAACTGGATAAAATGATTTTGTATGTTTTGATTGTAATATGGTATCCTCTTACTAATTCAGTGAACACAATTCAATTAGTTTCAAAAATGAGGTGAAAATGGACCACCTGCCAAAGGGTAATAAGATAAAAATGGGTTGCATTGGAAGTACAAGCAGTGACCATAGATTGATTTAATAAGAAACTACCTTATTCAGTCCTCTTTCCACCACATTATGTTCTTAAAATGAGATTTAATGTAATTGGTTTCACCTATCAGTGCCTGCAAAATTAACATGCTTACCTAATATTGACACAAAAATCTCTCTTAAGCAGTGTTTTCCTAAAGAGAATGGCTAACTTATCTATACAGTTCTGCATTTTCTACCATCTACCTTTATTATTAAAGTTCTATTTGGGAAAAACATGAACGTGAACATGTGTATTGTTTTGCATGTCTTTTTGTATTTTCCTAGGTCCTTGAATTTTTATTCCTCTAAAAGCTTAAGAAATTAAAAACAAAAGGGGAAAAATAGGGCTTTTATCTTATGCAAATATAAAATGAAATTTTAGAAATCCTCTACTTGTCAGAAAGATTAGAAATCAAATTTCCAGATGATATTAACCCCTTTTTGCCCAGTATTATTTCTTAGATAAATAATGGCTTTGGATCCAAGCTTATATATAGTTAAAGGCTGAGGGTTCCAGCTATGACTGAATTTGACATGCCTACTTAGCACCTTGTAATCACTCCATGGCTTCAACACAGTATCCTTTCTTAAGAGTGAGTAAGAGGTTCTATTTGAATAAATTCACTTCAGTTTTTTAGAAAGGGCTTGTGTGTGACTCTTAATCTCCATCAAAGTATAATTGGGTACCGAAAAAAAAAAAACAAATTGGTTATTGTCAACCATCTGATACACACTGCAGAGAGCCTGGAAAAAAACATGATTCATTGATTTTAATCATGTTCAGATGAGCCACTTCAGAGACTGTCATGTAAAATGAATACCATGCAAAATAAAGGCAGTATTTTAGATTACAGAATTATTTAGAATGCGTACTTCCAAGATAAACTGATTTGGTTCTTGTTGACCTAAGACAAATAGACATTATATATTTCTCCAACTCCTCAAAAACTGGTATATTCAGGATAAGCAGAGAATCATAATTTGGGGTCTGCAACCATGGGGAGCCATTTGCAAGTCATTCAACAGTAAGGGAAGGAGAATGCTTTTAGGAAGAGGAAAAGGAAATTAGTTATAGTAAACAAAGAGTTCCTGGCTTTCCTTTGGCTGAGACCTTGCCAGGAATGAAGAGGGATCTTTCTTATTAGGCTCTGCTGTCACCATAGGGTATGACGGCTCCCCATTCTAGTTTCCTGATTTTATTTGACATTTCTGTTTATTATTTTTTTACATTCTGAATATTATTTTTAGATAAGTTGAAGTTAATTTGACTATGTTTGACTACAAAAGAAAAGTCGTTGCTAATTAATTGCTGAAACACAAATTGACAGGGCTTAATAATATAAAATAAAATATAATAAAATACAGAGAGGAGGAAAAAGTGTACTTAATATAATTGGTCTACTTATTGACCCCAAAACTATTGTCTAGTCTATATTATTCTATAGAGTGTGAACATATACCTCCCCTAATCTAATTCTATCTATCCCCCTGCCTTAAAAAGCATCATTAATATTTTTGTTTTTATTATTTGAAAGATACAGGGATGATGCTGAGTTACATTGTAGTGACATAATCCTGAAAATTTTCTGGCCTTATCAGGGTAAATTTCTAGTGACATCCAAATCCCATCCTATATTTTTTATTTCCCCTTCCATATTCTCATCATGTTAAAGGTATATGGATTTGTTCTCTATAACTGAAACCACCATATTAAATAGTATACCCTCCATGAATATAAACTGACAAGATGGACTTTATTAAAATGAATCACCAGTCCAGGTTCGATGCATGATACAGAATGCTTGGGGCTGGTGCACTGGGATGACCCAGAGGGTTGGTATGGAGAGGGAGGTGAGAGGGGGGTTCAGGATGGGGAAACACATGTACACCTATGGCAGGTTCATGTTGATGTATGGCAAAACCAATACAATATTGTAAAGAAAAAAAAAAAAAAATGAAAAAACTTGCTCCATGAAAGACACGTTCAAAAGAATAAAAAAACTTGCTCCATGAAAGACACGTTCAAAAGAATAAAAATACTCTCATCAAAATGGACATAAATAGTTGCAAAAGGCACAGTCTGATAAAGAACTGTGTCTTAGTACAGATTGCTTTAACAGAATAACACAGACTAGGTGGCTTAATTAATAAACATTTATTTCTCCCATTCTTAGAGATTGAGAAGTCTAAGTTCAGGACATGAACAAATTTGACATATTATGCATGCCCTCTTTCAGATTGCAGGCTGCCGGCTTCTTGCTGTATCCTCACAGGGAAGAAAGAGGGCAAGAAAACTCTCTGGGATACTTTTTATAAGCACTAGTACCATTCATAAGTTTTCATGATTTAATTACTTCCCAGAGGCTCTACCTCCTAACACTATCACATTAGAAGTTAGGATTCCAGCATTTGAATTTCGGAGAGACACAAATAATTTAGTCCATTGCAGACTGTTACCTAAAATATATGAAGAACTCTTAAATTCTTAAAATGTGAGAATAAGAAAACAAATAACCCTATTAAAAATGACCAAAGGCCTTAAGAGATACTTACAAAGATATACAGTTGTCAAATAAGTGTATAAAAAGTTCGTCTATGTCATATGTCATCAGAGAAATACAAATTAAAACAATAGTTAGATACCACTACAAAACTATTAGGGGCTTCCCAGGTGATGCTAGAGATAAAGGACTCACCTGCCAATGCAAGAGACATGAGAGATGGATGTTAGATCGCTGGGTCGGAAAGATCCCCTGGAGGAGAGCATGGTAACCCATTCCAGTATTCTTGCCTGGAGAATCCCCTGGACAGAGGACGCCCTTTCGGGCTACAGTCCACAAGGTTGCAAAGAGGCATACATGACTGAAGTGACATAGTATGCATGCACAAACACACAACTATTAGAGTGGCCAAAATCTAGAATGCTGAAGACACCAAATGTTACTGAAGATGTGGAACAACAGGAATTCTCATCCATTCCTGGTGGAAATAAAAAATGGTGCAGCCATTTTGGAAAATATTTTGGCAGTATCTTACAAAGCTAAACATACTTTATGATACTAGAATTAGCAGTTATACTCCTTGTTATTTAGTAAAGTAGCTAAAATATTAGGTCCACATAAAACCTGTACACAGAATGTTTATAGCAGCTTTATTCATAATTGCCAAAGCATGGAAGAAAGTGTTCTTCAGTGTGTGAATAGATGAATAAGCTGTAATACATCCAGACAATGTAACGGTATTGAGTGACACAGGGAAATGAAGTATCAAGTCATGAAAAGACATGAAGGAACTTTAAATGTGTGTTACTAAGTGAAAGAAGCCAATCAGAGATGACTACATATTATAGGATTCCAATCATATGACATTCTGGAAAGAGCACAACTACGGAGACAATAAAAAGGTCAGTGGTTGCCAGGGACTGCAGAAAAGGAGGAATGGATAGAACACAAAGAATATTTAGAGCAGTGAAAGTACCTTGTATGATATTATAGTGATGGATATATATCATTATACTACTACTAAGTCATTTCAGTCATGTCAGACGCTATGCAACCCCGTAGAAGGCAGCCCACCAGACTCTGCCATCCCTGGGATTCTCCAGCCAAGAACACTGGAGTGGGTTGCCATTTCCTTCTCCAATGCATGAAAGTGAAAAGTGAAAGTGAAGTTGCTCAGTCATGTCCAACTCTTCGAGACCCCATGGACTGCAGCCTACCAGGCTCCTCCGCCCATGGGATTTTCCAGGCAAGATATATCATTATATATTTATCCAAATGCATTGGCTGCACAATACCAAGAGTGGTTCCTCATGTAAACTATAGACTTTGAGTGACAATGATGTGTCAGCACAATTTTATCAGCTGTAACAGATGTCCCACTCTGGTGAACACTGGTCACGGATGTTGTCCATGGGGAACGTTATGCATGTGTTGTGGTAGGGGGTATATGGAAAATATGTGTACCTTCCACTAAATTTCATTGTGAACCTAAATCTTCTCCAAAAAGTAATGTATATTTTAAAAATAAAATAAATAATATCCCCTAAAGGAGAAAATAATTATTTATTAACTATTAATAAGATACTAGATATAGATGAAGGATTTGAATAGACATTTTTCCAAAAAGTTGTAAATGGCAAATAAGCACATAAAAAGATACTCACTTTGTTAATTATTAGAGAATAACAAATCAAAACCACAATAAAGTAACATTCGTGCTCTTGCCCTGTTGTTAAGTCATCTGATTTTTGTGACCCTGTGGACTGTAGCCCACCAGGCTCCTCTGTCCCTGTGATTTTCCAGCCAAGAATACTGGAGTGGGTTGCCATTTCCTCCTTGAGGAGATCTTCCCAGCCCAGGGATCAAACCCACATCTTCTCTGTCTCCTGCACTAGCAGGCAAATTCTTTAATACTGAGCCACCTGGGAAGCCCTTATGGTATCATTACAAACCCACTAAGATAATTACAAGTAAAAAGTTAAATAATACAAGTATTCTTGACATTGTGGAGAAATTGGAATCCTCACACATTGCTGACATATAAATATATATATCATGTAAATGTATGTATTATATAAATGAATATAAATGGTATCATCCACTTTGGGAAACAGTTTGAAAGATTCTCTAAATGATAAACAGAATTATCATATGATCTTCCACTTGTACCACTAGGGCTATATTCATGAAAAATAGTAGGAGGAAATCCATTTCCTTGCCTTTTCCACATTTTAAAGCCTTCTTGCATTGCAGATATCACCACCATCTTCAAAGCCAGCAATGGCTAGAAGAGTCTTTGTCAGATCGTATCATTCAGATTCTTACTCTCCTGCTTCACTTTCTCACTTATCCTAACCCTTACAATTACACTGGACCCACCTGAATAATCCAGGATAACCCCCACTATCTTAAACTCACCTCATTGGCAGTTTAATTATCCTATACCATGTAATATAAGATATTCACAGTTTTGGGAGATTAAAACATGAATATATTTAGGGGATAATTATTGGGCTTACCACAAATGACTCTTTTTAATTAATTATTTTACCATTTCTAAATTATTATTTTAAATTGATTAATTTTAAATTCTACAGATATTACTACATGAAAATGACCATTAATGTTTTCCTATGTATTCAAATAATGGGAGAGGTAAACTTTTTAATTTTAAAATAGAAATGTTAAAATATACATTTTTAATACCAGAATACCAAGTTTTATTTTGCCTACTATAAATGACCAAGAAAATATTTTTAACAACAATTCAGCATCCATTTTGTTGCTTAGAGGCATAGAATTTTGACTATGATGATACATGCCATGCATTCATGCATGGTTATTCACTTAGTTCTGCTTGACTCTTGGCAACCTCATGGACTGTAATCCGTCAGGCTCCTCTGTCTATGGAATTCTCCAGGCAAAAATACTGGAATGGGTAGTCATTCACTTCTTCAGGGGATATTCCTGACCTAGCAATCAAACCCAGGTCTCCTGCATGGCAGGCAGATTCTCTACTCTGAGTCACCAGGGAAGCCCTATATGCTATGTATGGAACAGTGTTTTTCGCATTTGTAGTAAGTACAAATCATCCCCATGTTAAATCATTAAATTTATACTTTATACTCCCAAACACTATTTTCTAATGCTTATTTTACTTTAAATGGTGCTCTTAAAAAAATCTAGAAAACAATATTTCCTGTTAAGAAAGTGGATCACAGGCATATGTGATTAGCAATTTTAGGTAATTTACAGCTAGAAGTTCAGACTGATCTTAATTCTGCCTCATAAAAAGTAATCTGAAAATTAACAAAAAATTACCTGGAGAAAAAAATGTACTCATGAAAAGCAGGATTGAGCTTAACTAACCCCAAAGAAAGGCAATGAAGTGTTAGAACAGGCAGAAGCAAGAAGCAACTGGATGGGAGTGGGGTTGTCTGTGGCTCATGAGAATTAAATAGATGTAGATGGGTAGCATTGGTATGTGCAAGAGTGAAGAGAAAGATTTGACCACCTGGCAAATATAAGTATTTAAACACTTGCTTTATTTTAGTGACATCACAGTTATGCAGAAGATAAAACTGTACTTCTTTATTTTAAGATTTTACACAAGCTGATGATCAGACCAATGGAATACCAAAGATCAGTCAGAGCTGATCAACTGCTGTAAGGTCTATGCAAAAACACACATTCTTAGAATTGCGGTGCTTCTTGCTTTCGGATCTATACCTATTCATTCTTTTCCACTGTTTACTTCAGCAAATTAATCCAAAGACAGGAAAGCAAAATGCTATCTCCTCCTCACCAAATCTTCCCACAGACATGAGGAAAGGATACTGTCAACTTATAGAAGATGCTCTCAATATTATCTTCAACTCTGTTAATGACACTGAACTCAGAATGGAAAAGGATATTGGTTCATTGTGGAATATTTTTAAACCTATATATTCAGATATACCTTGTTTTTCTGGAGTTCTAATATCACTTGTAGTTTAAAATGGTATCATCATCTTATAATACAATATATGTAGTCTATGCTGTATTAGTTAGTTAAATTACTGTATCACACCTTTTCATATTTTCCAATCTTTATTGTGTTTCCCTGGCATTTTATATACTGTTTTTTCAATTTGTAGATGTTCTGCTTCAAGTAATTGATTGATTCATTTGTAATGCATTTAAAATATGAACTGAGTCTTCACAATGAACCAGGCATTATTTTAAATCTTGAAATTAACAAGGTCAATAGACATGTATTTTGCTTTCAAGGAGCCTGAGTTCTTATGTTAGATGACATTACCTGAGAGCCAGGGAATGGATTTTGATCCTAATTTATTTTCTCATTTTTTTTTTCAAGGACTTCTAATTTTTACACAGAAACATTTTATCTTAGGATCCTATTTTGTTCTTGAAAATGCTTTCTTTGATTCTAGTGTTTTATTTTCCATTTTTGGTATAATTACTTAAATTTAATGTAGTTTTATACTGTCATATATAAAAGCTGTAAAAAGATTACTCAGTATTATCAAAATATATTTTCATGTACAAAGTCACAAATATTGGGTTGGTCCAAAAGTTTGTTTGAGTTTTTCCATAAGATGTTATGAAAAAGCCTTTGTGGCCAACACAAAATATTATAATCATTTTTTGTAATCAAAACTTTTGATTAGTTCCTTCATCCAACAAATATGAATTGAATACTATTTANCCTGCCAGCCCAGAACCTTGCTGGCCAGCCCACGGGGGTCCGAACCTCAGCTCTGTGAACGGTGCTCTCCTGGCGTGCGTGGTGCTGAACGAGTCACCGTCCATCCTGTCATCTCTGGGAGGCCCTGGGGTCAGACAGTAAACGTAACCAGCATACATCTGATGCTGCTAAGTGCTCAGGTTATGAGGAATCCTGGGGGTGAGGGGCCTGACCAGGGAGGTAACGTTTGAGCAGACCTGAAGGAGGTGAGGGAGCATGTGTGTACCTACAGGAAGAGCTCTCAGCAGAGGGCAGAGCAAGTGCAAAGGCCCTGAGGTTGGGGTGTGTGGGTTTTGGAGCAGTAGGAGGCTGGTGTGATGGAAGCAGAGGAAATGAGAGGGGGCGGCAGAAGATGAGGGAGGGCAGGCAGGATTGTTTAACCCTGCGGGCCTTCATGGGGCCTTCATCCTGGGAGGGGCAGGACCCATACTGTCTGAGAGTAGAAAAGGGCCTCTCTGGTTGCTATGCGGAGGAGACACTGTGCAGGAATGGGGACAGAAGCGGGAGAACAGGTGGGACCAGAAGCCAGTTATTTCTTTGGTAATCCAGATGGAAGGGAAGGGACCGAGGCTGAGCTGCCCTCTGTCCCAAGAGCAGACTGTTAAATTTTCCACAATCCTGCAGGCTAGTTGCTAAATACAGTCATTATTAAAAGTTAAATGAGGTATACGTACAATGAGATAAAATTTTATTAAAGACAAAAATAGCAGATACTCAAAACTCATCACATCCTAACTGTTTTATTACATTTCACTACCTGTTATTGTGTTTGGGTGCTGGAAACGCAGTTTGGGTGCTGGCTTCTGACATTTCTTCTCAATTCCATGTCAGCATAATTTTGGTAGCTTCAAACTGACCACGGTGGGACTATTTACACTGCAGAAATTGGCAAATGCTGCCAGGCCACCTCAGGGCTGCCTGTTAAGCGTTTATAGGCACACCATGGCCATGCTCAGAGGCTGGCTAGATTTTGAAGCTGAGGGGACTGCCTGACAGACGGCTGGGAGGTGGGGGATTTGCCTGACTGAACAGGAGCTGCCGTTCCCCAGGGTGTCTCCAGAGAACTGCTGGGCAGTGGGGAGGTGGGGTAGAGGGGTGGAGTGGCACAGGGCTCTGTGGATGTGCCTATGATGATTTAGATTCCTGCTGCTCCTGCTGGGTAGGGCTCTAGCCAGGTGCAGCTTAATAAGAAACTCTCAGGGAACAGGGGAAACCAGATAAGATCATCAAGGAAGAAAAGGCAGAGGCAGCTGCTGGCCACACTTGGGGCCAGTGCAGGGGTCCGTCTGGCCCAGACAGATGGGGTGCACCCCATTCCTGTGCCTCTTCTTCTGGGTCCCTTCCCTACATCTTTTGTGGGCCCTGGGGGTGTGGACCTCTCACACACGAAACAGGGCCAAGGGACACACAGAATTCAACCTTGATCCCTGGGCTTCCCAGCATAAACATCCACCCCCCGCCCACAGCCTGCCCCTGGGACCAACACAGCCAAGATCTTCAGCAAACCACGGTGGCCCTCTGAGGGGCCAGCCTTGCTGAGTTGCCGGCCTCCTCGAGGTCCCTCACTTTGGCTTCTCCCCAGGTCAAACAGGCCAATCCCGTCCCACCCTCAGGCCTTGCACTGACTGCTCCCTGTGTGGAAATCCCTCTTCTTAGCACCCCCCTCCCCTTCTGTCTTTCCACTCCTCATCACCTTCTCCAGGAAGTCCCCCACCCATGCTTCCTGTGGTGGTAGCAGGTATACACAGTGGGGTGCCCAGCTAGCCTCCCCAAGGGCAGGTCCTCACCCCACCGACCGGTGCAGCTCAGAGAATGAGTGCCTTCCTTGTCCTTTCTCTGCTGGCCCCATCTGCAGTTCGAAGGTCGGAAGTACTGCGAGCACGACTTCCAGATGCTGTTTGCTCCGTGCTGCGGGTCCTGCGGTAAGGCTTCCAGGATGCCTGGGAAGCGGGGATGGGAGAGTCGGGGGCCGTCTTTCTGAGCACCGGCCTTCGGGCCCCTGTGCTCATCACCTTCCAAGCTCTGGGAGGGGCGCCCTGGGGCCAGGCAGAGCCAGGCAGGCTCCGGTGGGTAAGAACTCTGGGGCGAGGGCACAAGACCAGCAGGATGTCTCTCCTCCAGGCGAATTCATCATTGGCCGCGTCATCAAGGCCATGAACAGCAACTGGCACCCTGGATGCTTCCGCTGTGAGCTGTGCGACGTGGAGTTGGCTGACCTGGGCTTTGTGAAGAACGCAGGCAGGTGAGGTGGGCCTCACCAGAGGTCCAGGCCTGGCCCAGGCGCCTCGGGCTGCCAGGGGGGCTGCCACCCCCACCGTCCCTGCGAGGAGGGCGGGAGAACTCTGTCTGGTTTACAGGCGAGGATGGAGGCTGGAGAGTGAGGGGTGAGGAATCGGGCCGTCCCAGGCTCAGGGCTGCTCCCGGGAGCAGGCTGACGGTAGACAGCCAGCAGGCAGGGGGCAGAAGCGGGAGCTGTTGGTGCAGTGCGAGGATGAGGAGCTGTGAGTTCAGCTCCTGCCTGCCTGGCCACCCAGGCTGCAGCCTGTCCTCAGACCCCATGGGGGTTGCTGGGGGGAAAACTCAGCTGGGGCCCAGAGGTGCTCCAAATTTCAGGCCCAGGTTCCCTTAGCAGGCTAAGCTGTCACCCCCCACGAAGACCTGCTCTTTCTCCTCCCGCTCCCCTCCCCTCACTGTCGCTGCACCCGACCCCCACAGCCAGGACCTGCCTTCCCCCTGCCCTGTGCTTCCCTCCCTTGTCGCAGCGGGGCAGCGGGCCATGTCCCTGCATCCAAAGCCCTGCTCACTTCCCGCTCCTCCAGCAGGGCTCGCAGCTCTGGACCTCTCTGGTCCCTTTCTAAAGGCTCAGGCGAGGTGGCCCCTGGTTCAAGGCACCCTGTCAGCCTTGGCTGCACAGCGACTCCCTGCAGCCCTTCCCAGTACCCAGCGGGTTCCTCCACCTACTCCCCTCCACCCAAGCCGCTCAGGGCTCCCACAGCCTTCACTGCCACTCCAGCTTCTCTCCAGGTGCCCGGGAACCCATGTGGTCTCCTACTGCATGGCTGTGCTGTCCCTCTCCTGTCTCGGTTCCCCTTCCTCCACCCGTCTCTCTATGGCGGGCTCCTTTGGGGCTTTGCATTTGGTCCAAATGGTGCGTCTGTGCTGGGCAATCCAGATGTCGGCTTCCACCCTAGTCCTCTCCCTCAGAATACCCCACTGCCCATATGCCATCTCCAGTGTCTGGCAAGCATCCCAAATGCCACAGAACCCAACCAGCCAATTTTGAGTTTCTGGCAATCAGGCCTCACGGAAGCACACACCTGCCTCGCTAGCAACACCTCAGTTGTCTGTCTGCCCCCTGCTTCCTCCCCTATCTGGGTGCTGGGCACCATCTCTGGCCCTGTTGGAGCCCCACTTCCTAACGCTGCTGTAGTGACCTTTTCCGTCTGCCTGCTCCACCAGAGACATGTGTTGTTCATCCTGGGGTCTGCAGGGTGCTCACTAGGAGCCTGAGTGTTGAGTGCTGATATGAGGGGCCTTGGGGGGCAGACAGTGCAGCAGGGGTCCCAAGTGTGGGCCTAAGCTGCAGCTCACGCTGGGACTGGGACTCCTGCTGGAAAAATCCAGAAGAGGCTGGACTTGTTCAGGAAAGTAAAGTATTGCTGTGGTGACAGGCAGGTGGGGCACCCTGCGGCCCAGGTCGGCACTCTGAAGCCCACAAGGCAGAATGTCAGCGTCTGTGCGGGACGGGCTGGCTGTGGGGCCACCAGAACCACAGGGCACACTGCTGCCTGGGCCACCACTTTGCCGTTCTTGGGTCAGAAGGAAGAGAAGTTCTGGGGAGGGCGTTGCATTAACCAGACAGAATAACTTTCAGTTATTAAAGTACAGTTATGTTTATGATCAGTATGCAGGCATGCTAAGTTGCTTCAGTTGTGTCCA
>SJYA01001319.1:854170-877952 GCA_006410615.1 Neotragus moschatus
CTCCAGGCGAATTCATCATTGGCCGCGTCATCAAGGCCATGAACAGCAACTGGCACCCTGGATGCTTCCGCTGTGAGCTGTGCGACGTGGAGTTGGCTGACCTGGGCTTTGTGAAGAACGCAGGCAGGTGAGGTGGGCCTCACCAGAGGTCCAGGCCTGGCCCAGGCGCCTCGGGCTGCCAGGGGGGCTGCCACCCCCACCGTCCCTGCGAGGAGGGCGGGAGAACTCTGTCTGGTTTACAGGCGAGGATGGAGGCTGGAGAGTGAGGGGTGAGGAATCGGGCCGTCCCAGGCTCAGGGCTGCTCCCGGGAGCAGGCTGACGGTAGACAGCCAGCAGGCAGGGGGCAGAAGCGGGAGCTGTTGGTGCAGTGCGAGGATGAGGAGCTGTGAGTTCAGCTCCTGCCTGCCTGGCCACCCAGGCTGCAGCCTGTCCTCAGACCCCATGGGGGTTGCTGGGGGGAAAACTCAGCTGGGGCCCAGAGGTGCTCCAAATTTCAGGCCCAGGTTCCCTTAGCAGGCTAAGCTGTCACCCCCCCACGAAGACCTGCTCTTTCTCCTCCCGCTCCCCTCCCCTCACTGTCGCTGCACCCGACCCCCACAGCCAGGACCTGCCTTCCCCCTGCCCTGTGCTTCCCTCCCTTGTCGCAGCGGGGCAGCGGGCCATGTCCCTGCATCCAAAGCCCTGCTCACTTCCCGCTCCTCCAGCAGGGCTCGCAGCTCTGGACCTCTCTGGTCCCTTTCTAAAGGCTCAGGCGAGGTGGCCCCTGGTTCAAGGCACCCTGTCAGCCTTGGCTGCACAGCGACTCCCTGCAGCCCTTCCCAGTACCCAGCGGGTTCCTCCACCTACTCCCCTCCACCCAAGCCGCTCAGGGCTCCCACAGCCTTCACTGCCACTCCAGCTTCTCTCCAGGTGCCCGGGAACCCATGTGGTCTCCTACTGCATGGCTGTGCTGTCCCTCTCCTGTCTCGGTTCCCCTTCCTCCACCCGTCTCTCTATGGCGGGCTCCTTTGGGGCTTTGCATTTGGTCCAAATGGTGCGTCTGTGCTGGGCAATCCAGATGTCGGCTTCCACCCTAGTCCTCTCCCTCAGAATACCCCACTGCCCATATGCCATCTCCAGTGTCTGGCAAGCATCCCAAATGCCACAGAACCCAACCAGCCAATTTTGAGTTTCTGGCAATCAGGCCTCACGGAAGCACACACCTGCCTCGCTAGCAACACCTCAGTTGTCTGTCTGCCCCCTGCTTCCTCCCCTATCTGGGTGCTGGGCACCATCTCTGGCCCTGTTGGAGCCCCACTTCCTAACGCTGCTGTAGTGACCTTTTCCGTCTGCCTGCTCCACCAGAGACATGTGTTGTTCATCCTGGGGTCTGCAGGGTGCTCACTAGGAGCCTGAGTGTTGAGTGCTGATATGAGGGGCCTTGGGGGGCAGACAGTGCAGCAGGGGTCCCAAGTGTGGGCCTAAGCTGCAGCTCACGCTGGGACTGGGACTCCTGCTGGAAAAATCCAGAAGAGGCTGGACTTGTTCAGGAAAGTAAAGTATTGCTGTGGTGACAGGCAGGTGGGGCACCCTGCGGCCCAGGTCGGCACTCTGAAGCCCACAAGGCAGAATGTCAGCGTCTGTGCGGGACGGGCTGGCTGTGGGGCCACCAGAACCACAGGGCACACTGCTGCCTGGGCCACCACTTTGCCGTTCTTGGGTCAGAAGGAAGAGAAGTTCTGGGGAGGGCGTTGCATTAACCAGACAGAATAACTTTCAGTTATTAAAGTACAGTTATGTTTATGATCAGTATGCAGGCATGCTAAGTTGCTTCAGTTGTGTCCAGCTCTTTGTGACCTGGGCTGTAGCCTGCCAGGATACTCGTTCCGTGGGATTTCCCAGGCAAAGAATCCTGGAGCGGGTTGCTATTTGCTTCTCCAGGGGATCTTTCTGACCCAGGAATCGAATGCGGGTCTCCTACATTGCAGGCAGTCTCCTGCATTGCAAGCAGATTCTTTACCAACTGAGCCACCAGGAAGCCCTTATGATCCGTATAACCAAGTACATAAAAGGACTCTTGAGGGGCACACAGGCCACCCTCTAAGCAAAACACCTCCCATCTTGGCCAGCCAGGTGAAGGCCTCTTGGGGAGGAGTAGGACCCTGCCCCTGCTGGGTCTGAGTTAGGGGGAGATAGATTTGTGGGCCAGGCTGCGTGCCTCCCACACCTGGCAGTGATGAAGCTGGGCTCTCCGTGATGCCCCCCCCACAGTCTGTGCTCCCCCAGGACTCAGAAGGGACAGGGCAGCTGCTGAGAAGCGCTGGGGATTGTCGGCTCATGCAGGTCTGTGTGTGGCAGGCGGGACCCACAGGCCCTGTGTTGCTGGACATCACCTGGAGATCACCCTGAAACGTGCTTAGAGTGTTCAGCTCTCGTGTGATGCCTGTGTCCCCTAAACGCAGGGGCCTTTGGGAAACGGGCCACAAAGGGAAGTCAAAGCACCTTGCAGTTGAGAGTTAATCTCTAGACACCTTCTCCTGGCCCTCCACCGAGCGCTGCCCCCACCGTGCCCCTCTTCTGGCAGCCCGCTCCCCTCTGTCTCCTGAGTTCTCTCTGCCAAGCTTTGCTGCCATGTGTTTCTGTTGTGAGGAGGCCGAGAGCCTCGCAGGGGGGTACTTGGGAGAGAAAGTCGCTCATTGTTCAGGAATGTTCCTCTGGCCTCCTTGCCCCTCACCGGGGGATGGGGGTGGGGTCCGAGTCGCTGAGTGTCTCCCGGCTGTGAGTGAGCAGGGTCAGCCCAGTGTCCGCAGAGGAGCGGCGGTCTGGCCCCTTCAGTGCTGCCTCGCCAGGGATCTGCTGACAGCCAAGACAGAACTTGGCGCCGGGTGATCAGTTCGGACCTGGAAGCAGGTGATGGTGACCTGCGAGGTTTCGGTTTCTTTTCTCAGGGGAGGTGGGCTCCTCCTCGGTGAGGTTGCAGGGTGGTCCTTGTGGGGTTGGGGAGGGGGCGGGGCCCAGGCTCACAGCTCCGACCTGGCACTCAGCGAGCTCTCGTTGGTCCTCCCGTCGGCACTGGGCGGCGGCCCTGGGAGCCGCTTGCCACACAGCAGGCTGCACAGGGCATCTCGGAACTTCTCGGCCACGAAGAAGTACATGACGGGGTCCAGCGCCCCGTTGAGGCTGGTGAGGCAGGAGGTGATGCGGTTGCCGAGCGCCAGCGCGCGCTGGGCGGCGCATGAGGTGCGGTGGCCGCGGTAGCGCAGCACGTAGATGGAGCGGTGGACGTGATACGGCACGAAGCAGACCAGGAAGATGGCCAGCACCGCCGCGATCATGCGCACCGCCTTGTTTTTGAGGCGCCGCTCCACGCGCGGGCCCTGCCGCAGGCTGCGGATGATCAGCAGGTAGCAGGTGACAGTGGTGACGAACGGGAAGGTGAAGGCCACGGCCAGGGACGCCAGGGCGTGCTGGGAGGCCTTTTCCCTGTACAGCTGCAGGCAGACCACCGTGTGGTTGGTCCGCACGGTCTGCGGGCTCACCAGCAGCGGAGCCATGGCCACGGCCACCACCACCCAGAGGAAGGCGCAGGCCAGGTGGGCGTGGAGCGGCCTGCGAAGCTTGAGGGACTTGACGGGGTGCACGATGGCCAGGAAGCGGTCAGCGCTGATGCAAGTCAGGAAGTAGATGCTGGCATACATGTTGAGGTAGAAGAGGAAGCCCGTGAGCCGGCATGGGATCTCCCCGAACGGCCAGTGGTTCCCTGAGAAGTGATAGACCAGGCGGGTGGGGAGGACCAGCACGCAGGACAGGTCGGCCACGGCCAGGTGCATCAGGAACACGTTGGCCGGGGTGCCGGACTTGTGATCCCGGATGAAGAGCCACAGGGCCAGGGTGTTGCCCACAAAAGCGAGGATGAAATCCAGGAGGTAAAAAGAGGCGAAGAGGACGTTCTCCAGGGGCGTCTCTTGGCCGCATTGCTCCACAGGGGTCAGGGAGGAGTTGGGCAGTAGACCTGGGGAGGCCACCTCGAGGCCATTCATGCTTCAGCCAGAGGCAGAGGCACTGAGCCTGGAGGGAACAAGCAGACAGGCTAGCTTCAGAGAGCCTGGGACAGGCGAGGCATCACCCTCTGCAGACATGAGTTCTTGGAAGCCTTTAGTACCTGCCGACCCTGACCCCTGGATAGGCTGTTCCCTGTTTGGCATTGCCTTAGGGGCTACAGGGCACCTCCTGTGTCCAGCTGGGGGTGGGCAAGTGTCACAGTCTTGCCCAACTCTTTGCAATCCCATAGACTGTAGCCTCTGTCCATGGAATTCTCCGGGCAAGAATACTGGAGTAGGTTGCCATGCCCTTCTCCAGGGGTTCTTCCCCACCCAGGGATGAAACCCTTTCTGTTTTATGTTTTGATTTTATTTTATATTTTTTAACCTCAAGGCATGTCTTAGCTCCCTGACAAGATACTGAACCCGCACCCCCTGGTTTGGAAGGCTGCAGAAAGCAAAACCAAAACCAGGGCCTGGGTGCCAAACTACTGCTGGGGTCAGCTCCCCAGCGTGCGGCCATGTCCCTGTAGAGCATGGAGAGGTCGGCATGAAGGCCGCCTCTCAGGCCTGGGGGATAGAGTCAGCGCCGCAGGGAGAGAGAGCATGGTGGCCCGCCTGTCTGTCTGAGGCCCTGGGGGCTGTGAGGGCTGAGGGAGGGGCCTGCATCTTCTGTCCCTCTCCCCCGTGTGCTGTCTGATGGTGGGGTGCCGGAGTCCCCTGAGCCCTGCTTCTCATGGGAGGGGCACCTCAGCCTGAGAGCCCAGTGTGGGGGGCTCGGCCAGCTCCTCCTCAGCATCAGGTGAGTCCTGCTCAGCCTCCCTGACCCAGCTGCCCACTAGGTTCCCCAGGGCTCCCAGCACCAGCCACGGGAGGGCCTCACGAGGAATGCAGTGTCCTGCTCTGTCTACAGCACCTGAAGGCCGTCCAGGCCAGCATCCAAGGTCCTGAGCTTTTCGATCTCAGCCACCAGCCCTGCTTCGGGCATGTTAGTGGGCGGAGACTTGTGTCTTAGTGCCTGTGGGTCCGGGCCTGCAGTGGGTGTTTTACTATCTGGAGTAGTTTAACTAGAGCTTCCCTGGTGGCTCAGACAGTAGAAGCATCTGCTCGCCATGTGGGAGACCTGGGTTCGATCCCTGGATGGGGAAGATCCCCTGGAGAAGGAAATGGCAACCCACTCCCGTATTCTTTTCTGGAAAATTCCATGGATGGAGGAAGCTCATAGGCTGCAGTCCATGGGGTCGCTTTAACTATCAGGAGGCAGATTCTTTTCCAGGAGAAGAAGAGCCATATGTCCCAGAGGTGGAGAGACTGTCCAGGGTGTTCTGGCCAAGATTTGCAGCCCCAGAGAGGCTGGGACCCAGGGAGGTGGCCTGTCTCTGCCCAGCCTTGCCCACCCGGCATAAACCAGAGGCTGCAGCTTGGAGGCTTCCTGGCCTCAGAAAGAAACGTTTCTGTCTGGTGACCCCAGTTCTGATTGGGTCACCGGTGGTCCCTCCCCAGCAAACAGAGTGACAAATCTCCCATGTTGATTTTTGTCGACTCAGGAGATTCACAAAGGAGAGGAAAGGTCCAAACGCCCTGCCTCCCGCAGGCCTTGGACAGGTGTGTGCAGGAGAAGGCCGGACGGCACGCAGCCTGCGGCCCCACGTGGGGTTGGGGGGGCGGCTGTCCGTTTCTTCTCAGGGCACCTCCTCAGGGGCTCCCCTGAACCCCACCTCCCAGCAGCCCCACTTCCCGCCTGTGGGCTGCAGAGGGGGCAGGAGAGGGGGCTCACAGGAGCAGCAGGAACAGAGCGGGAGCAGAAGTTGCACACACGAGCCGCTGGGGACCTGGAGCAAGTTCTCTCCTCCTCTCCTCCAGTCCTCTCCTTTTAATGACCAAGATAATAGTCCTGGCAGGGGCTGGCAAGTGCTCCAGGAGCACGGGGACGTTAGCACTGGCAGTCCCTGAGTATGAGGCTGGGCGCCATCCCCAGGTGGGAGTTCCCGAAGTAGACGGAGCAGGGCCAGTGGTTCAGACTTTGGCAGCTAGGAGGGCAGGAGGGCAGTGTGGGTAGTGAGGAGCTGTCAGGCCAGGCAGCAGCTTGACCCTCTGCTTCGTGCCTCATCAACCACCACTGGGGTCCCTGGGCACCCCCGGCACCCCTGCTGCCCCACAGGTGGCTAAACAGGAGGAAGTCAGTGGTGGTAAGCATCTGGCCAGTCATTCCCAAGCCAGCGGAGATGCTCGCCTGATCACATCACGTTTTGATTACTGGAGGGATCCAGGGATGTCACCCTGCCCAAATCTCTCCTAGACCCAGAGTGGTTCAGGTTCCCTAAAATTCTAATACAGAGATTATTTCTTGTTGCTCCCAAGTGTGTGTGACCTGAGGCAGTGGGGGAAGTGGTGGAGGCCTGGAGGCCAAGTGAGGGAGGGGTCTTGATGAGGATAGGGAGGGGCTGAGCTGGGTACCCTCCACTCTGGGCTGCCCTGAGGCCCAGACTCTACCCACCCCCCTGGTGGTACAGTCATCACCCAGCCCCTCTGTGAGGTCTGCTGGCAGGTACTGACCCTCTTCTTTGCCCGGCGCGAGGCAGGCCTGCCTGGGCACTGCCCACCAGTCCTCAGGGGCAGATGTCCACTGCCTCACTTTACAGATGAGGAGGCTCGTTTTACGGGTGGAGGCTCAGCGTCAGCTAACTTGCCCAGGGTCATTTGGCCAGGGCAACAGCCCAGGAGTAGGAAGCCAGATCCGGAAGACCCAGCATGACAGCCAACACCTCCTCCTGCTTTTCCTCCAGGGGCTGATGGGTCCCTGCTGCCAGGGCTGGTGTGGAGCTGCCTCCCAGGCTCAGCGCCTCCCCCGCAGGCCTGGCCCCAGGCACAGCAACACAATTTGCACCACCCTTTGTTCAAGGAGCAAGGCTTTCCAGATGGTGACAGTGGAGCAGTGGGCTGAGCGTGGGGCCCTGCGTGTGCGCAAGTGGCACCGTGTGGGCTGCCTGGTGCCCTGCTCTCTGCTCCTGCCCAGGGCCTTCTGAGCCCCACCACTGAAGGCCGCATGCCCCGTGCTCTCTTTGGGTGCAGACTCGATTTCAGAATGCTTTCAGGCTTGCGTCAGGTCTGTTGCGGTTCCTCCACCCTGCCCCTGTGCTACAAGTTTTCATGCTGGTTTTGCAGTGGGTCTGGATGGGGCTCCTGCCCCTCTCCACGTGTCCCTAGAAATGCCTGCTCTCGCTGTCTCTCGACGTCTCACTCTGCTCGGGGCAGGGCGGCTGGGGGGCATGGGGGCCCCGACCATGGAGCAGGTGCAGGGCTCAGCCTCTGTGAGGGGACATGGGCGGGTGTGCAGCAGGAGGAGGCTGAGCTGGCAGGCGGTCTCTTGGTGTCGCTGGCACCTGTCCCTCCTGCCTCCTTGTTGGACCCCTCCAGGTGCCCTGGCTAGAGGAGAAGTGTGGGGGTGTCGCTGCAGCCATGGGGCCGCAGACTGGGCACCTATGCTTCCTTTAAAAGCCCCCACCGTGAGACAGGAGCACCGCCCATGGGCTGCTCTGGTTCACACCAGGGAGGCCTCGATAAATAGGTTGAAGTGAGATGGCAGAGAGGGCCCTGCCTTGCCTCTGCTGGGCCTGCGCTTGCCCCGCACCCCCGTGCCCCCTCCCCAGCCCTGCCCTTACCTCTCACAGCGGGTCTGGGGCAGCAGGTGGGCTGTGGCCTGTGGGCGGGTGGTGGCTCCGTGTGGCTGTGGTAGAGGCTGGCAGGCTATTTAAGGCTTAAGGCGAGGTGGGGAGGCTGCATCCCCTCGGGCCCTGAAAGGCTGCTTCATTCCTCAGGGGTCCCCTGTGTGGTGGGCCAGTCCCCTGGCTGCTTCTGCTGCCTCTGGGCTGTGAATATTCCAGTGTGTCCCAGCACACCCCCCAGCCCCCAGCTGGGCCGCCCAGCATCACAGAGGCCGAGTGTGTGACTGTCTACGAAGCCGAAGCCGTGGAGTGGGCGCCGGCTGGGTGGGGGGCTTGGCTGGGACCGACAGACAACAGGACGTTTCAGAACAGGGTAATTTCCTACCGAGGGGAGGGGGCCAGGGAGGGGCTGGTTGCCATGACAACAGGCCTGGGCTCCCGAGCCTGCACTGGCCNATCAATTCTTCGGCACTCAGTTTTCTTCACAGTCTAACTTTCACATCCGTACATGACCACTGGTAAAACCATAGCCTTGACTAGACGGATCTTTGTTGGCAAAGTAATGTCTCTGATTTTCAACATGCTATCTAGGTTGGTCATAACTTTTCTTCCAAGGAGTAAGCATATACCTTAATAAAATTCATAATCCAAAGGATTGCTTAAATTACCTCACTTTAGTGTACATATGTCACATATTCACTAAATAATTATGTAGGTATGCACCCATGAAATTAAAAGACCTTTGATCCTTGTAAGAAAAGCTATGACAAACCTAGACAGTGTATTGAAAAGCAGAGACAATACTTTGCCAACAAAGTTTCATTTAGTCAAAAGCTATGGTTTTCCAGCAGTCATGTATGGATGTGAGAGTTGCACCATAAAGAAGGCTGAGCACCAAAGAATTGATGCTTCTGAACTGTGTGGTTGGAGAAGACTCTTGAGAGTCCCTTGGACAGCAAGGAGATCAAACCAGTCAATCCTAAAGGAAATCAACCCTGAATATTCATTGGAAAGACTGATGATGAAGCTGAAGCTCCAGTATTTGGCCACTTGATGGAAAGAGCTGTCATTAGAAAAAAGCTGGATGTTGGGAAGATCGAAGGCAGGAGAAGGGGACAACAGAGGATGAGATGGTTAGTTGGCATGACTAACTCGATGGACATGAGTTTGAACAAGCATACTGGCATGCTGCATTCCATGGGATCCCAAAGAGTCAGACATAACTGAGCGACTGAAAATGACAAATATATTAGAATTTATTGTGTATAAAATACCACATTGAATAGACATGTTAGAAATAAGCAAAATTATTCTTTAGATAAGCATACTTATTTAGAAAATAAAAATTATGTTCTTTTTTAAAGGAATTAGTCAACTAATTTGTCATGAAATACACCTGTCCTGAGTTTTTCTAGCCTACAAATTGATTGCTGATGTGTATTTTTCTGTTGCTGCAAAAATTCAATAATAATCATCCTTCTTTCCTGTTTTGATGCCTATGCCATTTCTGAATTCACACATATTTTTATTGTAAATGTATAGAAATAGGAAAAGCCCAGCAGCAATACTAAATTTTTAACAGCTATTTCAGTACTCATTTACAAGCATATTACATTTCTTGTGTTCTACATGATTAAAAATTATGAGTATATCCTTGAATAAACAAAGTAAATAAGTAAAGAGGCTGTGTCACCTGTCAGTGACACAAAACAAAGTCAAGGGCACACTCATGATGCATGTAGAAGTCAATATGATCTGATGGTCTCCCAGTGAAATGCATGTGAAGTCCATACTAATTAGCCTATAAATCAGACTGATGCTTGAGTTTATTTGGGCCAGAAAGACTACCTACTGTCAAGCAATCAAGCAATACCTCTTTAATTGCAATTTATTCCAACAACCACACTTTATTGATCCTAGCATACACTTATGCCACAGCAGTATCATTATTTGACTTTATTTTAACAGCTTCGAAAGGTTAGAAAGTTAGAAGCCACAGTGAAAGAGACCATTAACATGTTGAGTTGTTAACATTTCTTCATGCTCTATGTTGAGCAATGTCAACTATATTTATGAAATTATATAAGAGAAGGAAAAGGGACTAATATTTACTAGGCACCTAAAAGAGCTATTGTTTTCTTATATTAAATATTACTTTTCAGTCACCAAAATAAGCAAACAGACAACAAAACACACAGAAAATCAGGGAGGATCAATATTGTTATTTGCATTTTACAGATAAGTTGCAGTTTAGAAAGTGTATTAGTCACTCAGTCATGATTGACCTTTTGTGACTCCATGGTCTGTCCATGGAATTCTCTAGGCAATAATACTGGAGTGGGTTGCTTTTCCCTTCTCCAGGGGATCTTCCCAACCCAGGGAACAAATTCAGGTCTCCTGCATTGCAGGCAGTTTCTTTACCATCTGAGCTACCAGGGAAGCCCAAAGTTGCAGCTTAGAGGTAGAGTGAATTTCCTAGAACTTCATTGTTAAAATGTTCAAATCATCTCTCTCACTACAAAGCACATGTTTAATTTCTTGTATAATTTCTTCCAAGATTTTTGCACACTGACCATTCTATGATATGGTCTTCATCATGACACACTCTAAATGATATGTAAAGTGTGAAGACAGCTCATCTACATGAGTTTTGTAGCTAATATAGTTTTTAAAATGTAAAACATCAGTGTATGATCATTCTTATTTGTTAGTTGTATTCCCATTTATAATCCAAGTTATCTTTTATTCCTGAATTTAAGTATTAGAGTTGTAAAATTTCAATTTGGAATTTTTAGCTCTTTAGATAATGTATGTAACATGCCTACTAAGAAACCTTTTAGAGTTTCAGTGAATCTTTAGGAAATATTTGGTGAGTATAAAGATGACTTAAAGTTTGACCTTTCACTTATTTCTCCTCAACTTAAAGGCTATCTGACTTAATTGAATATTGATAATTAAAACATGCATATATTTCAGACATATAAATTAATGATTTTATATAGGTATACACTGTGAAATATTCATTACAATTCAGCTAAATAACATTTATTTCTTCATATGGTTACCATTGTTTTTGAGGAGGAAGCAGCAAGAAATTTAAAATTTACTCTTTAAACAAATGTCAAATGAAACAAATTTAAAGTGTATAATACAATACTGTTAACTATAGTCACATTGTGTACCTTAGATCTCCAGAACTTATTTATATTGCATGAGTAAACTACATATTCTTTGACCAGTAGAATACATATCTTATTCTCCCTAGCTAATTATAACCACAGTACTGCTCTCTGTTTTTATGAAACTGACATTTCAGATTCCACCTATGATTGAGACCATGCAGTATTTGCTTTTCTGCATCTGGTTTATTTCACTTATCATATTTTTCAGGTTCATCCATGTTGTCACAAATGACAGGATCTCCTCCTTTTTTAAGGCTAATTAATATTCCTGTGTCTGTGTGTGTGTGTGTGTGTGTGTGTAGTCAAATAGATAGCCACATTTGCTTTATCCATTCATCAACAAACANGTGATTGAGACCATGCAGTATTTGCTTTTCTGCATCTGGTTTATTTCACTTATCATATTTTTCAGGTTCGTCCATGTTGTCACAAATGACAGGATCTCCTCCTTTTTTAAGGCTAATTAATATTCCTGTGTGTGTGTGTGTGTGTGTGTGTGTGTGTGTGTAGTCAAATAGATAGCCACATTTGCTTTATCCATTCATCAACAAACATTTGAAAATGTAAATTGAAGCAACCATTTTGGGAAAACACTGAATTTTCCTTAAAATATTTAAAATATAAATACCTTTGATCCAGTAATCTCATTTATGGATATATATTCAAAAGATGGGAAACCAATATCTCAAAGATATTTCTCATTTCAGCATTATTTACAATAGAAAAAATGTGGAAACAGCCTAAATATCCTCCATGGGTGAATGGATAAAGTTTGTCATTTCTTATACATGCTTTCTGAGTTGATGTTTTTATAAACTAAATTATCCCAATTCTTCATGAATCCTCTGTAAATCATTGACCAGATTTAAGCCTTACAGGAAGAGACCAAAAAGTAGAGACTCTAAACTTCCAAAGTAGCTCTACTTTTAATACTTCTTTTTGTTATGCTCCCACAAAACTTCATTCACAGAGTAAATAAGCCAATATATTTTAAAGTGCAGTTAAAAATCATGGATCTAGTCCAATGTCCTCATTTTCACAGGTGAAGAAATGAAGATTCAGAGAAGTAAAGGACCGGTGTCAAAGTCACAGTGCTAGTAAGTAATATCTACAACTCTAGAGTCAGATGTGCCACAGTGTTTGACCTGAGTTCTATCTACTGCATAACAATTTTTTATTTTTCAGTTAAGATTCAGTGTTTAAAAGTCTGTATAAAACTCTATTTCCATTCCTGACATATGCTTACTGGCATTAATTGCTTGTGATCTGTGTTCAGTTCTACTACACGCTTTGGAAGATATGTAGAAACTGAGTTACAGGATGTTCCTTTTAAAAAGAGAAAGTGTAAATCATGAGATGGTGTCCCAACAGAAAGATGTAATTCATTTCAGGCCTTGTCATGTCCTTGGTGCTTAATAAGAATCATTACATTTTATTTTCAAAAAATTCTATGAGGTTTTGATACATAATTTAGAAATAAACTAAAGCTTTAAGACGGTTGATAGTTTTCCCAAATACATAGAGCTATTTAATGTCAGAGTTAGTTTCAAATCAAAATCTGACTTCAAAGTTGCCCACTTTTTGTATTGTACAATTCTGTAATTAAAGACAAAAATCAATACAAATAATACATAATTCCAGATCAGTGTGCTATACACTAGCATGATATAATGTCAAGAGAAAACTAAGCAATAAAAGATCAACTTGAGTTGACAGTGTATAAAGATAGACAATTTCTTGGTATTGACTCCAAGCTAGTGATTTTTTGAAGATTTATGACTATGAAGACATTATATATAATAATATCTGTAAATGAGTGGGGAAATATTGGCTACATATACATAATGACATTATAGGTGGAGATTGCTAATTTGTCAAAGTAGTATAAGAATTTCAAAAAAAGGAGGCTTTATTTTATCTGTTGGAATATGAATGAATTATTGAAGAAAGCAAAAGGCATTTTTAATTCGATGGGGTATAGATGTGTGAGGATAGATGAAATCATCCATCCTCAAGAGGGCAGTATAAGAAACATGGAGGTGGAAATGAATAGGGACATTTTGGCAATAGGGGAGATTGAATCCTCAAATATGATAAGAGTGAGGTGTTATTTCAAAAGGTTGAACTGGGATTCTTTGGTGGAAGTTTTGAAACCTGATCTAAAAAATTGTATTTTACTATATAAATGAAAAATGGATATTTAAGGTGCTTGTTATTATTATTTATTTATTGCTGTAATCTGTCCAACCCTATAATCAGAGCTGTGTCTTAGAGAAACTATGACAGCATTATGATAATCTACATAGATGAAAAATCACAAGTGAGGAGACCAAGTAGCTTATGTGGAAAAAATAATGAGGTCAAACATTTCCCCTTGATTTTTTTCTGTTTTGTCTGTAAAAGATGGTGACATCCCCCCTTCCCAGTAGCTGAATCACTCAGATTTCTATGGTAACTTTGAGGAGGAATATTACTGATCTCATATACCAGGGCTTAGCTCAGTCTTGCCTCAAAGAAACATAAAATTCCATAGATCCAATATTCTATTTTCTTCCATTTGTCTTTCTATAATAAATATTTATTGGATGAATAAATAAATCCCTTTTCAATCTGCTTGAAAATCACTGTCATTTAGAGGAGAAGATAGATGCCATGATAGTTTTATTATCCTGGAAGCCTACCTCTTCCTAGAGAAGTGTTTCTGAGTAAAAACTTCCCTTGTGCTTTACCTTAAAATTTGCACTCCAGCTGGAGGAAGGGAAAAAGTAAGGGATACTTGTTTTTTTCCACAAGAGGCATAAATTAATATGAAGCAGCTGTGCTATTCTAAAACATTTTGCCCAGGTAATAAAGGAACGCCAAAAAAAAAAAAAAGAAGAAAAAAAAACCTTCATGCAAATTAAGAATAATTGATTCTTATAGATCAACCACTTGGTTTTAACATCTAAATAGGGAGGAAAGAGACTTAAAAGCCCTCTGCCTTAAGGTTAGCTAAAGGATATAGGACAACAGCTCTTAATTTGGATTTCATTTTCAACTTCTAGCACTCTCCTCATTTTGAAAACCTTCTTGCTCCAGGAACTGTACACTCCATTAGTGAGGCTGACCAACACCACACACATGCCCTGCTTTTTCTTATCTGTGATCACACAAGTAGTGATACCACTATGCTTTCTTCTTTCTCAGTGGAATTCATCATAGAATTGAAACTTTTTTTAGATTTTTTTTGCCTTGTGGATTGCATTTTTTATTCCAGGCTCCCTTTAAGTATGTGCTTCATTTAGCTTATATCCATTCGTCTTATAAGCAATACATCTACTTAATTTATTCCTTCTGTATTGAATCTCTGGTTTCCTTTGTTAGAGAAAACATGGGCTGCTTCATACATGGGCTGTCCTTCTCAAAGGCAATACCTTTGCCACTAGAAAACTTTTTACCAAGCTGATATATATTAACATTTCTGTACTTCTAAGAAAGCAGCGCTTTGATGTAGGTGCTATTCAAGTAAATTCTATGTATAAGGTTTGACATTTTGTTTGCTCAGGTATTTGAAATGAAAAGATATATTAGAGTTTTAGGTGGGAAAGTAATAATAGAAGTACACCTTTTCCAGTAGAGGTGATAAAAGTCAAAATAGGCCAACCGTGCGAGGTCTGATGTGCACTCTGAATATCTATATCCCTCAGTCTGATACACATAAATTTTATTTGTGGAGTGAATATGTGCCTTATTGGCTTGTAACTGGCAGTTCTTTGGTTTTTCCAATTGTCTATTTGTGAAAGTACTCTAATCTACCAGTTAAAGGTGACTTAGGATTGGATAGAAATATGTCATTTGATTTCAAGCACCTGTCTCAAGAGTCAGTTCTCTGCTTGCTTAAATGTCACACATTAGGCAAAATGGTGAGTTTGCACAAGGACTGAGTTGGAACACCCCAAGTGACTCCTGGTAACCACTTGTTCTGAGAAGTGAAGATAAATGTGGCATACTCAGCTTTGTTTCTTGGCTATAACCATAATATTGCCAGAAAGACCCAGTGGCATTCCATTTATAATTTTCTGTTTATACATTCTAAATTGGTCTTTGAACTAAAACTAGAATGAAAATCATATTACAGAGATGCAACTTGCTTCATAACTCTTTAATCTTTGGTATAGGGAAATGAGAGAAAACATTTGCTTAGTTTTCCAACAGGATAACTTAATAAATGTTGTAGTGCTAAGATAATTTTAAAGAAGAAGGATTATTGAAAATGTATTTGAGCAAAAAATAGAACACTTTATTATGAGAGGTAGTTTGGAACAGAGATCAAGATTATAGATCCTGGCAAAACATAATATATGTGAACTAATGGATTCTACCATTGCTATTTGTATAACCTTGGAAAGGTTTTCAAATGGTCAGATGTTTGTAACAGAGGTGCGCTTCTTGCTATGATTTATTAGGATTAGCAAACCACTTCAGAGTAAACTTGGTATAAAATAATGTAGAATCCCTATGGCAAGTGAAGTTCCATTGACCTAAGGGCAGACTGAATTGGAGAAGCTCTTTTAGCAGTCTTTGCTGGGATTGAATAATCTTCATAGTATCCTGGTGTGTGCCATGGAAGTGACAGGCCTTAATTAAAAAGGCTGAGTTTAATATCCTTCCTTAAGATTTTACCTTTTATAATGGCAGTAAATGTTATCTTCCCCAGCCTCTCCAGATTCTCACACCCCTCAAAAATGAAATTGGAAAGCATCCGATTTCACTTGTCAGGGCAGCCAATTAAATGGCAGAGGGTGTCTATTTCTGTGTCATTTTCAGAAACAATTGTATCATTAAATCGCTGAAATTGTAGTGTCAGCAGGAAAGAGAGCAAATAGCTGCCAAAGGGAGGAAAAAATATGAACAATACAGCTACTTTGATGTCTTCCTGCCTTCCTTTCCAGTGCCTATTGCTGAACAAGCTACAAACAAAACGTGAGGGAGCAAAGGCTCCTGCCAGTGAGCCTGGGTGGCTCTCACCTCCCTTTCTGGGAGGCTTGCTCACAGATTTCTTCGCTCCCACTTGACACCTAAGGCGGACCACACTAATCAGTGTTTCAGAATACAGCACCCACGCCCTGCCTCTGCTCCTCTCCAATTACTGTTCACACGTGAAATACACTTTCTCATCTCCTTTTAAAAATATATTCATTTATTTATTCAACAAATAACTATGGAGCTACTTACCTTGTGCTAGGCACAGTCCCAGACTAACATACATCAGTGAACAAAACAGACAAACATCCCTGCCTTTAAGACGATTACTTGGAGGTAGTAGAAACAGACAATAAATTATTTACATTGTTGTTGCTGCTGTTCAGACGCTCTGTTGTGTCTGTTTGCAGCCCCGTGGACTGCAGCACACCAGGCTTCCCTGTCCATCACCAACTCCTGGAGCTTGCTCAAACTCATGTCCATTGAGTCAGTGATGCCATCCAACCATCTTGTCCTCTTTGCATTGTAAATCTGTTAATTATGTGGTTGAGTAACGGGAATCAAAGCCAGGGGACTATAGTTTTTAATGGGAGAGTCAGAAATTGGGAGAAGGTATTTTATGCTGTCAAGAGAGGCATAGAGAATAGTGATTATAATAATAGCCACTCTTTTTTGGGACTGCTGGGTTTCTTAACCCTTCCAGCTCTGTCACTTCCTAGTTGTGATACCTTCTTTCTTTATTTCTCCATGTCTCAGTTTCCTCATCTCTAAAATGGGGATGGTTTTAAAACCTATTGAATCTTATTGTATGCAAAGGATTTAGAACATAATACACTGTACATATTACATAGTGCATGTAGTAAGTCCTTAATAAATATGATATAAATTCATTATTATGTTCTGAAAAGAGCATGTACCTCAATTTAGAGACATCTAAGTGTGAAAACTCAAGGACATTTCTCACTAATCTGATCCTCATTTGTATGATCAGGAAAATTAATATAATTCCTATCATTTACAGCTGTTGTCAGGATTATAAGAACTTTCATATTATGTGTTCACAGGAGATCTTTGTTAAATATCATGCCCTTTCCTCTTCTAGATGCAGCTGAAATGCTTTGATGTGTTCTCATTATACAACTAGTGAAAATCTTAAGTCTCCTGGTGTCACTTAATGGTACTTATTACATACAAGCTTATGCTATATTGTATTTCCTCTTTTCTAAAACATTATGGATGATAAGGTATACCTATTGATTTAATAGCAGCTTTTCAAGGGGAAGAAAAGAAACACTCCCACATTAAAGGCACCCATCAATTAAATTATGTGCCTTGATTTTAAACATATTTAAATGTGAAAAATAAGTGGGTCATAGAATCAAGGAAATGCCTTACTTTCTGTTGATCTCATTGCTGCTGCTGTGTGATTAACTACTCAGATACTATGTAATTCTTTGTAGCCTTCTTTTTGCTTAACCTACTATCTTGTACATTTCAAGAACTCAATAAAACATTTCCTAGATAACTGCATAATTCCTTGAACAAAAGAACTTGTTTAAGTTTATACATCAGATGAAAACTGATCATGGCTTTTTAAGTAGAGGACATTTCTTCATTCAAAATTGTATAAAATTGGAAGGATATAGTGTGGTAGTTTTTGAGGGGGGTGGGCAGGAGGAAGCAACATGCTTGAAGAATCTTTGTTTCTACGGATTGTATGAACTGTTAGGTAGGCCTCCTTTTGAGTGCTAATTAGAGAGACTCAATTTGCACTAGGGAGCCAAAAATGGAATTTTTCTATAAGAATGCAGGATACTAGCATAGAACTCAAGAACAGGAATGCAGATGCAACTCTGACCACTTCCCTTCTAGCACCAATTGCTTCATGAATCATATTTTACTGCTAATAAACCATTCTTTCCTGAGGGGCATAGCACAGCTTGAAGATAAGGTATTCAGACACAGAGATGGTTTCCCATGGTGCTTTAGTATCAGTGCTTTCACCGTTGTACCAATTGATCAGCTGGAGACAATTCAAGTAACTGTGGACCGGCCTCTCTTCCTTAAACCCTTAGCTCCTTCCGGCTAGTCAGGCTCCTGCTGCTGCTGCTAAGTTGCTTCGGTCCTGTCCGACTCTGTGCAACCCCAGAGACGGCAGCCCACCAGGCTCCCCCGTCCCTGGGATTCTCCAGGCAAGAACACTGGAGTGGGTTGCCATTGCCTTCTCCAATGCATGAAAGTGAAAGTGAAGTCGCTCAGTCATGTCTGACTCTTAGCGACCCCATGGACTGCAGCCTACCAGGCTCCTCCGTCCATGGAATTTCCCAGGCAAGAGTACTGGAGTGGGGTACCATCGCCTTCTCCACAGGCTCCTGCTAGTCATAGTCTTTTCAAAGCCCCTCAAGCTTTCTTAGCTGCTGGACCCAACATCAATGCCACATGATTTCAGTTTTTATTATAATAGCGCTCACCTTCTAGACCAATTTCAGAGAATCAGATTACTGTGATGTGAAATATGGAATTTATTATAGGAATTTTTTATGGAGTTGTGGCTGCTGAGGGGGATGTTTTTACTAGGCCATTGCCTCTTCATCTAATGTTGAGCTTAAAGTTGCTGTAAGTTGCTTGGGCTATGAAGTGTAAGAGAGCAAGGATAAAACTGGAATCCATGAGGATAAAGTGAGACCCAGGGAGATAAACTGGAACTCAGCTCCTATCTGTCCCTCACCAACTCTAACGCTGATGATAAGGATGACCTACAGGAGAAGTAGGCAGCTTCACCAGAGGCCCACACATGCGTTTAACCTCAGAGAAGCCAAAGGAAGAAAATCAACAGAAGCTGAAGGAACCACAAGCATAGGGTCTGCCCTGTGCCAGTGAGGTAAGTCAGCAGGCAGACCAGGGCACATGCTCCAGGGTCTGACTTCCTACACCCACCTTTGGAGAGAAAACGGTTCTCACTTTTCTGCTTGCCAAATAGCGTGCAGGTTTCTTTTGTGGCCTAACTGGAAACTACGCACAGAATGAATTGTGAGAAATGTTTCAGTTTAGCTAAGGTAACACAATAAAATATACCATATGCAGTGTGTATCAAAAGCCTTTGAAATATTCATTTCCATTGACTATAAAATAAGCTTTTGAAGCTACAGAAAGCCCATATGGACAAAAACAAAAATGGGTTGCTATAAAGATACAAGGTTCCTAAAATATATTCTAAAAAACCAAGATCAGGAATGTAAATATGGTTCAGGAATGTAATTTAGTGGGAATATATGTCATAACCATTCTCTCTCTGCTCTTTGTTACTGCTTTTTTTTTGCTATCGTTTGTTTTATTTATCCTTCTGACACCATTCCGGTTCTCTCTGTACACTCAATCTGCATGTCGGAATATACCAACACTAATTCTTGAGATTTGCATAGTGGGACCATTCAGAGAAGATTAAGGTCATTCTCTCAATCCCAATTAAAATTTCTCAGAGAACATTCAAGTTTACTGTGATAGAGGGCAAGTTCATGTTATACAAATGACAGGTGCCACTTCAAATATATGGATGAAATAAGGAAAAAATAATTTGCAGGGCGGAGGAGGGCACATGATTGCAGTTCAATAGATGTCTAATGGGGTCCAATTTTTGTCCTTGATTCACTGATCTGAAATTACAGGTATGTACATGGAGTTATTTTTCTGTATTATTTAAAATATCAAAAACATAGAAAATGTGAATTTCCAAGTCACTTAAGTAAATTGTTGCACCTTAGGACAGACTATTTTGTTTACATAAAATGCTTATGAAGTTTTAAATAATGTAAAAGTATGTACTATTACGTTAAATGCAAAAGGTATACAAAATAGGATTTTCAGTGTAAACTGAATACTATGTCAGAATATCAGTATAGTAGCTGTGCCCTTATTGTAAGATTAGAAGTGTCATTATCCTCTATTCTATTTTTTCTAACTTCTATGCAATAAACATATACACTTCTACAATTTAAAAACATTCCTGTAAAAGTTTCACCACAAGACCGTGTGCAAAGAACTTCTTAAGCTGTTTTTCCTGGAATGAGACAAGAATGATCTAATTAACCTGCCCAACAGGAATTCAAGTAGAAAGTATCCATGGACATATTCTATGATCTTTGCTACCCAAGGATATCACAAATGGCTATTTTAAAACATGTAATAGCATTTTAAAGATTTATTCCAAAATAGTAATACCACTCTCAATTAACCCTAATTTCTTGAAATATGTGCATTAAAAACAAATCTCTTAAGCCCTATTTCACTCTCTTGAAATAAGTCATGCGTTGCCCAAATAGCAAAGAGGGCAGTCACAACTAAAGGAAGTTAAACTGAACCAGATAAGCAACGTGACCATTAATTCCAATATATTAGGCTAATGTAAATTTATATTTGCCACAAACTAGTGAGCAGCAGCAGTGAGATTAATAAAATATGGCTTCGTTTTATCATCAGAAAGCAAGAATACAACTCTTAAAAAGTAATACAACATACATTTTCCACACTGCAGTAATAATATTCTTTAGAAGCTAGAAAATAACTCAAGCTATGTTAATGAAGATGCAAAACAACCGGCCTGGTCTTAGAACTTATATCTAGATGCCATTTTGTCAGATTTGGGAGAGAATGGGATGTCGTAAAACAAAAGGTAAGTCCTAATTTTAAAGTTCTGATTAGTTGAACCTCTGTCTTCATATTATCTTTCTCTGTTTAATTATATCACAATTATTTTACTGCATAGAGTTGAACTTAGCTCCATATGTAGAAGGGAACTCAAAGAACATGCAATCAAGTATTTTTTTCAGATGTATAGCATGCTAAAGCCTTGCCTCCAGCAAGTCATTCAAAGTCTCATAGGAAAACTCTTGACACTGGCTATGTTGACTTGATCCTAAAGAGACAAAGAGGCCTTGAGTAAAAGAATTTTTGTTCTACTCTGTACACATTTCTAAGTTGCCTAACAAGTTCCTTTGGGCAGAGGAGAGTTTATAGTAGATGTATGTCCGTGTGTGTGTGATGTGCATTTTAAAAAATGGGTTTTTCTACTAAAGTTTGCAAAAACCACTTACATCCCATCTTTACTACAACTCTTTCCCCTTTTCTTTTTTCCCTAATTGTGCAATCTCATGAAAAGCATTTTAGAGTACTAGGTGTAATTCAATAGCCTTTTTTTTTTTTAAAAAAAAAAAAAAAAAAGGAAAGTTGGGTTTGTGTCTCAATGCTGCTACTGCTGCTGCTGCTAAGTCGCTTCAGTCGTGTCCCACTCTGTGCGACCCCATAGACAACAGCGCACCAGATTCCTCTGTCCCTGGGATTCTCCAGGCAAGAATACTGGAGTGGGTTGCCATTTCCTTCTTCATGTGTCTCAATAGTTCATAATATAGTATACTGGAATGGCTCCAGGCTAGATGAGACACTGATTAAAATGTTTGGCTCTCAATATTATTTAGGATTCCTATTTTTTCACCTATTCCTTGTAGGACCTATTAAATAAAGTGTTTCTTTTTGTTTAAGGTGGTTTTGCTTTTAAAATGGAAGCGAATCTTCAGAGAAAGATAGTATATATCAGGGGCGTATAGTCCTTTCCCTTTCCTGTCTACTCCAACCTGGAAGCAGAAATATTTTATCCAAACTCCAGAAATTATGGCAAGAGTGTAATATGTTTCCTATTACAAGGCCAAAAGAGACATTTTTCCAAGTAACATCCAAGAGTGGGTTTGGGTTACTGCAGAAATCAGAGACCTTCAGACAATTTTTACAATGGGCCCTTTTGACAATTAAGTATTGGTTTGAGCCCTAGGTATTTATGTATTGACATAAAGAAAATGAATCAAGATATGATTTCCTTGTATATCTTTCTCAAGAAGTTTGTAAAGGGGAAAATTAGTTTCAAAAGTGTCTTTTGTAAATCTCCTAAGGTTTTACCAATGGAATGCTTTTGTTCTCCTTCAAGTTTAAGAAGTTTTAATACAGAATCACTTTATTCAAGAAAACTAGATTGTCCAAGAAGTGTTCCATGAAACCATTGTCATAATATAGACAATTCAAAAGACTAGTGCAAAATTGAGAGTTGATTTACTGAAATCTACCTAGTACATGTAAATATAACTTGAAAAGAATCCCAATTATCATAAACGTTTAGAACATGATAAAAAGTAATATGCAGAACCATGTACATATAAATCATTTATCTCACAGCCATGAACTAGCCCACTGAGTGATATGTGACCTGGCTGGCTATTTCAGATAAATCAACTTTTATGAGCAAAGTATTTTATTTTAGGGGAAAGGATCATATTATCTCTAAATAAAGATGTCTTTGAATTCTATTATCTACTATAATGTATGAATAGAAGAATAACAATATGCTATCATATATAATCTCAGTAATACAGTTATATAATATGTATAATATACATAATACATAAATATGCACAAATATACTTATGTCTCTGTACTTAATTAGAATTACAAATGGCTGAGTCAGCATGGAAAGACTCTTTTTTGGACACTAGCATTTTCCTGGATTATCTGGCAATTTTTATTAAGGAACACAAATATCACTGACTCTAGCTGATAGCTTTTCTCATGTGACCTAAGATTTTGAAATTTTTCCAGCCAAACATGGAGGGTACGTTTTTCATGTTACTTTGTGCTTTTAGCTAGAGAAATGTTGAAATTTATAGGAAGGGAAGAAATATTATCTTGGAATTATTCAGTGAATCAAAATTAGGTTTGGGAAAACTATTCTTTTTGGATATTTGTTCTGATAGTTTCCTCAAAGGGAAAACACAGTTACCTGAAAGTACTTTCTGTCTGTGCATTAAAAATATTACTACCAAGTTGTGAATTTTTTAATTTGTTCTCCTATTTAAACTAATGAAAAAATACACTTACTATTTTGTGAGAGTGGTACCAGACATCGATATTCTAACAATAAATATTTTATACAGATCAAATTCTTCCTTTAGTCATTATTCTGAAAAATCAGGTAGCATTTACTAATTATTATTGAACATGAGATTAATCCCATAGGTTGAAAAAAATTTACTCTGCCTGGAGCTTTGGTTGTTTCAAAAAGTTTGGCTATTGTTTGCTGCTTAAAAAAATAATGGAATAAACCTAATTTAGTGTTGTTTATGAGAAAAGTAGGGTTAAAAATCACATATAATATAAAAATAATAAAGTATTTTACTGTGTATTTACTCAGAATTCATCTTCTCAGAAAACCAAAAGAATTATAGTCAGGATACAATTTATAGGCCTGAATAGGTAGGTACAACAAAATTTTTGAATATTTTCAAATATTATATTTGCATCTCAAAATGTGGCTAGTGATACCAAGTATTAGCATCACCTGAGAACTTGTTTCATTTTCAGAATCTCAGTCACTCCCCATCCCCCATGGAATCATAATCTGCATTTCTACAAGACTGTCCTATGATTTGATGCCTTTAAGAAGCATTGCTCTAGAACACCTGTCTCTCTGCGTTGCCCTAAGGAATAGGTCTGGAGCAAGGAAAGGGCACCTATTTGGAATCTAGAGCCACGCTAGTATAAATATCAAATTTAACACATAGCATCTGAATGACACGTCATTGATGTCAGTCTATTTCACAAAATGTATCAATAGCAATAACCACCAAAAAAGATTTTTTTTAGCCTCATTGAAGTATATAACCAAATGGTGTTTGCATATTAAAATTATGGAAGTTGATATGATTTGAAACTTAGATTTGTCTTTTTTTAAGTTGGACATTTTACTATTGAATTATTTCCACAGTTTTGAGTAGATTACATGCAGGTTTCTAGCAGCAAATTTTGTAGTTAATGAGGCTTCAGCAATATGTGAACCATGAACTTCCAGATGTTCAAGCTGGTTTTAGAAAAGGCAGAGGAACCAGAGATCAAATTGCCAACATCTGCTGGATC
>SJYA01001319.1:878751-1009123 GCA_006410615.1 Neotragus moschatus
CAAAGCCTTTGACTGTGTGGATGACAATAAACTATGGAAAATTCTGAAAGAGATGGGAATACCAGAGCACCTGACCTGCCTCTTGAGAAACCTATATCCATGTCAGGAAGCAACAGTTAGAACTGGACATGGAACAACAGAGTGGTTCCAAATAGGAAAAGGAGTACATCAAGGCTGTATATTGTCACCCTGATTATTTAACTTATATGCAGAGTATATCATGAGAGATGCTGGGCTGGAAGAAGCACAAGCTGGAATCAAGATTGTCGAGAGAAATAGCAAAGGCCTGAGATATGCAGATAATACCACCCTTATAGCAGAAAGCGAAGAACTAAAGAGCCTCTTGATGAAAGTGAAAGAGGAGAGTGAAAAAGTTGACTTAAATCTCAACTTTCAGAAAACTAAGATCATGGCATCTGGTCCCATCATTTCATGGGAAATAGATGGGGAAACAGTGGAAACAGTGTCAGACTTTATTTTTTTGGGCTCCAAAATCCCTGCAGATGGTGACTGCAGCCATGAAATTAAGAGACGTTTACTCCTTGGAAGGAACTTTATGACCAACCTAGATAGCATATTCAGAAGCAGAGACATTACTTCTCCAACAGAGTTCCATCTAGTCAAGGCTATATTTTTTCCAGTGGTTATGTATGGATGTGTGAGTTGGACTGTGAAGAAAGCTGAGCACTGAAGAATTGATGCTTTTGAACTGTGCTGTTGGAGAAGACTCTTGAGAGTCCCTTGGACTGCAAGGATATCCAACCAGTCCATTCTGAAGGAGACCNTATTCAGAAGCAGAGACATTACTTCTCCAACAGAGTTCCATCTAGTCAAGGCTATATTTTTTCCAGTGGTTATGTATGGATGTGTGAGTTGGACTGTGAAGAAAGCTGAGCACTGAAGAATTGATGCTTTTGAACTGTGCTGTTGGAGAAGACTCTTGAGAGTCCCTTGGACTGCAAGGATATCCAACCAGTCCATTCTGAAGGAGACCAGCCCTGGGATTTCTTTGGAGGGAATGATGCTAAAGCTGAAGCTCCAGTACTTTGGCCACCTCATGCGAAGAGTTGACTCATTGGAAAAGACTCTGATGCTGGGAGGGATTGGGGGCAGGAGGAGAAGGGGGTGACAGAGGATGAGATGGCTGGATGGCATTACTGACTAGATGGACATGAGTCTGAGTGAACTCCGGGAGTTGGTGATGGACAGGGAGGCCTGCCATGCTGCGATTCATGGGGTCGCAAAGAGTTCGATACGACTGAGTGACTGAACTGAACTGAGGCATAATTATTGGTATAGTCTTTCAAATGCTTGGGATACAAGTTATGTTTTCAAAGACTAATAATGGTCAGAGAAAGACACTGAGTGCTTCTTTGATTGTAGGGATTCACATAAGAGGTATCCTTCATCATCACAGAAGATTCTATCTCAGAAAATGTGTTCCATTTGGTGGAATATGGGAAAGATGATTAGAAAACCATTGAAGTGAAATGCATTGTCTAAATAGCCTGATCTGTTTGGTCAATTATGGAATCAGTGAAGTGATCACTGTCTCAGACAGAAATTCTATGTGTCTCTTTAGTAAAGCTAATATTATCAACAATAACAGCCTATTAGCCAGGAAGAAAGTGTACCTTGTCTTTGATTCTTTTCTTGCTATGAAATCATATTCATTTATCAATGAATTTTTGAAATTAAAAATTAATATTTCCTAAACCTGAAATGGTAAAAGTCACTGCTTAAACTACCTTCAAGGAGACATTTTGCTTCAACTACAAAAAGGGGTTATCCTAGTATCTAATAACTGAATATTTGTCTGATAAGGAACTGTATGGTGATTAAAAAAAAGAGAGAATTGTGCTTTGTGAATGGTGTATTCCTTCTCTTTAGAGAAGCGTTGATCACTTACCAGGCTTATAATAGTGCTTTCATATTTTACCCTAAAATTCTAAGAAAATGAGAGATGAGATGTTAAAATTTATCAAAAGATTGTTTTGTTTATAGAAAGACATTAATCAATACGTCTACCCATTTAAACATTCTAGTTCTGCTAACTTAATACAAAGAAAAAGGCAATCATCCAATTTGTTTTGAATTTCTCTTAAATTTACAGTAGTACATTCTCAGGATGATTTCTTTGACCTTAGAGAATATATGTTATGGATTTGTGCCCCTAAATACAGTCTTAAAATCACATTTTCATACTAGTTAGCTGTACTGGTCACTTGTAAACATATGTGTTCTTTCTACTTTTCAATTTATGTAAAATGAGCCTAATTAGTATACTATATTTATCTATTAAAATAGATAAAATCCATCTCAAATATAGGACTTCCATGGTGGCTCAGACGGTAAAGTGTCTGCCTTCAGTGTGGAAACCCAGGTTCAGCCCCTGGGTTGGGAAGATCTGGAGAAAGAAATGGCAACCCACTCCAGGATTCTTGTTTGGAGAAGCCCTATGGATAGAGGAGCCTGGTAGACTACTGTCCATGGGGTTGCAAAGAGTAGGACATGACTGAAATGACTTCACTTTCACCTCAAATTTATATATTTCACCGAACAAAATATAAGATCAGAACTGAATAATTACTGTTAATTAAATTGTTGACATTTATCATTATCAGTATTAAATTGCTAGTTTAACTTAGTCAATAAAATATCTCACCCCTCCTAACTTGACCCTTCCTCTTTGCCCAAATTCAAAAAGAACTATATTTGATTTCAGGTGAGTTACTAAAATGTCCAGTTTTTCCTCAATGTGATTTCTAATAATTTGTTTAGGAATTAAAGCAAAACTTTCTTCAATAGCTTATAATAAAGTAAAATTGTGGATTAGATAATCCTGCAATAAGTTTTGCTTTTTGTTTTGTTTTCAGATAAAATCCTTAACCATGTTTACTTTCATTACAGACCCCTTCTTCACATGACAATGATTTTTTTCCAGTCTATCACCTTAAGTTACCCATGTTACCATTTTTCTGTGAGCTCCTATATAAGGAATCCCTTCTGATAGTATTCACACTTAGATTTCTTATCTTCCCCAAGGCTAAATGTGTCTCTCAGTCTTTTAAAGTAGGCTATTCCCTCTTGCTCTTGGCTGGGTGAAATCTCAGATACTAAGTGGTACCACTGTGTAAACTGGTGTGTTAAGTGCCTTATTTCATCTTTTCAAATATATATTTCCTTTTTAACTAATTTTTGAGATTTTTAATCTAAAAAAAACTCCTAAAATGAGGATTATAATTATAGTAGCAAAATCATACAGTGAGATTTGATGGTGAAAATTGTTTTGAAACTTTTTATAGATACAAATGAATAGCGTGACCTGGGCATTTATCCTAAAATAACTGTTGATTCTAGGTTTGATGTGTTAGTCTAGAGTGATAGAGAAATCCTAATGTACATTTGAAATAGTACAATTTGAGTGTTAGCTGGTGACCCCTTGATTCAGCCTACTATGATGTTTCCCAAACACAGCTTATTTTGTAACTAACTTTAGCTCTCATTTGTTGTTTGGTGGTTTTCATCATTTTTATTTTTATAGTTAGGATATGCCAACATTGCACTATTGTAGCATGCATAATCTTTTTTATGGGCCTGCAATGCATTAAACTGTCTGCAAGATGTTCATATTCATGATTGTGAAGAGTATTTGCTGGTCTTTCACAAACTGATCAAATATTTAATGGGGTTTTGCTTTGAACTTATTGGAAACAGTAATGTAATAATGTTAACACGATTTGCTCAGAACATAAATTTTTCTCACTTCATCTTTTGATATGAATATTTTGAATTCCTGGGACGTCGTCTTCACCATACCATTTCCATCGTTGTATTTAAGATTTCAGTTACATTAATATGCATCCCTAAGTGATAAATCTTCCTTCTTGGCTTTCTTGGCACATTTATTTCAAAGCTAAAATGCTAAAGAGAGTAAAACGAATTCATCTTTTGGAAAAATTGGAACATTTAGCTTACAATATTGTGTAATACTTTTGCAGTGATCCTGTGAATGCCTTTAGAGTCAGCCATTTTAGTCAGCTGACTCCTCTGAGTCTGTGTATCTACCTACTGGATGGCATTCTCAAACAAAAATGTTTAGTACATAAATATTACACCACTATTATTCCTTTTACATTATTTAATAAACAGATACATAAAAGGGTTGCTTTTGTTTTAATAGTTAAAGATTATGTCCCTGCCTCTCCTAGACCACTTTAAGTCTCTTCAAATCCCTTTAATTGCTCTGATTTTGAATGAAATCTACACTCCAACAATTCACAACATTCTGTTTGGTCTTGCTTCTTGCACATCTTCTTATTGCTCTTGTCTTTCAAACCATGTTAAACTCTGTTTCTTTGATGCCCTCAGTTTCCTTGTGTCTTTGTAACTCTGTTTTATTTGTTGCACCTGCTGTTCACTCTCCTTTTAAAATTCTTTTCTCAACACTTTATTGACTACCCCCCTTTCCATTCTGCATATTCCAGCTTATGTATGGTTTTCTTAGAGATATTTTCTTTGATTCTAGAGAGAAATTTTTGGTAGTTTCTGTTAGAAAGTTTTGATATAGTATTTATAGCAATTGCTCCCCCCCTTTGGAACAGTTATTATCACTGTAATTAGTTGATTATTTAAATAGTAATTAGTGTTGTCTGTCAGTTGACTAAAGGTGCCTGAGGACTGAGGTTGTCAATCTTACTTTCTACACAATGCTTGCATTTTAGCCAATGCTCTCTATGTATTTGATGGGTGAATAAATTAATGGAAGAACTTTCAAATAGATGTTTCAAGGAATCAAAAAAGAGAAAATGATACAATTTGCATTTTAACAATGTTATTCAAATTTGAGATTGCTGTAGATTTGAGGGTTGAATGTCTTGGTTGATAAGCTGAATTTTTGTGTTCATGAAGGACATGTTACAGTATCAAAAGATCCATGGATTTTTGCAAAAGGTGTCTACCAAGCACATGAAAAAATAGTTGCTTACCAAAAAAAAAAAAAATTATCTTAACCTTCTAAGGGGAAACCTGGCCAAGCTTTGATAAGTTCTTGATCCTTTTATTAATAAGTCTCTGTGTGATTGAGAGGATTTTCAAGTTTATGTAGTCAGCTGTTTTCTCCTCAGCTCTAGGCATTGCTGACTTAAGCAACTCTGAGATATTATTTATCAATATTAAGTGCAGAACTATTCAGTTGCTGCTTCTTCATAATGCAGTGTACATGTGCAACTGTAACCATTATATATAATTGAACTTGATTTTTTAGACATCCCTTGCTAAATAGCTTCATTGTGATGTAAATTATTCTGTGAAAAGTCAAGAGTTTAGAACATAAAGTAGAAATCCATAGCATGTAAAGATTTTAGAATCTCAATTGACAAGCTACTTACTGACCCACTGAAATGTCAGATAATGCATTTTAGGCATTTTATTAGAATTTCCATGGGAAATGACATTTGGTGGCTGGAAATAATTTACTGGAAAATATATCTCTTAGGTTAGCACTAATTAAACTGAGTAGGTTGATAATACTAGGAATTAAATTATAGGAGGATGGAAAAAGTGTCATTTCCAAATATTTCCTCTAGACCCACTACCTTCACCTCCTTTGTTATAGTTCAGAGTTTTAAAACATTTTTAGCTTTCTCTCATGATTTTTCTTTAATTTTATTTATTGTTATAAAATATTTCCTATTATTGTAAAAAGGAATGAAAAAGCATATTGTTTTATAAAGATAAAGAGTTATTATTAATCCTTCTTACTGCATTCATTATCTCCATACAGCCATTTATTCAACAAAATTTTAGTTGTGAAAACAGATTTTAAGTTTACTTTCCTAAAAAAATAACGGAAAGGAAAAGAAGGTATATCTATTTCAGCTTTTCAACATTTGCCCTTATAAAAGATATATCCCAGAAATATTCTAAATCAGTTTGATAATTGAGCTTATAAATTGAAGGTCTAGGGAATATCCATAGAAGCTGCCATCCTTATAATGGGGTAGATAGTACTTCAAGTATATTATAAATTTCAGATGTACTTATTAGTTAACAGAATTTCAAATGTGAAAGCTAAAGTAGTAACAAACTGTAAACCACAGTATGAAATGATCACTAGTTCATCCACAAAGAAGGCTAAGTGCAGTTGTTTGCAAGCTTGAGGAGCCAGAATCAGAAGGTAATTACAGCTTCAGAGACAGATGAATAATGCATTACAGCTTAGGTAGGCTCTGTCCTCTGCCCATCCTTTCGAATCATCTTACATTAGTAACTCATGCTGATGGCTTGCCAGTAGACACAGTGTGCTCTGCCACCTTTATTTCTGTTTTTCTATAATGAATGATTTCTTAAGAGTTGATCATATGATACTAAAAAAGAAGGAAGAGGAGGAGAAGGAAGTGGTGGGGGGAGAAGCAGCACCAACGTGCTTTTAGGCTGACTTCTAGCTCTTAGAAGTGAAACTCAACACTGCTTCCAGATGTATGAGTGGAATCATCATGGCAGGCAGATTTTGCTAGATGCCTGAGAAAGATACATTCTCTTCTGCTACAGAATTTTATCTTGTTTAGGGTAGCAGTGTAACTAGTTAAAAATATCCCTTTCCCCACACTCTCTTAAAGGTCCTATAACCCAGTTTTAGCTGACTAAATATGAGGGGACACATACTGAATAGAGATCCTGGAAAAGCTTTGATTTCCTAACTAAAAGGGACTAACAAGGCTATCAGGAGCCCAATGCTTTTTGATATGCCCTCTATCTTCAGTTCAGTTCAGTCACTCAGTCATGTCCGACTCTTTGCGACCCCATGAATCGCAGCACGCCAGGCCTCCCTGTCCATCACCAACCCCCGGAGTTCACTCGCCAGGCCTCCCTGTCCATCACCAACCCCCGGAGTTCACTCAGACTCACGGCCATCGAGTCAGTGATGCCATCCAGCCATCTCATCCTCTGTTGTCCCCTTCTCCTCCTGCCCCCAACCCCTCCCAGCATCAGAGTCTTTTCCAATGAGTCAACTCTTCACATGAGGTGGCCAAAGTACTGGAGTTCCAGCTTTAGCATCATTCCTTCCAAAGAAATCCCAGGGCTGATCTCCTTCAGAATGGACTGGTTGGATCTCCTTGCAGTCCAAGGGACTCTCAAGAGTCTTCTCCAACACCACAGTTCAAAAGCATCAATTCTTTGGTGCTCATCCTTCTTCACAGTCCAACTCTCACATCCATACATGACTACTGCCTATTTATTACTGAGGTAGAGTCAATCCATTGTGGTTGTAAGTCTGAAAGCTACAAACTAAGGATTCTCCATCAAGACAATTGAGCTAGCCTAGACCTCTGGTGATTTTCTAATTAAACTCTGACTGCATATCTTCAGATGTCTTGTTTTGTGAGAAAAATAATCTCCTTTATGATTATGCCACTGTGGCTAACTGAACCAAGGTGGCCACTTGCAATCCTCTTGCATGCAAATGTTAGGAATGGAAGAACACCAAGTATCTTACCATTTGCAAAGGACATGGCTTATAAGAAGAATGTATTCTGTCAAATAATAGACCAAATATTACAAGTTTGATTTAATTTACTTGAGGGAAATTGGCAACAACTAAACAGGTATGAGATGTCTGAAATTACTAACAGGTTAAATTTTAGATAAAATAATGCATCAAGGAAGAAGTTATTATACGATAATGAAAATGTCATATCCATATTGAAAATTGAAGCCCTTTATAGGGCTGACATTTAGAATATATTAATTTCAGAGTATTAAAATTCAGCATTATATATATGTACCACATGCATGAGCCAAAGAGAAATTTTACACTTTAAACTGTATAGTAAGATATTGTGTATTGCCAACTTCAAGGCAACATAGGGGCTAAATAGATTGCCTCAGAAGAGTAAGTTTTAGAATTTTTATCTGCTTGTTATTGTTTTTGACTATTACTTTTACCTTATGTAGGTTGCATCATTTAAGAAAACAACTGATTTTACACAAAAATCTAGATTACTAAAGTCTTCTTTCAAAGTATCAAAAGATTTAGCAATTCTGGGCCCACCTTCCAGTAAAGTTCAGCCGTAGCTAAGCAACTACTGCATGTTATTTTTAGTTTACTGTAGTATCTTCCATGACCTATTACTTTAAACTCTCTTTTGCTTCTGTCTCTGGTTTGTTTGCCAGACTGTTTAACTCACTTTATTTGATCTACATAGATATTTAAACTGCAAAATTTATCCAATAAAATTTTTACTTAAAGGTACTCCTAGGAGAGAATGTAAAACTGTTGTATTTTAATAGTATACTCTGCAAGGTTTCATATTATTACTGAAAAAGAGAAAGTAATTCAAATCTAATTTCAAGTGACAACATAAAATCTAATTAACTGATTAAATTAGGAAGATAACATTGGCAAGAATACCCCCTCCAAATTATTTTTTTGTTGTTATTTTTTTGTCTCTACTTCACAAAGTACTGTTTATAGCCTAGCTTTTTTTTGCATTAGTGTTTCTATACAGCTCAAAATGTGAAGTTTTGTTGCCGGTCTCACCAGGGAAATAAACCCATTGTGTGTGGAATTACATTTTCTAAACTATGCTTTAGCAAACTAATAAGGATCTCTGTTCAGAAAATAGAATGTGCTTGCCCTATGAATCCATGAGTGTCTGTTGTTTTGTTTTCTTTCTTTTATTAAACTTTTAATAGTTAGGACTGTTTAAAGAAGCCTTAGGGATTACGTTTAAGATCTTTAATTAAAACACTCACCACAATGTAGACTGTTAGCTTCTTACTCATCTGGGAAATTATTTAGTAAAATAATTGTTTTTGAATCTGTACTTATCTTGCCAAGATTAGAAATGTTCTAACTGAAGTGCTAAGATTGTTTTTTATACATTTAGAGTAACATATTCCTTATAACTTTGATAGGAATTGCTGTTATATATGTGAGGAGGAGGTAAATGTACATAAGAAAAGGTGCGTTAAAACATAATTTAACCTTTTGAGGGATGTACTAACTGAAGAAAATATAATCTTATACATATTCACAATACAATACATATAAATATAATATAATAATCTAACATAATTCCAGCATAAAATAGTAAATTTTCTGAAAACGAGAACAAATTAAATATTTCACAATAAAAATTTTTCAGTATGGAAACAAGATACAGTTCCCATTTCTCATCATCTTTTGCCCATTCATAGAAGCACACACAATTACTCTCACTCCTTTGTTCCTTTTTCCCATTTGTTTTCTGTTGTTCATCCACCACTACTTAATTTTCAGTAACATGAATCATAGTATGTAACCCACGCATATGAGCACCGTTCCATTTGGGGATTTTTCTTAGTCATTCACAGTTCAAGTGTTACTGTTACTATCATTACAGTTGTATTTTTCTAAATGCCAAAGTCCCTTAATGTTTATAGTTGAAGACAAATGCTTCCTTGCTAAATTATTGGAAATAGTACACTCTTTTTCTACTTTTTGAAGTAATGCACAGTGATCATTATTATATGTATTCAAAGGTGTAGAACTAAGGTAATAACTCATCTGAATCTTCTCTATCTCTGTCTCCCTCTGCTAGTTTTGGAATTGTCCTGAGTTAAGTTGCTTTCTTTTGCAATATTTAATCATATTTGCTTCTAACTTGTAGAGAAAGATATTAATTAGGTATATGATATTTTATCTCAAAATGAGGGTTGCTTGAAAATCTGACAGTATATTAAGACAATTAGTGAGTGTGACTAAGGGTATTTTAAAGCAATTGTAAAATATATATATCACTATTGTAAATTTAAGACTCCAAATATTGTGTTTAGCACACTGTGTCTATAACTTTCTTGTTTTTGTGTAAATGTCAAAGTGACTTGCCTGGGCCCCAAAGAGATTCTGATGACAGTATTCGAAAACTTAGGAAAACTCAAAGAGGAAAATACTATGAAATGGATGTAGCATGATGTTGTCCTGAGCAGGAATTAACTCTGTAAATGTATTTCTATAAATGGCATAAGCCACCAGCTAACAGCTGAGCCACTCTCTGGGGATCAACCAGCTTGAATACAAAATTGGGAGAGGCTGTAGAAGGAAGGTTAATTCTACTGTCTAGTTCCATAGGGCCTATTACAATGCCTTGCAGAACTGTAAAGGGCTAATGGAGCAGAGTATGTTTTATTTTTACCCACACAAATTATCTGGATTACCTTGTGAGGAAGTTTAAGGAGAAATGTAATGTCAAACAAATATTATGATAATAAGATCAAAACATTAACTCATACACAGTCTTAAAATTAAAATACATTGTTTGAAAGTTCCAAAACTTTGATTTTGAATTATTGCTATCTTATATTCCATATATTAAAAAAATTAAAAAACCCTTTAGCTTTAATAAACCCATTTTTTTTTTATATGTAGCTATAGTTCTATGCATGCATTATGATTTCAGAACAAATAAATGTGCTGGTGAATGTAATGGAGTCAGGACATTTAAGACTCTAGATATTAGATTTTGCAAAAGTAAAATAAATTTCTTCTTCTTTTGATTTAGGTTTATCTCATCTTAATTTGTATGCCTGTCATATAGCAGGCTTCCCAAATCATGTACTCTGATTGATCTTATTTTACAAACAAGCATTCTTAGGGTGAATTTGGAAAACTTCAGTAATAAAATTGACACGAACATAATCAAGACATTCATTTTGGATGTCTTATATAAAAATGAATTTATAATTGTATATGTTCTTATTGTTAAAATGAACTATATGTACATACATTTTAATATCAACTTGGTATCGGTCTTCCTTTCTTTCTGTTGGGGGAGTATGTAATTTCCTCAGTGCTGTCTCATCACAACAAAAATTTGAAGTGATGGACCAGCGTTACAGCCTTCAAACAAACCGTGTCTAAGCTCTTGGACAGATCAGTGTTACAGCTCAGTGTTATATCTGTTTTATTTAGAAAATGAAGTAAAATATATCATTGAGGCGTGAGGTTATGCCTCCCCAAAAGCCGCGAAGAGAAGAGAGAGACCCTCGGCCCTTTGGCTTCTCTTTTTTTTCCTGTTTTTTCTCCTCCCCCTGAGCCTGCCCTATGTACATTGGGCTAGCCAGGAGTGCTTGTTCTACCCAAGGTCCTCACTCCAGTCCCTGGATCTTCCTTTGTTCTATTTTCACCGGCTTTTCCCATCCTTGTCTTTTAGCCACCGCCATTCTGGACTCTTTTTACCTTTTCTAACTACCTAACATTTCCATATGTTTGCAAGTCTTTTTCCACTTACCACCTCTTACACCATTTTCAGATGCATTTAGGTGGCTAGAAAGAAGGGTGAGACCATACATAGAATTGACCTTTCTCATAGCCCGGAAGAAATTTATGACTGAGGCCTCAAATACCAGAGCAAACCTATAATTCTTAAAGGGGTGATACTGGACAAGGGTATCAAAAAAGAGATAATTTAGAATTCAGAGACAAAAGTTCTAAGCCTGTCTCAACAACTTACTTAAAATATTCTATTAATAATGGATGAGTCCTTGGACATTGGATACCATTAATAGTAGTTGCTCTTCTGCTTTGGCTTCTGTTTTTGTATACCCTTGTCTCTTTCCCTATTTGCCTCTCTGTCTGTCTCTCTCACACACATGCACATCTGTCTATAATTCCTCATTTTTCACTTCAAAACTACTATCATGTACATATATATGCTCTATATAATATTTTGTATAATTTTGTCTATTTATCTACCTCTCTGTCTCAGCCTTCAGTTTTCTCCTAAACTTTAGGAATGCACTTCCAGTTTCCTCCCAGTCCCCTCTAATAGTACATGACAGCATAAATCAAATTCTGTGACAACAACTAAACTCATCTATCTCTCTCCCCAATTCACATCTAATAAAATGATAAATCCCATTTATTCAGTTTCTGAAACATTTGGAAATTTGCCCCATTGTTTTCAACATTATCCTTGTTGGGGGCACATTTTCCTGTACTATGACAGAAATTATTTGTCTAGTCTTCATACTTGTAATGTATCCTTTCTTATATAAATACATTTTGCACTTATATATAATGTTAATATTTCTATAGGATAATTGTCATTCAGTTTGCCCACTGCTTCATAATAGTCTGCATTCCCCCACTAACTCAAGATCACAGTGTAAATTCCTTAGGCTGATGTCAATCTTCCTTTCACCTTTATCTCTCCCTTTTAAGCTTCTCTCTTCACAATTGTATCTTCTTTTCCACTTATCAAATCTCCAAAGCTCAAAAGCTCGTATATGTATGAATTTGGATAGAAAACCACTGGAGTGAGAAATTATCTGTCTAATCTGAACCCCCAGAAGGTTTTGCCTATGTCTTTCTATGGCATCTACCCCAATAGTTCTTTCATAATTTAGAAGTTTCTCTCTTCACAGGAAGCAAAACTGTTATGGAAGGTTTTCAATGGGAAATATTAGTTTAGCTGAATTTTGAATGGTAGGTGGGATTCAACACACAGAGGAAACTGATGAAAACACATTGAAAGCAGAGGGAGCAATGCTTGCAGATGCATTAGAGTGGCATGTTCTGCTACCTTGACTGGATGCAGAAGGCTTATGTGTCTGCATGTGACTGGGGCTTATGTAGAGCTCTAACTTAGTAGCTATAGAGAGATGGGTTTGTATTTCTTACTAAGAAATGGCTACTTCAATTAAATTAAGAGCTATTTGAATGATTTAAATTTTTTTGAAATCCCAGTTATTTGTATTTTAACTGTCAACAATTAAGCTTTGGAGTAACCATACTAATGATAGTATGAATCAAAGATGAATCAAAAAAATTAGGCATTGTTTTCTTCCAATTTGGGAAATATATACATATATCCCTTGTCCACATGTTGTACATTCCTATTTTCAGGATTTCATCCTGCCCCACCTTCAAATTGATAATTATGAACTGCAGTAACCTATGAAACTATGTGAAGCTGTGTGTAAGAATCAGGATGGCTTCCTGGACTGAACTACCTAATAAAGAAATTTTGCTGCTACTTGGCATCTTCTTTGAAGCATCTTTTCATAATCCTGTCCCAGTCTCAAGTCCAGAAAAATTTTACCCAGAAATCGGTATAACTATTACAGGAGACAGTGAGCATGGATAGGACATATCCAATCATTATTAGTAGTCCTGATACTTCTCTTTATCTTCAGCCATCATATGTCAATCAGGACCAGTGACAGACTAAAAGATACATCTGGTTTGTATGTGTGTGTGTGTGTGTGTGTGTGTGTGTGTGTAGTTCATAAGAATGCTTTCATTCTGCACAGAAAGCAATATAGTGACAAGAAATTTTGCATTTCATAAAATTACATCCCACATCTTTTACATTTGCTCCTGAACTCTGACACAGATGCAGCAAAATTTATTTTTCCAAGGTCAGTGGAATTGCACCTTTGTATCCTGTCCTTAGACTTTTGGTGGTTTTTACTTTATTTTTATTGTCTGGATCTGACTCTCTTCTCCTTACATTTTTGTCATGGTTTTATATATAAGGCATATAAGCGGAGGTATATAGAAGGCACTAGTATAAAGTTATATACTAACTAGTTATATAAATGCAGGAAATGGGATGTTATCAGTCTTTCATTTCCATTTCAGGTAAAGAATGTAGACATGGTTTTTAAAAGCATTAGAATTATGAATTTTAAAACATCTCATACCAAATTATTATAAAATACCTAAGATCTTTTCTCTTGAAAATAGATTTCTAATCCAACAAAGCTAGAAGACAGCTATGTATTCTACTCCACATTAGTTGTAATCAATACCTCCATACTTCTATAATACTAAAATGTTATTTTAATTGTATATGTGCTTACTTTATCAAGAACAAAATCAATGTTTTAAGAAATCAATGTTCTTTGCAAAGTAGCCTCAAATGGATGAGGAAAAGTGAATGGCCCAAATATGCAGAAAGAATTGACTCTGCCTTTTGTACCAATGTTAACACAGGAGCATATAATGAAAAATCAATTATAACATAAAATCTCGTAATAGGTGTTCAAGTGTTCTCTCAACAAATAAGAGTAAAAAACTATGTCTGACTGCTGACTGTATTCTACATCACTAGACTATGAATATTTTTATTTCCTCAAAGTAGGAACAGATGACTGAGGTGCACAGTGACTATGAGATGGATAAGAGCTCCTTATTGATCATCATCTGAAATATTCAAGTGAGAAACTGCCAAAATCATATCTCTATGCATGTGGAAGGTAGAGAGAGAGAGAAAAGAAGGTGGTCGGTAAAACTCTGTGATATCTATCCTTCTTAGCCTTCCTGACAGGAGAAGGATAAAGGTGTTGACTTTAACAGCTTTACTTCGAGTGGTTAGCAGTGAAGACAGGGAAACCCATTATAAGTAGCCTAAGTTAAGTTTTAGTCTTATAGTCATGTCTCACTCTGTGTGACACTTTGGACTGTAGACTGCCAGTCTCATCAGTCCAAGGGATTCTCCAGGCAAGAATACTGAAGTGGGTTGACATGCCCTCCTCCAGGGGTTCCTCCCAACCCTGGGATCGAACCTGCATCTTCTGTGTCTCCTGCATTGCAGCCAGATTGTTTACCAGCTGAGCCATTAGGGAAGCCCTAATAGCCCTGACTGTGAACTGAACCTATTATATGGCTGAAGTAGAGTCTGGTTGTACCAGGAACGATACAATGCAACTATTAGTGTGTGTGTGTGTGTGTGCACAAGCCCTACTTTGAAGATGATAGAATTCCTGTTGCTCAGTAGTTGCACAGTAATGGCTGAAGTTGTGGTCATAGCAATATTTGAAATATGCTTAACCTTTTTTAAGGTACTTTTACCTGCTTTATTTTTGTGATCCTCATCTTCACAATATGTCTCCCACACACTTATTAAATAAGTGATAAATAAATTTAATAATGGAGGATAATGTGAATACACTCAAAGCACAGTAACATGGGCTGTTAACTTGATTTAACTTGATTTTGCAGATGAGAAAACTGAGCTTTAAGCAAGGTGAGGATTTTACTTGGCCAAATGTGTAGCAAGGCCAAAACTAATATCTGTGTCTGAATGTAGAGCATGTTGCATTTTTGTTTGATTTTCACCAATTTTTCAAACTGCCACTTATCATCCCTAAGCATGTAGTTATGGAGTTCCTTAATTCTTTCATAATCAGTGTGAAGACTGGCCCTGAGCTAGGAAGAAAGGCACTGTGAAAGTTAAAGATCTTCCCAACCAAGTTTAGAATATTAAGAGGGAAAAAGTCAAGACTAGCATCTTGTACTACTAGATTAGAGAAGGAGAAGGCTAAAAATTACATATAAAATGTAAAATATAGCATTACCTACATAAAGCACAATCAAAATAAAAACTGAAAAAAACCTCAGTATAAATATACTGAATTTGAATATCCGAAATTGGATCTTGTACCCACTTTTATGGGAAAGAGGCCAAATGGAGTTTGCAGTTGAAATTGCTTCACATTTGCCACACATACTCCTTGTGTGGCAGAGAGAGATTTGAAGATGTAGGTACAGCAGGTGACTCGAAGAAGCAGCTTGTTCTCAAGCCTGCTTTGAATTCAGCTGTCCTCTGTCCAGAGCAGCTGTGCATTAATGGAGAAACAATCTTTGCAGCCTTTCGTGTTTAAGAATCATTCAGACTTGTCAAAATTCCAGTGTAGCTTTCCCTTATTTGAAGACAGTATTACAAGGGCATCTGTTTAGGAATGCATAAAACCCCCGAAGGCTTATTGACACTTGGGAGATAGTGAAACTTTAGCCAACAGCTTTAGAGTCTTTTGGGGTTTGAGGAAACATTTTCTGTAACCATCTGGGGAAGGTCTAAACTTCCATTTATTCCTCTCCTTTTAAAACCATCACACATTTCTCAGTGAATATTCCATTTCCCTTTCTTTTGCCACAGAGATGTTTCTGTTTTCACAGTCTTGTTTGGTAAACTTTAATTTATTCACATTTTTTTTCTGGAATCTAAATAGATATTGTACTTATTTGTAAAAATAGAAATGCCTAATAGTGAGAATGGTGGACTATGTTCTTTTGATATCTACTTCTGAAATCACATGTTTTCTCTCTATATTTGTAGCAGTTGGCAGTCATTGGGAGAAAGCATACATAGGTCTCAACATTCCTTTGCCTCTACATTAATGAATAATATGTTTCTTTTACTGGATTTATCCTCAGTGCTACATATATCTATTCATATCCCATATATATATTCATAAGCTTGACTTAGAGGAAAATGCAAAGAATCTGGTACAAATTTTATCAATTTACACTCTTATTCCTTCATTTTAAATCACTTTACAGACTTGTGTCTATAAAAAGAATGATTTATTTGTGAAACACCATATTAGCAATTGTGAAAATTCCTCACCTAGATTGTGTGATACCCAAAAGTCCTCTCTATTTTTTCAGTAATATGAGACTCTAGATATAATATGTCACTAAATGTTTTATCCCTTGCTATACTTTTTGAAACAAAAAAAGGACCAATTGATAAAGTGTTAACCCACCTCCAAAAGATGTTGTTAGAGTCTATATTAGCCTGAAAAATTGTACAATTATTAGTTTCAGTTTCTTTTCTTTATAAAAAGTGTTTCATCTCCAAAATTTTATAAAGAAAATTAATATTGTATGAGAATATTGCCCTTCATAAGAATGGAATTTTGTTGTCAGAAAGAAATCGGCTGGAATTCAAAAGAAGTATTTGGGCAGTAGTTTTTCTTAAAAAAAAAAAAAAAGAATTTATTTCTATCATGGACTTAGAAAGTTTTAGAGTAAAACAAATTTTGAGAGTAGAGAAATAAATAGATAACTCATGAAGAAAGGAAATACATGAAGAAAAATTACAGGAACAACTTTTTCTCCCCTCAGGTCAGTTCAGTAAGTTCAGTTACTCAGTTGTGTCTAACTCTTTGCGACCCCATGGACTGCAGCATGCCAGGCTTCCCTGTCCATCATCAACTCTGGGAGCTTGCTAAAACGCATGTCCATTGAGTTGGTGATGTCACTCTAGTTCTTTTGAATTATTCAGAACGTTGAAAGATTAAAACATGAATGAAAGTTTCTGTGCCTGGGTGCATGGAAAAAGGATACTGAGCTGTTTAGTATTTGATAAAACTGGTATNTTCCCTGTCCATCATCAACTCTGGGAGCTTGCTAAAACGCATGTCCATTGAGTTGGTGATGTCACTCTAGTTCTTTTGAATTATTCAGAACGTTGAAAGATTAAAACATGAATGAAAGTTTCTGTGCCTGGGTGCATGGAAAAAGGATACTGAGCTGTTTAGTATTTGATAAAACTGGTATCCACATATTCTATAGGTAGGAGGGTTAGGTGCTGATATACTGAGAAATATGGTTTTATATATCAAAACTAAAATGTAAATTTAACCCAGAAATTATATTCTAATATTTTCACCCATAATCAGTATTGATATATAAGTACATGGTGATGATTCACAATGATTTTTATTGCAGTACAAATCAGTTTATTTCAGTTCAGTCACTCAGTCATGTTTGACTCTTTGCAACCCCATTGACTGCAGCATGCCAGGCCTCCCTGTCCATCACCAATTCCCAGAGTTTACTCAAACTCGTATCTATTGAGTTGGTGATGCCATCCAACTATCTCGTCCTCTGTTGTCCCCTTCTCCTCCTGCCTTCCATCTTTCCCAGCATCAGGGTCTTTTCAGATGAGTCAGTTCTTNCTGATCTGCATACAGATTTTTCAAGAGGCAGGTCAGGTGGTCTGGTATTCCCATCGCTTTAAGAATTTTCCAGAGTTCGTTGTGGTCCACATGTCTACTATCCATTATAGAATACTGGTTAAATTAATCCTGCTACTTCTCTGTAATGAAATATAATACAGCAGTTAAGAAGATTGACAGAGATTAATTGCTTGCATTTCTGGAAAAATATTTTCATATTTTATAATAAAAAAGTAATTAATCAATTACATTAGAATTATGATGCTAACCAGAGATAATACTAGCTCCTGGAGAAAATGGACAGCTGATTTCATTTAGAATGTATGCATTATATCACAAATTAATGCTTTGAGTAGCTATTCATATTTGAAGCAAGTTAATTCAACTGAAGTAACATTTTGAGACTGGAAGTAAAAGGGCAAAAAACTCATGAAAGATTTTCAAGCAATTAAATATTCTCTATTATACTTATTAATTATTTATGGAGAGAAATAATACTTGAGACATTATTAAGCTCTAGTTATTAGGGAATTAATTTATTTCCTACAGATTGGTTCATATATTTGAAAACCCTTGTTCTGAGTGCTGACAGGAAAATCAGTAGAAAGGATTAAACAGTCACAAATTGTGTTTTCTAATTGAAAATTTTAATTTCCATAAGCGAGTTTTGTTTTCTTGAGTTTTCTATCTATTTCTGTTTATCAGAAGATAAACCAGCTATTGATCCAGACTATCAAAGATGGAATGAGAGCATTTGTAATTATAAACTGTTAAACTTAATTTTTTAAGAAAAGATAGCCAGTTTACAGGGCTAACAGTGCAATGAGGAAAAGATTATCCCTTCTGAGTTATGTTATGAACTCAATGAAAATATACTATTTTCTAGATGAGAGAAGATGGAAGCTAAGCTGTCAGAATTTGATGATCAGTTCCTTGATTATATTCATAAATTTAATGGGAGAAGTTATCAATGATTATGGAGATGAATTACAGCTGTGCAAATGCAAGAAACGCCCACTGGAGTATGTGGTAAAGATACTCCAGTGGAACATTCAGATACAAATGTTCTGTCTTGCTGGGATTAGTCTCAATTCTGAGATACCTGTTCTCAGCTATAAAAACTGGCTATCATTACCTATAATCATCAAGTCTATGAAACAACCTTCTAATGAATTACCTTTTCCTTTCTGGCTAATTTGAAGTCTATGTATCAGTTATAACATAAATTTTACCTTCTAGTCTTTCCTTGCAAACATCTTGACCATGTAAGAAGCTTCATTATAGACAGATCTCTTCATTCAATTANAATTATAAACTGTTAAACTTAATTTTTTAAGAAAAGATAGCCAGTTTACAGGGCTAACAGTGCAATGAGGAAAAGATTATCCCTTCTGAGTTATGTTATGAACTCAATGAAAATATACTATTTTCTAGATGAGAGAAGATGGAAGCTAAGCTGTCAGAATTTGATGATCAGTTCCTTGATTATATTCATAAATTTAATGGGAGAAGTTATCAATGATTATGGAGATGAATTACAGCTGTGCAAATGCAAGAAACGCCCACTGGAGTATGTGGTAAAGATACTCCAGTGGAACATTCAGATACAAATGTTCTGTCTTGCTGGGATTAGTCTCAATTCTGAGATACCTGTTCTCAGCTATAAAAACTGGCTATCATTACCTATAATCATCAAGTCTATGAAACAACCTTCTAATGAATTACCTTTTCCTTTCTGGCTAATTTGAAGTCTATGTATCAGTTATAACATAAATTTTACCTTCTAGTCTTTCCTTGCAAACATCTTGACCATGTAAGAAGCTTCATTATAGACAGATCTCTTCATTCAATTAGTTTTTTTGGTAATGATACAAATTCCAGAGATTGTAACATTTTTTTCATAATCACACAGCTGGTTTGTGAGATGGATGAAATTACCATCTTGATACCATGACTCCAAGGAAAGTCCCTTCTTCTGTCAAATCCATTCTAGTGTCCAAAGCACACAGTTTTTGATTTCTGACAATTATTAAGCCATAGATTTAAAAAAAGTCAATAGTGCTAAATATCCTGCAGTTAATAGATTCTCAACAATTATGCATTGCTGATGATCATGATGACAGTAATCCTACCCAATCAATCACATTAGTATGTGAACTATTATAATAATAAACCATAAAGTGTTAATAAAATGTAAATATTAAAACAAGAAATCATAAAATGTTAGTGATCAGGATTTATTGACATTTGCTGTGCATTCAGTATTCTGCAGTGTCATTATATGTGCTAATTATTTTAACGCCCTTAAAGATGTAATGAGGTAGATCCCAAATAAATCCTCAGTTTACAGAAGAAGAAACTAAACCATTAGAAAGTTACTAGGTACTTTACAACAAATGAAGTAGACAAAAAGATGATTAAAATAATTCTGACTTGAAGAAACATCTAGTCTCTATCTTCACTGCTCTAATATATAAAGTTCTATAATGCAAATCAGAAATTAAATGACATAGGATTAGTTAAATTACATTTCTGTAATAGTAATATAACACATTATTGTATCTGTTCAATATGGTAAGGCTCTCAAACTATACTGATATTTACATATTGTTTCTTTTAGTTTTTATTGCTTTCTTTCTTTCTTCAAAAAGATGTATCATAATCATGGAAAATGGGTCTCCCTTGGAGTTTATCTAGCTCTTTAAATTTGATTTATTGTGTTGTAGCGAAAACTGTTTGAAAATTACGGCAGTTAAGTGAAAAATATAAAAAATAAATTGAGTGCACATAAGTAGAATACATAAGTGCATTAAAAATTCTAGGCTGTAAAGATTCTGTTGAACTTAAATAACATATTCCTTTATTATTATTGAAAATTGAATGCATGATTTGGCAATGAACATGTCTGTACTATAATTGGAACCATCAGAGCTCTAATTTTGGCAAATAGGCTTCCTGGTTGAGTGATGGATCCCTCAGAATATATTGCTGTTGGGACCTATAATGTGTTCTTAAGTTTAACTTTTCAGGAGAGGTAACATGATTTATTTTAGGGCACAAGCCGTTACTTTCTCTGCCAGGATAAAACTCTATTAAGAACTACCATTCAAAATAAATAAGAAAATAAAACAAATAAAGCTATTTGGTTCAGTGGTGATTAAAAAAAAGTTTCACAAGATAAGTTTTCATTTTTTGTTGTTTTTAATGCTATAACCCCTGAATTAAAGGAAGAGAAAAAGTGAGAATGCCATTTTCTTTGCTTTCATATATTTTATTACTTTGGGGAATCATTTTTTCTGCTTAATGTTTTATATCATTGCATTCATTCATGCATTTATTCTTTCATTCTGCTTGCTTTGGAACTGTGCCATACAAAATGGAAACTACAGCAGTAGAGCTTTGAATATGAAGGCTGCCTTAGAAATGCTGTCTTTCCATGTCTGACATGTTTCAAAGCCATTTGAGTAAAGTCCACATAAGCAGAAGTAAATATTCAAGCAACTATTTACCACACCAATGTTTCTTTGTCCCTTTCTCATCACTCTGATTTAACAGCTGAAGCTGAAAGTCTTGGTTTTACCCTCAGCATATAGTCAAGTATTAGACATGTTTCTTCATATGAATTTAGTTTATTGATTATTGATTCATTTATTTATACGTGAAGTATTTATTTATACTGTGAACTTCCAGATCATAAAGCTGCATTTAGAAAAGGCAGAGGAACCAGAGATCAAATAGCCAACATCTGCTGGATCATTGAAAAAGCAAGGAAGTTCCAGAAACACATCTATTTCTGCTTTATTGACTATGCCAAACCCTTTGACTGTGTGGATCACAACAAAATGTGGAAAGTTCTTCAAGAGATGGGAATACCAGACCACCTTACCTGCCTCTTGAGAAATCTGTTTGCAGGTCAGGAAGCAACAATTAGAAATGGACATGGAAGAACAGAGTGGTTCCAAATAGGAAAAGGAGTACATCAGGGCTGTATATTGTCACCATGCTTATTTAATTTCTATGCAGAGTACATCATGCAAAATGCTGGGCTGAAAGAAGCACAAGCTGGAATCAAGTTTGCTGGGAGAAATATCAATAACCTCAGATATGCAGATGACACCACCCTTATGGCAGAAAGTGAAGAAGAACTAAAGAACCTCGTGATGAAAGTGAAAGAGGAGAGTGAAAAAGGTGGATTGAAGCTCAACATTCAGAAAAGAAAGATCATGGCTTCTGGTCCCATCACTTCATGGGAAATAGATGGGGAAACAGTGGAAAGTGTAAGAGACTTTTTATTTTGGGGAGCTGCAAAATCACTACAGATGTTGACTGCAGCCATGAAATTAAAAGATGCTTACTCCTTGGAAGAAAAGTTATGACCAATCTGCTGCTGCTGCTACTAAGTCACTTCAGTCGTCCTACTCTGTGTGACCCCTTGACAGCAGCCCAACCAAGCTCCCCCATCCCTGAGATTCTTGAGGCAAGAGCACTGGAGTGGGTTGACCAACCTAGACAGCATATTAAAAAGCGGAGATGTTACCTTGCCAATAAAGGTCCATCTAGTCAAAGCTATGGTTTTTCCAGTAGTCATATATGGATGTGAGAGTTGGACTATGAAGAAAGCTGAGCACTGAAGAACTGATGCTTTTGAACTGTGGTGTTGGAGAAGACTCTTGAGAGTCCCTTGGACTGCAAGGAGATCCAACCAGTCCATCCTAAAGGAAATCAATCCTGAATATTCATCGGAAGGACTGATGCTGAAGCTGAAACTCCAATACTTTGGTCACCAGATGTGAAGATCTGACTCATTTGAAAAGACCCTGATGCTGGGAAAGATGAGAAGGGGGCGACAGAGAATGGAATGGTTGGATGGCATTACTGACTCAATGGACATGAATTTGAGTAAGCTCCAGGAGTTGTTGATGGACAGGGAGGCCTGGTGTGCTGCAGTCCATGGGGTCGCAAAGAGTCAGACATGACTGAGTTACTGAACTGAACTGNATGAGAAGGGGGCGACAGAGAATGGAATGGTTGGATGGCATTACTGACTCAATGGACATGAATTTGAGTAAGCTCCAGGAGTTGTTGATGGACAGGGAGGCCTGGTGTGCTGCAGTCCATGGGGTCGCAAAGAGTCAGACATGACTGAGTGACTGAACTGAACTGAATTGACGTGAAGTAACATCTAGGCCTCCAAACTGGGTGTGCAGGGAGCATACAGAGAATCAAATGATACATCTTTGTGTAATTTATTTTTATTGACATTACTCAAATATTTAAGGGAAATAATGTTCTAGGTAGTTCTGCAAATTTAAAAATACCAACAAATGAAAGCATTTTTCTCACATAGACCCTCTTGAGCTAATCCCCAGATATGGTGGGACTGCAAATTCATTAGGCTTCATTATTAGGAGTTTATCAGTCAACAAGTTTGGACAGCACTGGCCTCAATGAAAGCGCATTAGATTCATATTTAATGGGAGATGGCAAATACTGTAAGATTAAATAGTAGAAATAAAACAGGTAAATTCAGTGCCTTTGGTGAAGCTGACAAGATCAACACTTTAAAAAGAAAGAAATGATTTAAAATATGTCAAACACCAAAATATTTAAATTCTTGCTCCCTCAGAAATGAAGTAGATGAAGACCTTCTTTGGAATTTGACTATTGAACTGTGAACTCTGCATAAGCTGACCTGCTTATGTCCGACCTCACACACCTGGCGGTAGGGCCCCTAACCTATGATAAAAGTATTAAATAAGTAATTTGAAGAATCTGGAAGTGATTTGGGGGCCAAACAATAATGCATTTGAGGATGAAATGATTTAAATTTGCCTTCAAGTGAAGCAAGTTGAGCATGTACATTTCTAGTCATCTGCTTAAAGTATGAACCATTGTTTCTCCTCTGTGTAGTCCAGGGTTCATGGCAATAATCATTCATATGGTTGTGTATTTATGTTGCCATGAGGACCTGTCCTTAGTAATCACTGTGTATAAGAAACCTTGGGCTGAGAAACTGCAGATTATTCTCTTGGTAAATATTAACAGTTAGTTTGGAACCTGAGCAAGCATCTGATTTCTGCTTCCTGCAAGAGTCAACCTTGAAGGGAAATGACAATGGACATGTTTATGTGTCCAGGATTTCCTAAGCATAATCTGGTTGTTTTGGTAAACAATATCACTCTGGCTTATCTAAGTTGTGCTTACTGGGAAAAAAAAAAAAAAGGAAACTAATAATACATCTAACTATACGTAGGGACTGATATGAGAAATATAGGTATATGTAATCCCTCAGCCATGCATTACAGAAGATAGTTTTCATTATAATTCTCAGTGTTTTTTATGTATGCTGCTGCTAAGTCGCTTCAGTCATGTCCAACTCTGTGCAACCCCATGGACTGCAGCCTACAAGGCTCCTCCGTCCGTGGGTTTTTCCTGGCAAGAGTACTGGAGTGGGTTGCCATTGCATTCTCTTGTAACTGAATAGTGATACACTAATTCAAACTTTTACTGCTATGGGGGAAAAACACCATTTAATGAGACATGAAGACAAAGCACAAACCCAACTAAGGGGACACACGCTGTGGACCAAAGCTTGGCTATGACCAGAGCAAGTGGCGGGACGGGGGAGGGGAGATGGATGGGTAAACTACAGCCCTGGGGCGTGGGAGTCGGGGCGGTTCTGGATTGACTACGACTAAGCAGACAACAGGATGAGACAGGAAATCAAAACAAATGATGAAAGCAGACACACCATCAGAGAACTCCAACAGCAAGGAAAACATATACAGAACTGTTCTTTTACAAATACTCAGAAAGAAATCAAGCATGAAACCACAGAGAAATTGTCAAAGAATTTTAAATATCAGCTAATTAGCCAATGATGTAAATTATAAAACAGTGTGTCAGAAGACCACAAAATGGACTAGTTACTACTTCACATGCCGCTAAAATGATTCACAGTTAATTTAATTATAAGCTGACTAACAATGCAGCTAACATGAAATAGGTGGTAACAGAAAAAAGTGATAATATAAGTGCAGTTACAAAGCAAAGTGTTGTACACGTAATTTCATGGGGTAAATAGCAATGCACTCACAAAACTTAAACTAAATATGCAAGAAAGCTGGAACATGTGCTTTAGAGCCACACACTCTGTCACCAAAAGCCCTAGGTCATCATCCCATTTATAGACTCGGAAAAGTAACCCAGCCTGACGTCTTCCCTGGGTCCCTGGGGCACTGGGCTTTTAACCTGGTTGCACACACAGAGCTGGCCTGAGTGTGCAGCCAGGTCCATCAGCAAGCAGACCAGTTTAGATTCTTGGTTTTGTTCCCACCGCATGCCCTGCACCTTGCAGCCAGGCATCCCCAGTGGAAAATGTGCTGCACGGCTTTCACATGCCATGAGAGCTGCCTATGGTTTTTTATGTATAGACGCTGTATAAAATAAGAAAAGCATGGTTCTTGATGAATTGGGTAGTTTCATAATTCTAGACGGTGAGAGCTGTATAAGAAATTGGTTTTTGTTGTTGTTGTTGCCTTATGGGAAGCTCAATGGTAAATTTGGCATCCAGCATTATTACTTGCTCTATCAAGTTAAGTATATGCTATCTTTTAATCCCACTTTTATATATTAATTTGTTTTGTTTGTCTCTGTCTTTAGATCTTAGTTTATTTGCTTTTATTGTAAATCACTTTATATCCTTCTTGAAAACAGATAGATTATAAATAAATCAACTTAAAATGAGATCAAGGATGGAAGATAATAGAGCATTATATTCAATCAATAAACTTTATTGATCATCTCCTATGTGAAAGGCAGTAGAAGTGACCAAGGATATCATCATGAATAAAAAAAAAAAAAATTTATCTCTGCTACAAAGAAGTAAATATAGGTTATTTGTAAAACTAAATCTGATTTTCCATGCTAGAATAACAAATTACCATACTTTTACTGGCTTAAAATAATACACACTTGTTCACTCAGTTCCATGGGTCAGAAGTGTGTGTTGGCTAGAGTTCCTTTCCTCTGACTCTCACAAAGTATTTTCCTGTCTGATCTCTAATCTGGAGACTGTTAGGGAGAACCCTTTTCAAGCTCATTCAAANCCATGCTAGAATAACAAATTACCATACTTTTACTGGCTTAAAATAATACACACTTGTTCACTCAGTTCCATGGGTCAGAAGTGTGTGTTGGCTAGAGTTCCTTTCCTCTGACTCTCACAAAGTATTTTCCTGTCTGATCTCTAATCTGGAGACTGTTAGGGAGAACCCTTTTCAAGCTCATTCAAACTGTTGGCAAGATGAATTTTCTGGGGGCATTAGGCCTGAGGCCCTTATTTCCAGCTAGCTATCAATTGGAGGCTTCTCTCCACTCTTTAAGGCCACTTCTATTTCTAGTTCCATGCCCCTCTCAAGCTTCAAAATGATGAAGGTATATAAAGCTCTCTCCTATTTCATACCTCTCTGCTGCATCTCTTCTGCTTCAGCCAGAGAAAGATCTCTGTGTTAAGGGCTCCTGTGATTACAATGAGTCCATCTAAGTAATGATAATACAAGACAATGTCCATATCAAAAGGTTCATAACTGCACTTCTGCAAAACGCATTTGCTGTGTAAAGTAGCATATTTTCAGGACTCAGGATAGTGGAATATATTGAGGAATCATCCTGCTTATCATGCAAATGAAAAAGAAAATGATATAAACAAATAAGCTCTTTAATGAAAGTGTATGAAGGCTGTGCAGCTACCCAGAAAGCAATAGTTGTAATGGATCAGTACAGGAGAAATGCAGAAGTATACTCAGAAAAGAGAAGCAAATAACCAAAACTGATTACAGGGGGCATTTGGTTTCATGCAAGTGCATCGTTATTCACCACAACAAATAGAAGGTAAGACTTCTAATCTGTAACTCCTAGTAAAGACATTGTATAGTAAGAACATCTTTTTGTTTTGAAGTGAACCTAAGAGAAATTATCTCTTGTCAAGCTGGGTGGAACTAGGACTGTTGTTCTGGCTTATCACATATACTTGAGCAACTGTTTCTTCTCTTGCAATGATTATGGTTGATTTGCCTTGTAATTGCTCTGTGCAATAAAGGTAGTCAGTTCAATTATCAGTGAATTCGGAAGTCACTTATAGCTTGGTGAAATTGAAGCTTATGTGTCGTGACTCATGGTCTTTTATAGCAATGAAGCTAATTTTATATCTTTAATTATAAGTGAAAGTGTCATTGAAATCTTCAAATATCCAGAATTGCTTGATGCTCTTTGTTTTGGGGAAAATACAATTTATGGCCAAAAAAATCTTAAAGATATTTGTTTTTACTAAATATTTTATACTTTAAAAGATAAAAATGATAACTCAGAAACCCATGCAAAGATGTTTCAAGTACTTGTCACTAAGACAATATATTCATATAATATACAAATATAATTTATTCATACAAGATTTTCAACAAATGATGAAAATGATTATACTTTTAACAATGTGTTTTGTAAAGGCTTGCAACAGCATAATTTTTCTCTTTTCCAGGTATATTTAATAATCATATGTGTTAAGTAAAATTCATCTAACATATTTTACTTCTCTTTTTTGATAATATATTTATTCTTAACAGAGATAAATAGATGAAAAGTCATTCAGTAAACTCACATGGTATTCAGTTCAGTTGCTCAGTTATGTCCAACTCTTTGAGACCCCATGAACCACAGCAAGCCAGGCCTACTTGTCCATCACCAACTCCTGGAGTCCACCGAAATCCATATCCATTGAGTCAGTTATGCCATCCGACCATCTCATCCTCTGTTGCCCTCTTCTCCTCCTGCCTTCAGTCTTTTCGAGTCTTTTCGAATGAATCAGCTCTTTGCATCAGGTGGCCAAAGTACTGGAGCTTCAGTTTTAGCATCATTCCTTCCAAAGAACACCCAGGACTGATATCCTTTAGGATGGATTGGTTGGATCTCCTTGCAGTCCAAGGGACTCTCAAGAGTCTTCTCTAACACCACAGTTCAAAGGCGTCAGTTCTTCGGCGCTCNCAGATGAATGGATAAGAAAGCTGTGGTGCATATACACAATGGAGTATTACTCAGTCATTAAAAAGAATATATTTGAGTCAGTTCTAATAAGGTGGATGAAATCGGAGCCGATTATAAGAGCGAAGTAAGCCAGAAAGAAAAACACCAATACAGTGTACTAACAGATATTTATGGAATTTAGAAAGTTGATAACAATAACCCTGTATGCGAGACAGCAAAAGAGACACAGATATATAAAACAGTCTTTTGGACTCTGTGGGAGAGGGAGAGGGTGGGATAATTTGGGAGAATGGCATTGAAAAACATGTATAATATCATATAAGAAATGTATCGCCAGTCTAGGTTTAATGCAGGATACAGGATTCTTGGGTCTGGTGCACTGGGATGACTCAGAGAGATGGTATGGGGAGGGAAGTGGGAGGGGGGTTCAGGATTGGGAACACATGTACACCCATGGCGGATTCATGTTGATGTATGGCAAAACCAATACAGTATTGTAAAGTAAAATAAAGTAAAAAAAAATTAAAAATAAAACTAATGGCCTAGCAGTTAATGGAGACATTAGATACAGCTAATAGAAATTTTTCACTCTGAAATAGCTTTAACTGAATAATAAAAACAGACTTTTGCTTTTCTTTACTCAAATGGTTATGAAAGTTCTAAGCTACTTTTTTTCTATACTTAAAATTATAAAGGAATAATCAACTACCATTCCTTCCACAAAAAAGTTTTTAAAGCAGAGATTGGTTTTGTATTTCCAAGTCTTCCAACAAAGGCTTATGATCAAATTATTAAAAATATTAGAGTAAATTCTTGAATTCTTACTTGATTCATAAGTGTCTTCCAATAATACTATAGGATTGCTTAGTCATTGTTGAATTTGAAACTTCATAGATTACTTAACATTTTCAAAATATAAATCATGTAACATAGGTACTGAAGGACTAAAACTCAAAATTTAGAAACAGAAAGCCTCTTAGGGGAAAAAAACTTCCTTTAGGTGGCAATAGTAATGCCCTGTTAGTCATTTTGGTTGATCAGTAGCCTTCAGGACATTGTACAGTTATCTAGAAATGACAAGGAGAGCAGGCTATCTTGCCTAAGGAACACTACTAAATTGGGACAGTAACTGGTAAATTTGTTAAATAATAAAAGAGATGAGAGAGAGAGAGAGACAGTGAAATGGCAGGAACCAGAGTCCGAACAGAAAGGATAACTAACCAAGGCCTGTCCAGGGGAAGAGTGAACAGGCTCTCAGGCACTATGAGGCTTCCTGCTTCTGCCCATGTTGTGACATCTTTCCTGGCTCTTGCCTTACACCTAGATACCCTCCCAAGGGGATCGCAAGGCCTGATTTTAGGAAGTGTGTGGTGGCAGTGGTGGCTCTAATATGTGAATTTTTTTTTAATGATGCTTAAATTGTTGGGATCATGGGGTTATTTAACCAGAAATAGTCTCTTCAGCAGAGAAGGCAATGGCACCCCACCCCACTGAATTTCGGTGTCACTACTAATCCACCAGTTGTGTCCCACTGAATACATTATACATAATTTTGGAGTTTCAATTTAAATTCATCAGTAAAATAAACGTAATAATAGGTACCAGCCTCAACAGGATTATGGAGAAGATTAAATTTGTTTAATTACATTTGTTCCTTTGTACTTAAGAAAAAACCTGGCACATGACATTTGTATGTGTGTGTATATACTCTTGCCTGGAAAATCCCATTGATGGGGGAGCCTGGTAGGCTGCAGTCCATGGGGTCGCTAAGAGTCATATACAACTGAGCAACTTCACTTTCACTTTTCACTTTCATCCATTGGAGAAGGAAGTGGCAAGCCACTCCAGTGTTCTTGCCTGGAGAATCCCAGGGTAGGGGAGCCTCATGGGCTGCCATCTATGGGATTGCACAGAGTCGAACACGACTGAAGTGACTTACCAGCAGTCTCTTCAGAGGTCAAGTTACAGGAGAAGCGTGACCTGTGAAGAAACAACACATTTCCCCTACAGCTATGTAGATTTTACTATTCAGAGGCATCCAAAAGAGTGGTCAGGGGTTTCTGTAAATAAGTTTGGTCCCACTCACCAAGCTTTGCTACAGGACATAGGCTGGCCTTTGTTTAGACTTTGATACCTATTTTATTCTTAATTGAAGGATAATCACCTTGCCATATTGTGGTGGTTTCTGCCATATATCAACATGAATCTATATATACATGTTTCCCCTGCCTCTTGAAGCTCCCTCCCACCTTCATCCCCACCCAACCCTTCTAGGTTGTCACAGAGCCCTGGTTTGATTTCCTTGAGTCATGCAGCAAATTCACACTGGCTAGCTATTTTACATATAGTAGTGTATGTATTTCCATGCTACTCTCTCCATTTGTCCCACCCTTTACTTCCCCCACCCCTTGTTAGACTTTGAGATATCTTTATTTTAGGGTGTTCCAACACACTGTGTACTAATCACGGCCTAGCTCTTGTCAATTCCTATCTTAGGTGAAAAGGGGGAATCCATGAATACCTGTTGTACAATTAAAAATCAATGAGCTCCTTGACTAGATCACTAGTCTGGTGACCTGTGATAAACACCGTTTTCATAACACTGTTCCCTGCATTCTCCCTTCAATTTTTCTGCCTCTCTTTCTTGATAGCTAACTATTGATATAGATAGCTTTGTATGTATATGTATATATCCATAGTTTTATATGCACATATGTATAATATATACATATGCATGTGTTGCATGCATATATAATGATGCACACAGCTCAAAATAAGATAGTACAGAACAAGCACTAGCTCCCAAAGTTTTCCACCAATAATCCCACTTTCCAGAAGGATTTTTATGTTGTTTTTTAAAATTTCTTTTGCAAATTTCTTAAATATCTTTAAAAAATAAACATATATTTCTATTTCTTGAGTTAACAATTTCTGAAAATGTTTTTTGACTCTCACTTATGAGAAGTAACTGCTGTGCATTTACATTATCCTACTAATCTTCCTCACTCTTTTCAATTATTGATAGAGGTGTACTTTAAAAATAATTATTCTCTTTGTTAATTTTCCATATTTATATGGAAATTAAAGTTTGGTTTCTTATCAATTTGTGCAGCATGCAGAGAGCCTTCCCAATATTAAATGAGGATACTATTGGTCTTACTCTTTTTTAACACTGTTCTCTTCACTTGCTATCCTGTTTCCTGCAAATTCTAACTTTGGCTTTTATATTTTCAAGTTTGTTAAACTTATATTCTATGTTCCTATCATGTTTGAGTCATCGATATTTTGGGTATAGGTTGATGCTAATCATTAAAAACAAAACCCACAATGGTATGAGTATATGGATATTGTCAGTATTAGTATGTGGGATTACTTATCTTTCCTGCAGTTTCAAGTGTCAGAACCATTAAAGCTTTTGAAAAGCAATAGTCTTTTTTTCTTTTCTTTGCACCTTAATAGTTGTTTAGGAATTTCTTCACCATCATATGCACACACAAGTCTGAAATTTTAAGGCATAATTTTATGTTTAAATGGATTAAATATTTATACATTTCACACACACACACATACAAATGTCATGTGCCAGGCTTTTCCTTAAGTACAAAGGAACAAATATAATTAAACAAATTTAATCTTCTCCATAATCCTGTTGATTCTGGTACATATTATTATGTTTATTTTAGTGATGAATTTAAATTGAAACTCCCAAACTATGTGTAATGTATTCAGTGGGACACAACTGGTGGGTAGTAGTGACACTGAAATTCAAACCCAGGAGTCTTGTTCCAAATGCTGTGGTTTATTATCATATGATATTTCTAGGAAGAATGAAATTTAGATGTAGGTTGGGATGTTATTTATGGGTATTTCACCATAAAAAAATGAAAGTCAATTGAGATTATGTACTATCTTGACATACTGAACCCCCAAAAATAAATGTTCATGTTCACAATGCAAGGGGAAAATAAGCCAAAATTCATTCATTTTGCAGATATTTATTTTCTGTAACTTAAATTTCTTTATTCTTTCATATGAAAAAAAATTTTCTTTTTTCTCAAGTCTGCGTTTTAAAATGTCACATTCTTGTAGCATCGTGACAGTTCATTCTCTCAGTTGTGTCCATCTCTTTGCAACCCCATGGACTGCAGCACGCCAGGTTTCCCTGCCCATCACCAACTTCTGGAGCTTACTCGAACTCATGTCCATTGAGTCAGTGATGCCATCCAATCATCTCATCCTCCGTCATCCCCTTCTTCTCCTACCTTCAATCTTTCCCAGCATTAGGGTCTTTTTCAATGAATCAGTTCTTATCATCACGTGGCCAAAGTATTGGAGTTTCAGCACCAGTCCTTCCAATGAATATTCAGGACTGATTTCCTTCAGGATTGGTTGGTTTGACCTCCTTGCAGTGCAAAGGGCTCTCAAGAGTCTTTGCCAACATCGCAGTTCAAAAGCATCAGTTCTTCAGTACTCAGCTTTGTTTATAGTCCAACTCTTACATCCATACATACCAGAAAAACCATAGCTTTGACTAGACAGACCTTTGTTGGGAAAGTAATGTCTCTGTTTTTTAACATGCTGTCTAAGGTTGGTCATAGCTTTCCTTGCAATGGGCAAGTCTTAATTTCATGGCTTCATGGCTGCAGTCACCATCTGCAGTGATTTTGGAGCACCCCAAAAATAAAGTCTGTCATTGTTTTCCCATCTGTTTGCCATGAAGTGATGGAATCATATGCCATAGTCTTAGTTTTCTGAATGTTGAGTTTTAAGCCAACTTTTTCACTCTCCTCTTTCACTTTCAACAAGAGGCTCTTTGGTTCTTTTTCACTTTCTGCCATAAGGGTGGTATCATCTGCATATCTGAGGTTATTCATATTTCTTCTGGCAATCTTGATTCTAGCTTGTGTTTCATCCAGCTCAGCATTTCACATGATGTACTCTGCATATAAGTTAAATAAGCAGGGTAACAATATACAGCCTTGACATACTCCTTTTCCTATTTAGAACCAGTCTGTTTTTCCATGTCTAGTTCCAACTGTTACTTCTTGACCTGCATACAGGTGTCTCAAGAAGCAGGTCAGATGGTCTGGTATTCTCATCTCTTGAAGAATTTTACAGTTTTTGTGATCCACACAGTCAAAGGCTTTTGAGTAAAGCAAGCATATTTCTAAATCATTTACATTTTGAGAGTCTTTTTAAAGAGATAATTNTTTCCATGTCTAGTTCCAACTGTTACTTCTTGACCTGCATACAGGTGTCTCAAGAAGCAGGTCAGATGGTCTGGTATTCTCATCTCTTGAAGAATTTTACAGTTTTTGTGATCCACACAGTCAAAGGCTTTTGAGTAAAGCAAGCATATTTCTAAATCATTTACATTTTGAGAGTCTTTTTAAAGAGATAATTATTATTAATAACTGAAAAACATATTTTTACATTTATTAGGCCAATTAAAAGTAAATTCTTAGTTTTTTACAATATAAAGAAGTTAAAACATTAATAACATTTCATAAAACATCCACATTACAGATAAAATGAAACATTAAAACCACTTGGAATACTATTCAAAATACAACTCTTACGAAAAAGCATAATTTCAGATTATTTCATAGACCATGTGTGCCTATAATAATGCAAAATTGTAAGATGACCTAAGTGTACCACACCCTGTGTAATAATTACCTGTCCTTGTGTGTAAACTGGACCTGCCACTGTTTCAACCCATGTAAAATGGTGAAGTGGATGAATTTTCCACATGTAATTAGAGTCCCTGATCAGTTGGCTTTTAAGTTTATTAAAAGGAAGATTATTCAGGTGGAGTCTTTAAAAGGAGTCAACTAGTGAGAGGCTGAATGCAGCAGACACATTGCATCCCTTCCTGCTGGCCTTGGAAAAGCAAGCTTCCATGAGCTGTACAGCAGCAAGGAAATGAATTTTGCTACAGTTCCATAAGATGAGAAGAAGACTCTGCTTTAGATGACTCTGCAACCTCAGCCAACACTTGGCTGATCCCTTTTGAGACCCTAAGCAGAGAACCCAACTAAGGCATGCCTGTAAGTCTGACTTACAGGAACTCTGAGATAATAAATAAATATTAAATTGCTAATCTTGTTGCTAAGTTTTAATACAGCAATATAAAACTAACATGCTGAAATAATTATTCAGGGAAAAAGGAGACTCTTTAGTAAAAACTTTTCTGCAATTTGGACAACATTTTCCCACTGCACAACACACAGATATTAGTACATGCTTCCCTGGTGGCTCAATAAAGAATCCGCCTACAATGCAGAAAACTGGGCTTGATCCCTGGGTTGGGATGATCCCCTGGAGAAGGGAATGACAACCTACTCCAGTATTCTTGTCTAGGAAAATCCCATGGACAGAGGATCCTGGCAGGCTACAGTTCATGGAGCCACAGAGAGTCAGACAAATGAGACTAACACAGCACACAAGTATAGGCATGTACATGAGCAGGATATCTAACTCCTCTGAATTTGTAGAAAAAAACAAATCCAATTTCAATAATGTAAATACTTCTAACAGTCCTAGAATGTCAGAGTTAAACAAAGTGTTGAAAGTGCATCTGTTCTAACTCTTTGCTTTTCAGTCAAGAAATAATAGCTGAAAAAAGGTGTAGTGCTTGCCCAGCATCACATAAGCCAACAGAAAAGTTTCTGGGATAGGAAGCCAGCCTATGTTCCCTGCTGCTGCTGCTGCTAAGTCGCTTCAGTCATGTCCGACTCTCTGCGACCCCATTGACAGCAGCACACAAGGCTCTCTCGTCCCTGGGATTCTCCAGGCAAGAGCACTGGAGTGGGTTGCCATTTCCTGAATCATACTCAATTTCTTACCGGTACAAGTTACCAGATATAACTTAGGGAATCTAGTCAGACTATATCTCACAAATACAGAATGGCAGATAAACTCATCTTTACGATCTGTAGAAATTAGATTTTGTAATATCATAATGGATAAAGTTGAAAGGATTTTACTTCACAACATACACAAACCTGAAGCTATTAAGTCAATCAGCTGGATATTTTTATCTTATGTGTCGGTTCTTAATGATTAATTGTACATTTTGACACCAAACTGTTTAAATCTCACCTGTGTCAGTAGAGACCTGATTACTGTCTTGAGATGAATAAACTACAGTGCTTGAATAAGCCAGAATGATCATACCATAGTGAAACTAATTCACAGAAGAAATGCATAGAGCCAATAGACATATGAAAAGAGCCTCATACTTACCAATAACTTGGCACAAATAACAATAATAAAGATTAATTGTACTTTTCATTAATCAGAAAAAAAAAATTTTGCATTGTTTCTGAAGATGAATAGCAAAAACATTGTTCTTGCCTCCATTTATTTCAAATTCTAGTGTTTGATATAGGCTTCGAACAGCAGATCACACATATAAACCTAAAATTTAATCAATAGTAAGTCCTATGGAGCAGACTAGGGGCTAAGCACATTTATGAAGACATCTAACCTAATCTTGAGAGGGTCAGGCGAGGCTTTTCTGGGCAAGTCACTTTAAAGATGAAATAGAAATGTGTTGATTGATGGGTGGGGTCTGTGTGTAGATATACCTACAGATTTTATCTGATAGAACAGAGTTTCAAATTTCATGCTGTAGTTTTGATCTTGGAAAATTGAGAATGAAGGTTTCTTTAAAAAATATGAAGAAAAGATATTAATGAATGAAAAGTTTAATTATAAACAAACTGAGTTTGAAGGGGTTACGTGGAATCCAGAAAGATGGAAATAAGAGAATAAATGTTAGATAAGGAAATTGGGTGAGGGATTCTTTGAGGTAAGTCTGTATCATAAAATCTTTAGCTTGGACAATAGACTGGGATTTATTTTTCATTGAAAGATAATTGCTTTATGGAATTTTGTTGTTTTCTGCCAAACCTCAACATGAATTAGCCATAGGTATTCATATATCCCCTCCCTTGTGAGCTCTCTCCCATCACCTGCCACACCCCACCCTTCTAGGTTGCTACAGAGCCCTTGTTGAGTTTCCTGAGCCATACAGCAAATTCCTGTTGGCTATCTATTTTATATATGGTAATCTAAGGTTTCCATATTACTCTTTCCATACATTTCACCCTCTCCTCGCCTCTCCCATGTCCATAAGTCTGTTCTTTACATCTGTTTCTCCATTAAGTTCACTTCAGTTGCTCAGTCTTGTCCGACTCTTTGCGACCCCATGAAACACAGCACACCAGGCCTCCCTGTCCATCACCAACTCCCAGAATTCACTCAGACTCAGGTCCATTGAGGCAGTGATGCCATCCAGCCATCTCATCCTCTGTCGTCCCCTCCTCCTCCTGCCCCCAATCCCCCCAGCATCAGAGTCTTTTCCAGTGAGTCAGCTCTTTGTGTGAGGTGGCCAAAGTACTGGAGTTTCAGNTCTCCTGTACAATGTCACGAACCTCATTCCATAGTTCTTCAAACACTCTGTCTATCAGATCTAGGCCCTTAAATCTATTTCTCACTTCCACTGTATAATCATAAGGGTTTTGATTTAGGTCATACCTGAATAGTCTAGCAGTTTTCCCTACTTTCTTCATTTTAAGTCTGAATTTGGTAATAAGAAGTTCATGATCTGAGCTCCCAGTCTTGTTTTTGTTGACTTTATAGAGCTTCTCCATCTCTGGCTGCAAATAATATAATCAATCTGATTTTGGTGTTGACCGTCTAGTGATGTCCATGTGTAGAGTCTTCTCTTGTGTTCTTGGAAGAGGGTGTTTGCATGACCAGTGCATTTTCTTGGAAAAACTCTGTTATTCTTTTCCCTGCTTNTGTTTTTGTTGACTGTATAGAGTTTCTCCATCTTTGCTGCAAAGAATATAATCAGTCTGATTTTGGTGTTGACCATCTGGTGATGTCCATGTGTAGAGTCTTCTCTTGTGTTCTTGGAAGAGGGTGTTTGCATGACCAGTGCATTTTCTTGGAAAAACTCTGTTATTCTTTTCCCTGCTTCATTCCACATTCCAAGGCCAAATTTGCCTGTTACTCCAGGTGTTTCTTGACTTCCTACTTTTGCATTCCAGTCCCCTATAATGAAAAGGCCGTCCTTTTTGGGCGTTAGTTCTAAAAGGTCTTGTAGGTCTTTAGAGAACCGTTCAACTTCAGCTTCTTCAGCATTACTGGTTGGGGCATAGACTTGGATTACTGTGATAATGAATGGTTTGCCTTGGAAATGAACAGAGATCATTCTGTCATTTTTAAAAGTGCATCCAAGTACTGCATTTTGGACTCTTTTGTTGACTATGATGGCTACTCCATTTCTTCTGAGGGATTCCTGCCCACAGTAGGAGATATAATGGTCATCTGAGTTAAATTCACCCATTCCAGTCCATTTTAGTTCGCTGATTCCTAGAATGTCAACGTTCACTCTTGCCATCTCTTGTTTGATCACTTTCAATTTGCCTTGATTCACGGACTTGACATTCCAGGTTGCTATGCAATATTGCTCTTTACAGCATCGGACCTTGCCTGCTGACCTGGGGAGTCCCTCTTTCAGTATCCTATCATTTTGCCTTTTCATACTGTTCATGTTCCATTCTTCTAGATTCCTTATATATATGTTAGACTACCATCTTTATCTTTCTCTTTCTGGCTCACTTCACCGTGTATAATAGGTTCTAGGTTCATCTGCCTCATCAGAACTGACTAAAATGCATTCCTTTTTAAGGCTGAGTAATATTCCATTGTGTATATGTACCACATTTCCTTATCCATTCATCTGTCAGTGGACATCTAGGTTGCTTCCATGTTCTAGCTATTGTAAATAGTGCTGCAATGAGTAATGGGATCAGTTCAGTTCAGGGATTCAGTCGTGTCCAACTCTTTGCGACACCATGAATCGTAGCATGCCAGGCCTCCCTGTCAATCATCAACTCCTAGAGTTTACCTAAACTCAAGTCCATCGAGTCGGTGATGCCATCCAACCATCTCATCCTCTCTTGTCCCCTTCTCCTCCTGCCCCCAATCCCTCCAAGCATCAGGTTCTTTTTCAGAGAGTCAATTCTTCACATGAGCTGGCCAAAGTACTGGAGTTTCAGCCTCAGCATCAGTCCTTCCAATGAACACCCAGGACTGATCTCCTTCAGAATGGACTGTTTGGATTTCCTGTACTTCAAGGAACTCTCAAGAGTCTTCTCCAACACCACAGTTCAAAAGCATCAATACTTCAGTTCTCAGCATTCTTCATAATCCAACTCTCACATCCATACATGACTACCAGAAAAACCATAGGTTTAACTAGACAGAACTTGTTTTGCAAAGTAATGTCTCTGATTTCTAATATGCTGTCTAAGTTGGTCATAACCTTCCTTGCAAGGGGCAAGTGTCTTTTAATTTCATGGCTGCAGGCACCATCTGCAGTGATTTTGGAGCCCAGAAAAGTATAGTCTGACACTGTTTCCACTATTTCCCCATCTATTTCCCATGAAGTGATGGGACCAGATGCCATGATCTTCGTTTTCTGAATGTTGAGCTTTAAGCCAACTTTTTAACTCTCCTTTTTCACTTTCATCAAGAGGCTTTTTAGTTCTTCTTCACTTTCTGCCATAAGGGTGGTGTCATCTGCATATCTCAGGTTATTGATAATTTTGCCCAGCAATCTTGATTCCAGCTTGTGCTTCTTCCAGTCCAGCATTTCTCATGATGTACTCTGCATAGAAGTTAAGTAAGCAGGGTGGCAATATACATGCTCCACATACTCCTTTTCCTATTTGGAACCAGTCTGTTGTTCCATGTCCAGTTATAACTATTGCTTCCTGACCTGCATATAGGTTTCTCAAGAGGCAGGTCAGGTGGTCTGGTATTCCCATCTCTCTCAGAATTTTCCACAAGTTATTGTTATTCACACAGTCAAAGTCTTTGGCATAGTCAATAAAGCAGAAATAGATGTTTCTGAAACTCTCTTGCTTTTTCGATGATCCAACAATCATTGGAAATTTGATCTCACGTTCCTCTGCCTTTTCTAAAACCAGCTTGTACATCTGGAAGTTCACAGTTCACGTATTGCTGAAGCCTTACTTGGAGAATTTTGAGCATTACTTTACCATCATGTGAGATGAGTGCAATTGTGTGGTAGTTTGAGCATTCTTTGGCATTGCCTTTCTTTGGTATTATAATGAAAACTGACCTTTTTCAGTCCCGTTGCCATTGCTAAGTTTTCCAAATTTGTGGCATATTGAATAATAGGATACACTGTTTTTTTTTCAATTTTGGTTTCCTCAGGATATACGCCTAGGAGTGAGATTTGGGGATCATATGTTGGTTTATTTCTAGTTTTTTAAGGAATCTCCATGCCATCTTCCATAGTGGATGTATCAATTTACATTCTCACCAACAGTGCAAAAGCATTCCCTTTGCTCCACATCCTTTCCTGCATTTATTATTTGTAGACTTTTTGATGATGGCTGTTCTAACCAGTGTGAGGTGATATCTCATTGTAGTTTTAATACACATTTCTCTAATAATGAGCAGTGTTGAGCATCTTTTCGTGTGTTTGTTAGCCATCTGCATATCTTCTTTGGAGAAATGTCTGTTTAAGTCTTTTCCCCACTTTTTGATTGAGCTGTTTTTATGGCAATGAGTTGTATGAGCTGCTTGTATATTTTGGAAATTGAGTCTTTATCAGTTGTTTCCTTTGCTATTCCTTTCTCCTATTCTTAGGGTTGCCTTTTCACCTTGCTTACAGTTTCCTTTGTTGTACAAAGGCTTTCAAGTTTAATCAGGTCCCACTTGTTTACTTTTGTTTTTATTTCCATTACTCTAGGAGGTGGGTCATAGAGGATCTTGCTTTGATTTATGTCATTGAGTGTTCTGCCTATGTTTTCCTCTAAGAGTTTTATAGTTTCTGGTCTTACACTTAGGTCTTTAATCCATTTTGAGTTTATCTTTGTGTATTGTGTTAGGAAGTGTTCTAATTTAATTCTTTTACATGTAGCTGTCCAGTTTTCCCAGCACCTTTTATTGAAGAGGCTGTCTTTGTCCCATTGTATATTCTTGCCTCCTTTGTCAAAAATAAGGTACCCATAGGTGCATGGGTTTTTTTTTTCTGGGCTTTCTGTCTTGTTCCATTGATCTATATTTCTGTTTTTGTGCCAATACCATACTATCTCGATGACTGTATCTTTTTAGTATCATCTGAAGTCAGGAAGGTTGATTCCACCAGCTCCATTCTTCTTTATCAAGATTGCTTTGGCTATTCAGTGTCTTTTGTGTTTCCATATGAATTTTGAAATTTTTTGTTCTAGTTCTGTGGAAAATGCCATTGGTAATTTGAGAGGGATCACATTGAATCTGTAGATTGTATTTGGTAGTACAGTCATTTTCACAATATTGATTCTTCTTACACAAGAACATGAAATATCTCTCCATCTTTTTATGTCATTAGTGTCTTATAATTTTCTGTGTACAGTTCTTTTGTCTCCTTAGGTAAGTTTATTCCTAGATATTTAATTATTTTTGTTGCAATGGTGAATGGGATTGATTCCTTAATTTCTCTTTCTGATTTTTCATTGTTAGTATATAGAAGTGCAATTGATTTTTGTGCATTGATTTTGTGTCTTGCAACTTTGCTAAATTCACTGATTAGCTCTAGTAATTTTCTGATACTATCCTTGGGGTTTGCTATGTACAGTATAATGTCATCTGCAAACAGTGAAAATTTTAGTTTTTCTTTTCTGATCTGAATTCATTTTGTCTTTCTTCTCTGATGGCTGTAGCTAGGACTTCCAAAACTATGTTGAATAATAGTGGTGAGAGTGGACACCCTTGTCTTGTTCCTGATATTAGAGAGAATGCTTTCAGTTTCTCACCATTGAGGATAATGTTTCCTATAGGCTTATCATGTACGGCCTTTACTATGTTGAGGTAGGTTCCTTCTATGGTCATCTTTTGAAGATTTTTAATCATAAATGTTTGCTGTATTTTGTCAAAGACTTTTTCTGCATTTATTGAGGTTATCATATGGTTTTTATCTTTCAATTTATATGGTGTATCACATTGATTGATTTGCATATATTGAAGAATCCTTGCATCCCTGGAATAAACCCAACTTGATCATGGTGTATAAGCTTTTCAATGTGTTCCTGAATTCTGTTTGTAAAATTTTGTTGAGGATTTTTCTATCTGTGTTCATCAATGATGTTGGCCTGTAGTTTTCTTTTTTGTGTGTTGTCTTTGTCTGGTTTTGGTATCAGGGTGATGGTGGCCTTATAGAATGAGTTTGGAAGTGTTCCTTCCTCTGCAATTTTTTGAAAGAGTTTTAGAAGGATAGGCATTAGCTCCTCTCTAAATGTTTGACAGAATTCTCCTGTGAAGCCATCTAGTCCTGGGCTTTTGTTTTTTGGGAGATTTTTGATCACAGCTTCAATTTCAGTGACTGTAATTCAGTTGTTCATAACTTCTGTTTCTTCCTGGTTCAGTTTTGGAAGATTGAACTTTTCTAAAAATCTATCCAGTTCTTCCAGGTTATCCATTTTATTGCCATATAGATGTTAATAATAGTCTTTTATAATCCTTTGTATTTCTGCATTGTCTGTTGTCTTTTTCATTTCTAATTTTGTTGATTTGATTATCTCTCTTTTTTTCCTGATGAGTCTGGCTAAAGGTTTGTCCATTTTGTTTATCTTTTCAAAGAACCAGGTTTTAGTTTTATTAATCTTTAATATTGTCTCTCATTTATTTTTCTTTTATTTCTGCTCAGATCTTTATAATTTGTTTTCTTCTAATAATTTTTTGTTGTTGTTGTTGTTCTTTTTCCAATTGTTTTAGGTGTAGAGTTAGGTTGTCTGTTCGATGTTTTATTTGTTTCTTGAGGTAGGATTGTATTGCTATAAACTTCTCTCTTAGAAGTGTTTTTGCTTCATCCCATAGGTTTTGACTTGTCATGTTTTCATTATCATTTGTTTCTAGAAATTTTTTATTTCCCTTTTAATTTCTTCAGTAACCTGTTGGTTATTTAGAAATGTGTTGCTTCATTTCCATGAGTTTGTGTTTCTTACATTTTTTTCCCCCTTGCAGTTGATATCTAGTCTCATAGTGTTGTGGGCAGAGAAGATGCTTGATACAATTTCAGTTTTCATATATTTGCTGAGATTTTATTTGTAACACAAGATGTAGTCCATCCTGAATTATGTTTCACATGCACTTGAGAAGAAAGTGTATTCAGCATTTGGATGGAATTTACTGAAGATATCAATGAGATCCAGTTCATCTAATGTATCATTTAAGACTTGTGTTTCCTTAATAATTTTCTGTTTTAATGATCTGTCCATTGGTGTGAGTGTGGTGTTAAAGTCTCTTACTATTATTGTGTTACTGTTGATTTCTCCTTTTATGTCTGTTAGTGTTTGTCTTATGTATTAAAGTGCTTCTATGTTGGCTGCATAGACATTTATAATTGTTACGACTTCCTCTTGGATTGATCCTTTGATCATTATGTAATGTCCTTCCTTATCTCTTGTAATATTCTTAATTTTAAGGTCAATTTTATCTGATATGAGGATTGCTACTCCAGCTTTCTTTCACTTCCCATATTCATGGACTATATTTTTTCATCTCACTTTCAGTCTATATGTGTCTTTAGGTCTGAAATGGGTTTCTTGTAGACAGCATATATATGGTCTTGTTTTTGTATCCATTCAGCCACTCTGTGTCTTTTGGTTGGGGCATTTAATCCACTTACTTTTAAAATAATTTTTGATATATATGTTCTATTCCTATTTTCTTAATTGTTTGGGGTTGATTTTGTAGATCTTTTTCTTCTCTAGTATTTCTTGACTATATAAATCCCTTTAATATTTGTTTTAAAGCTGGTTTGGTGGTACTGAATTCTCCTAACTTTTGCTTGTCAAGATAGCCATCATGTCCTGCTCACCTTCTGCTGCACAGTGGGGTGTTGCACCAGGACCTTGCTTCAACACGCTATATTCATCAAGAGCACTGAAGGAACCAGTTCTTAGTGACTTCACATCTGCTGAGCTCAGTGACTTCAGGACTCTGACTGTATTCAAAGCACCTGGGATACTTCTTAGCTTCTGATATGAAGCCCTGAGCCTTTTGCATGGGAGCACTGACTCCAGGAGTCTAGACTACCAGAGAACTAACCCTAAGAAGTATCAAATAGTGAGAACTCACACAAAGGAAACCACTTGAATACATCACCTGGCATCACCAGTAACACTCTATGCAGAATGCTTCATCTAAACAACAAAAATACAACAGAACAAAAATACAAACCCAGTCATCAGCAGACAGAATTACCACCTCACTCAACCTTGCTGATCAGGGGAAAAACAACCAAACAAACAAAAACTCAGCACAAATCTCACCCTATACAAAGCTTATACAAACCACTGGACCAACCTTAGGAGGGCAGAAACCAAAAAGAAGAAATAATTCAACCTTGAAGCCTGGGAAGAGGAAATCTCAAACACAATAAGTTTAAAAAAAAAAATGAAAAGGCAGATAAAAACTACACAAATGAAGGAACAAACTGGAAACACAGAAGTCCAAATAAATGAAGAGGAAATAGGCAAACTACCTGAAAAAGAATTCAGAATAATGATAGTAAAGATGATCAGAAACCTTGAAAACAAAATGGAGAAAATGCAAGAATCAATTAATAAAGATCTAGAAGAATTTAAAGAATAAACATACAAAGACAAACAACACAACTACTGAAATTAAAAGTACTCTAGAAGGAAGCAATAGCAGAATATCTGAAGCAGAAGAACATATCAGTGAATTGGAAGATAAAATGGTGGAAATAACTTCTGAAGAGCAGAATAAAGTAAAAAGAATGCAAAGAACTGAGGATAGTCTCAGAGACCTCTGGGACAATATCACACACACCGACATTTGAATTATAGGGATCCCAGAAGAAGAAGAGAAAAAGAAAGGGTATGAGAAAATTTTTGAAGAGGTTATAGTTGAAAATTTCTCCAACATGGAAAGGAAATAATCAAATCCAAGAGGCACAAAGAGTCCCATGCAGGATAAACCCAAGGAGAAACATGCCAAGACACGTACTAATCAGACTAACAAGGACTAAACACAAAGAATATTAAAAGCAGTAAGGGAGAAGCAACAAGTAACATACAAGATAAACCCCATAAGCTCAACAGCTGACCTTTCAGCAGAAATTCTACAGGTCAGAAGGGAGTGGCCGGATGTATAGTATATTAACTCATATATATGGAATTTAGAAAGATGGTAACGATAACCCTGTATGCGATACAGCAAAAGAGACAAAGATGTATAAAACAGTCTTTCGGACTCTGTGGGAGAGGGAGAGGGTGGGATGATTTGCGAGAATGGCATTGAAACATGTATAATATCGTATATGAAATGATTCACCAGTCTAGGTTCAATGCATGATACTGGATGCTTGGGGCTGGTGCACTGAGATGACCCAGAGGGATGGTATGGGGAGGGAGGAGGGAGGGGAGTTAAGGATGGGGAACACGTGTATATCTGTGGCAGATTCATGTTGCTGTATGGCAAAACCAATACAATATTGTAAAGTAATTAACCTCTGATTAAAATTAAATTTATATTAAAAAATAAATAAAAAGAAAACAAAATTAAGTACTGAAAGGGAAAAATCTACAACCAGTGTTACTGTAACTAGCAAGGATCTCATTCAAAATTGACGGAGAAATAAAAAGCTTGTCAGACTAGCAAAGGTTTTTAGACTGGGAATTTTGCTAAGTCTGCTCATAACTTCCCTTACACCTGAAGTTCATACAACTTTCCTTTAAGGTGCTGGTTCACAAGCCTGACTACAGTCAGAATTTTAATGCAGCTAAAACATACAGAAACCCCACTTATGTGCAGTTTTGTATGCCACAAAGATTCCAATTTGACTTTTTTGCTGTCAGTGTTTTTAAAGACTGTCAATTGATTCTAAAATATAGCTGCATTTGAGAACTATAGCCTTTAGACATTTCTTATCTAATATTATTTATGTGCTACAAAATCTTAATATCATTTAAATTGGGGTTTCTTGAGAGGCTATTTAGAATATAATAGAATAATAAATAAGTTCCCTGGGTTTTATAGATGAAGCTGAAGACTCATCTCGTGTAAGTGACTTAACACTGGGTGGAAAAGGAGAATTGATGCTTTTCAGTTAAAACTATTTTAAGCGTAGTCCAAGTAGGAAATTCTGTATTGAGCAATTAAAACTCATTCTCAAAAAGTTTCAGTGTCTACTATGAGTCTTACTGTGCTAAGGCAGTTAACTTAATAACTAATCCTATAAGATAATTGCTTAATCTTACACTTTAGACATTCCAAACATTAAGTAAGTTCCCTAAATTGTGGAGCTAGTGAGTGGTGGAGTCAGGATTCAAATCCAATTTTGCTAGATCGGAAAACTACTTCCATGGGCTTACCTAATATCTTTTCATATTCCTAAAATTACCTTTTGGTTAATTAGCTAATTCCTTCAGACTTGTCTCAAAAGTGTGTCTTTGCAACTTTTTGATTATTTTACATGCTTCAGGCCCCAGTATTTTTAAAATTGTGTGACCATAAAATACTTACTCGGGAGTTTCAGGAGTTTGACAGGTCTGAAATAATTTATATGGCAAATGCAGTGGAATGTGATTCTTGTTCTAGAAATTTTCAGGATTTTCACTTTAAAAAATCTTTTGAGTCATTTTTAAAATTGTAATTCTGACCTTTAATATCTGTTAAACAGGTTTGTTCAAAATATAATGAGGAAGAATTTTCATATGATAGTTGTTTTATTTCAGAGTATTACTAAGGATTCAACATTCTTAATATAAAATAGCAGAACTTGTTACATATGTATAGTTGATGACTAGCTCAGACTAAATTTTACACATCTATGGAGTCTAAAATTCAATTGGGATCCCATCCAGTTTTTTGTTTAAGTATCATAAGTAAAAAAAAAAAATACATAGTCTAAAATGAACCTTAGTTTAAAACTCCTTTCTTTTTCTCCACCACTTTTTCTTTGTGAGTAGCTTCATAAGAACTGCTGGCAATTAGGTGAAATTTAGAAATTACAACAAAACAAAGGATACATAGAATGTTGGCTACCTCTTCATTTAACTATTAAGTATGTGAAATATAATTAGCAACGTATTTTTTAAAATATTATTACTTCAAGATGTAATAAATGAATCTAACTGGAAAAAAAAAAGGATAATGGGTGTCAACATTGAACTTATAATTAACTTAGNATTTAGAAAGATGGTAACGATAACCCTGTATGCGACACAGCAAAAGAGACAAAGATGTATAAAACAGTCTTTCGGACTCTGTGGGAGAGGGAGAGGGTGGGATGATTTGCGAGAATGGCATTGAAACATGTATAATATCGTATATGAAATGATTCACCAGTCTAGGTTCAATGCATGATACTGGATGCTTGGGGCTGGTGCACTGAGATGACCCAGAGGGATGGTATGGGGAGGGAGGAGGGAGGGGAGTTAAGGATGGGGAACACGTGTATATCTGTGGCAGATTCATGTTGCTGTATGGCAAAACCAATACAATATTGTAAAGTAATTAACCTCTGATTAAAATTAAATTTATATTAAAAAATAAATAAAAAGAAAACAAAATTAAGTACTGAAAGGGAAAAATCTACAACCAGTGTTACTGTAACTAGCAAGGATCTCATTCAAAATTGACGGAGAAATAAAAAGCTTGTCAGACTAGCAAAGGTTTTTAGACTGGGAATTTTGCTAAGTCTGCTCATAACTTCCCTTACACCTGAAGTTCATACAACTTTCCTTTAAGGTGCTGGTTCACAAGCCTGACTACAGTCAGAATTTTAATGCAGCTAAAACATACAGAAACCCCACTTATGTGCAGTTTTGTATGCCACAAAGATTCCAATTTGACTTTTTTGCTGTCAGTGTTTTTAAAGACTGTCAATTGATTCTAAAATATAGCTGCATTTGAGAACTATAGCCTTTAGACATTTCTTATCTAATATTATTTATGTGCTACAAAATCTTAATATCATTTAAATTGGGGTTTCTTGAGAGGCTATTTAGAATATAATAGAATAATAAATAAGTTCCCTGGGTTTTATAGATGAAGCTGAAGACTCATCTCGTGTAAGTGACTTAACACTGGGTGGAAAAGGAGAATTGATGCTTTTCAGTTAAAACTATTTTAAGCGTAGTCCAAGTAGGAAATTCTGTATTGAGCAATTAAAACTCATTCTCAAAAAGTTTCAGTGTCTACTATGAGTCTTACTGTGCTAAGGCAGTTAACTTAATAACTAATCCTATAAGATAATTGCTTAATCTTACACTTTAGACATTCCAAACATTAAGTAAGTTCCCTAAATTGTGGAGCTAGTGAGTGGTGGAGTCAGGATTCAAATCCAATTTTGCTAGATCGGAAAACTACTTCCATGGGCTTACCTAATATCTTTTCATATTCCTAAAATTACCTTTTGGTTAATTAGCTAATTCCTTCAGACTTGTCTCAAAAGTGTGTCTTTGCAACTTTTTGATTATTTTACATGCTTCAGGCCCCAGTATTTTTAAAATTGTGTGACCATAAAATACTTACTCGGGAGTTTCAGGAGTTTGACAGGTCTGAAATAATTTATATGGCAAATGCAGTGGAATGTGATTCTTGTTCTAGAAATTTTCAGGATTTTCACTTTAAAAAATCTTTTGAGTCATTTTTAAAATTGTAATTCTGACCTTTAATATCTGTTAAACAGGTTTGTTCAAAATATAATGAGGAAGAATTTTCATATGATAGTTGTTTTATTTCAGAGTATTACTAAGGATTCAACATTCTTAATATAAAATAGCAGAACTTGTTACATATGTATAGTTGATGACTAGCTCAGACTAAATTTTACACATCTATGGAGTCTAAAATTCAATTGGGATCCCATCCAGTTTTTTGTTTAAGTATCATAAGTAAAAAAAAAAAAATACATAGTCTAAAATGAACCTTAGTTTAAAACTCCTTTCTTTTTCTCCACCACTTTTTCTTTGTGAGTAGCTTCATAAGAACTGCTGGCAATTAGGTGAAATTTAGAAATTACAACAAAACAAAGGATACATAGAATGTTGGCTACCTCTTCATTTAACTATTAAGTATGTGAAATATAATTAGCAACGTATTTTTTAAAATATTATTACTTCAAGATGTAATAAATGAATCTAACTGGGAAAAAAAAAAGGATAATGGGTGTCAACATTGAACTTATAATTAACTTAGCACCTAAACTAACACAATTTTTCTTTAAAATATACATTTCAAGGCACAATTTTAATCATTTTTTATATCTTGATTTGATATATTTTCAGATGTTGCAGGCAATTCTTATTCATTCTTCACAGTGTTCCTTTAGTAGTTTGTATTTAACCTAATACTTCTGGTAAAGAATCTGCCTGCAGTGCAGGAGATCTGGGTTCAATCCCTGGGTCAGGAAGATACCCTGAAGACGGAAATGGCAACCCACTCCAGTATCCTTGTCTGGAAAATCTCATGATAGAGGAGCCTGGTGTGCTGCAGTCCATAGGGTCGCAGAATCAGCCATGACTGAGGGACTAACACAACTTAGGGACTTAAATACATATAAATATGTATGTATCTATATCCTCATTCAGAATTGCTTTTCCAGTTTTTTTGGTCCCATTGGGTCAGGGTACAGGGTCATCCTAAGAATTGTGAGAGTCCCAGTGAAAATATTAACCAAATAAGAAAACACTTAATGCGATGCTTAGTATATACTATGAGAAAATTAGTATGTAATAGGAGATCCAGGATTTTTAAAACCATGTTTAGAATGAAATATATGATTAGCAAAAGGATTTTGAATGAGAACAAATTCGCACTGGACTTCAAAAGATGGTGAATTTATGCAGGTGATGATAAGAGGACTTTTCTAGAAAAGAGCATAGGAATAATATTATGAGCATATCACATCAAGAAACCTCATAGTATATTACTCACACTTCTTGATTCTGGCTTTTGAGATTACTTTTACTTTTCTCAAGTTTTGGAATTTGTGAGTGTGTGTCTTCAGAGAAAAGACAACTTTCCTTAGTTTCACATCTTTCCTACCAACTAGTGCAGTGTCTGCACCTACTGGGTACCTAGTAAATAGTTTCTGATGCATAATGAAGATTGACCAGTCATTTTAACTAGCTTGAGTAAGACCTTGATATCATCCACCAGCAGAGCTTGATAATATTTTGTAGGCTTACTCAGTGAGAGGACCAATGTGATATTGTAGAAGGAAGATATATCAGGAAGGAAGACAATAGGTAAAGAAGAAAAAATGAACAAGAAATTATGTAGGAAATTTTGCAAGTAAGTCCTGCAGACTGTGAAGGGACTAAGGGCAAAATGTTGTCATTCATTTATTTTATTTCTTAAATGATTAAACTATTATATCAATTAGAATTTTAATTCATATCTGTTTTCATGAAGCCTATGCCTGTTTTTAGTCTTTTCTGTATTACAAAAAATCAATTAAGCCTTAGTTTATGTGGATGATCATGCACCCTTAATGTAATCTTGTTTGTGTCCTCACTACTGACCAGAGTGGAGGAGCAAATTGGAGGATGGTAAGAATAATGACTGATGATCAAAAGAGAAGTGAAGACTGAAGCAGAGAGTTATAGTAAACAACTTTTTAGATACATTGAGATAAGATGCAAACTGATGTATATCTCCAAACCTAAACTTTGGCATAAAAATGATAATATATTAGAATCGGTAATAAGCCTTATACTATTTTGAATAATTATAGTTTTGCTTATATTCTAACAGAAAACTGTAAAAGCAAGATCACCATTTTTTAATTTCTTGTTTTTTAATATAAATTTATTTATTTTAATTGGAGGTTAATTACTTTACAATATTGGATTGGTTTTGCCATACATCAACATGAATCCACCACCACCTGTTCCCCATCCTGAATCCCCCCTCTCTCCTCCCTCCCTGTACTATCCCTCTAGATTTAATTTCTTAAAGCATTTTGAAAGCAGCAAAACATACACTTACACACACATACACACACACACCATAAACAACCCTTTCTTTTCTACAGTGGGATCTTAATTGGAATCTGGTTATTGTGCACAAATCAGATGAAGCCTGAGTAGTGTGATTGCAGAGGAGTTGCAGCCTCTTAACTCTGCTGACCTCAAGCTGTCCCTCAGGACATCTTGAGATACTGTATCTGTACACAGGTCTCCCAGGAAGCTGGGAAAACCTGCATTTTCATATTAAGAATATGGTAGATTATTCTATCTACTTTATACTGACAAAACAAAAATCTCATGTGGGAGATAAAAAATGTGTTATAATTATTTTCTCATACATATTTTCTAATAACTTTCATGATATCTGTGTCTAGGGGCTACCTAGGGAACCAAGTACCCCTTTTAGGTTCCTATAAAGCATTTTGCCTGAAGACCAGTTGCCAGAATCTCCTTGGAGAGAGATGTTGATTTCACTTAACTCTGTTATGTAGGTGATTTAAAGATTGAGCTGGGATACACAAAGTACAGAAATATCAAGAAAGAGTGTATTTTAGTGCAATCATGAGGATTTTCCTGCAGAGATGGAATCTACAGTACAGTGTGACTAAGGAATATGAACCCTGGGTGACACAATCCCAGTTCAGTCTCTCAGTCCTGTCTGACTCTTTGCGACTCCATGGACTGTAGCACATCAGGCTTCCCTGTCCATCACCAACTCCTGGAGCTTACTCAAACTCATGTACATTGCATCAGTGATGCCATCCAACCATCCCATCCTCTGTTGTCCCTTTCTCCTCCACCTTCAATCTTTCCCAATATCAGGATCTTTTCAAATGAGTCAGCTCTTCACATCAGGTGGCCAAAATATTGGACTTTCAGCTTCAGCATCGGTCCTTCAAATGAATATTCAGGACTGATTTCCTTTAAGATTGGCTGGTTTGATCTCTTTGCATTCCAAGGGACTCTCAAGAGTCTTCTCCAACACCACAGTTCAAAAGCATCAATTCTTCTATGCTCAGCTTTCTTTATAGCCCAACGGTCACATCCATACATGACTACTGGAAAAAATATAGCTTTGACTAGATGGATCTTTGTTGGTAAAATGGTGCAATACTGGGCCACAATAGTTTTAGTTCTAATAGAATTATGCTCCCTTCCCATTTCCTGTTTTATATCCACTGTGTAACAAGATCTTTGCCTAGAGGAGACACAACTAATATTGTGAAGTTCAATTAAAAGTCATAAATCCCTTTCTTACACATTACTTGCTCAGTCATGTCTGTCTCTCTGCTACCCCATGGACTATAGCCCGCTAGGCTCCTCTTTCCATGGAATTTTCCAGGCAAGAATACTGGGGTGGGTTGCCCTGCCCTCCTCCAAGGGATCTTCATGACCCAGGGATCAAATCCACATTTCTTATGTCTCCTGCACTGGCAGGTGGAAGGATTCTTTACCACTAGCACCACCTGGGAAGCCTTATGGAGAAAAAAAAGCCCTCTTTATAAATTACATTATTTCCCCATAACATTAAAAGGATAAGAAGATACAAGTGCATCTCACCTTTAACAATAAATAGATCCTTAAAATTTTGGAGAAATAATGTTTTGTAAACTCTATTAATTTAACTAATGCCACTTTTGGAAAAGTTAGACTTCATGTTTGAGTATAGTTGAGTAAGGGGATTATGATGGAATAGGTCTTAGCCTACAAGTCCTGTGCACATTTACTTATAGAGTTCTATTTTAAATAATCTTATACAATACCCATTCTTTCATTTTATTGTGGCTGAAAGAAAAACATCTAATAAGGTCATTAAAATCATCTGCTTTTATGTTCATTGTACAAAGTGATCTTTTGACTGTGTGTGTAGGTTCTGAAAATATTTTAAAAGTTCTTTTCAATTTCTTTTTCTCAAAGGTTAACATGTTTTGTATAAGAAATATAAAATTTTTGAGACAGAAAATTTCTGAAAAACATTCTTATATAATCTGACCACAAAAAGATTGCTAGGACAATTTACCTGAAATTCATTTTGTTTAGAGAAGTGAGAATCATCTGCAGTTGAACTTAGTAAAATTCATGGGTATGCTTTCTTGTGTGGTCACTCCTTTTCAGGATGCATTGCCATCCCAATTTTGGTTCAAGTATCAAGACCAGTGATCACACATACACACACACACACACACACACACACACACACTCATACACTCCAAGAGGATTTGAAAAAATACATTTCATTTCTTATATAATGAGGCTTTCAAGGTGAATCAAGTTGGCCCCAATATTGGCCCTAAAGTGGCTTGGGAGAACAGGTAAAGGATATGGACTTGGGTTTTTGTGGTGGTTAAGGAATGGGACCAAAAAAGGAGCATCCAGGGCTTTCCTTTCTGTTTGCCCATATCTGGGAAAGAAGGGCAAGAGAGAGTGGTGAAGCTTCAAGCTGACAGCTATAAATATCAAAAAATGGAGTTGACTCTATTATATTTTCTCTGTTCTTTATTAAAATGAGTAAAACTGAGACTTGTTTCTACTTAAGTTCTTGGCCCTGAAACTCTCAGAAGTTTGTTTTGATGGTTCATTCTGGAAAGATAAAGAAAATCTCAAAGTGAGTAGAGATCTATTGGTAATTATATCAGAAGCAGTTTAAGAGCAGGGAAATAACATTAAGCCAAGTCAGATAGCAGAACCTACACAGGAGCCAGGAGATTTTACTTCCCATTATGATCATAATATTAGCTGGTATGTGTTGAACATTCTTTATCAGATACTCAGTTAATTGTTTCTTTGAGCATCTCATTCAAACTTATAACAATCTCATATGTTAAATTCTAGGACTAAAGTTGTACTTATAAAAGCAAAGAGATTTCTTTCAAGTGCATAGCTAGTGGAAGGTTCAGGCTGGCCGAAGAGGAATGCAATTAATCATTGTAGTTTTCTGTTTTCTGAAATTCTTAATTCTGATGGAAAATTAGGACAATAAATAAGAAACATGAATTTTATGGTAAAAGCACCAGACTGTATGTAAACTTTAAAAAGAAATTTTTGGGTGTGAATTTTAAGACTGAAGGCTATAATCAAATTAATTTGCTCTAAAGAACTAAAGGAATTAATTGTGGAAATACTTTGCTTAAAATTTCTGGGACAATTAAACTGGAGCCTATTATACAGAGTGAAGTAAGTCAGAAAGAAAAACACCAAATCAGCATATTAATGCATATATATGGAATTTAGAAAGATGGTAATGATGACCCTATATGCGAGACAGCAAAAGAGACATAGATGTAAAGAACAGACTTTTGGACTCTGTGGGAGAAGTTGAGGGTGAGACAATTTGAGAGAATAGCATTGAGACATGTATATTACCATATGTGAAATAGACTGCCAGTCCGGGTTCGATGCATGAGACAGGGCACTCAGAACTGGTGCACTGGGAAAACCCTGAGGGATGGGATGGGGAGGAATGTAGGAGGGGGGTTCAGGATGGGGAAAACATCTACATCCATGGCTGATTCATGTCAGTGTATGGCAAAAACCACTACAATATTGTAAAGTAATTAGCCTCCAATTAAAATAAACTAATGAATTAAAAAAAATTCTGGGACATATGCCAAGATCCAATTTTAAAAGGAGAAATCTTTGTATATTATATTGTGCAGTCTGTTTATAATCCAGGGCTTTGTTGAATTTTAAGATTTAAATAAGCTACTCCAGAGGTCAGGTTGATAAAACTTAAGAGTGGCACTGCAGGAGACAGTGAAATCTAGGTCAGTTATAAAAGTAGTAGCAGCACGGTGAAACTGAAATCTTTAAAGGGTACCCGGTTGACGGGTATCCCTCTGCTGCTTCCTTTCCTTCTCTTCCCGTCCTTTCCATGTACCATGCTGAAAGAATCAAGGATGATACAATTTGGTTACTTTTGATTCTACAGTATCTCACTGATACGTTCTTATTTTACATTTAAATTCTGATAAAACCGAACTTTGTGCCCTCGATGAAAAAGGGAGTAATGGTCTTCTGGTCAACAGCTCTAACTTGTGACCCCTCCCACCACCTTCTCCCTACCAACCCTAAAATGGCCTGCCACCCTTCCAATCATGAGTTTACTTTATTCTCTAGGCATATGCCAAAAGAAATTCATATGCTTTTTATTCAATTCAGTATATATATGGTATCCAAGAGTGAATTTTATAGGCTTATAATTCAGACTTTTATCTACTATGACTTTTTATATTAGATTATGGAAGTACCTAGGGGGCTAATGCAATGAATGTGTCTAAAGATTTGTTGCGCAAATGAATTTTTTACAATAATTTTAATGACTTTGTCTTGATTTACCAAGATACTCTGCATAGTAAGATCTCAAATGGCTGGAATTAGTTATCATTTCACCTGTGTTCTCTTTTAATGAGAAAATTACCTACTCTTTTCTTGCCTTGTCCTTAGGGGTAAGTGGCAGAGGCATCAAAGGAAGGAAGTAAAGTGCAGGATTGTGCATCTGGGTCATGTAGTTGTTAATGAGCTGAACACATGGCATTTCCCAAAGAAAATTAAATATGCAAATGAAAGCAATAGCTGAGTTAAGGCCTTTCCATGTGTTTAACTTTAAATCCTTTATAGGAATTATATTTTTCTTTTTTTGGTTGAGGCATAGTTAGTTTACAATGTTAGTTCCAGGTGTACAGCAAAGTGATTCAGTTATATATATATATACATACACACACATACACAATATACACACACATATATTATTTTTTCCTATTCTTTTCCCTTATCGGTTACTACAAAATATTGAGTATAGTTCCCTGTGCTTTAGAAATTATTTTCAATTAGCATTTTATAATATTAACCATTCTCAATTGTTACTGCCCACTGTCATTGCTGTAAATTATTATTTGGAAGTTTAGGAACCCCAAAAAGCCTGTGCTAATCATTGGTAAAAGATACTAGTGTCCACCTGAAATGGGGGGAGGGGCAAGATAACTACACATTTGTCAAATGTTGGCAAACATGCTCAGCTTTACAGCATAAGAGACAAAATGAGCCACTTACTCACTTAATCAAAAGTACTCCAAATTACAATGACTCTAAAGGCCCTCATGCTATATTGATTTTTAGGTTCTCTTCTCTCATTATAATATCCTTGAGAAATTTTTTTCCACGTGAGCTATCTCAAACATGTCATGTTCTACTACTGGCTTTGTCGTTTCCTGCCTCCAAATCACATCTCTCTGGTTCATTAAAGGGAAATTTTAATGCTTCTACCAATCATCTCCTGCAATTCTGCAACGGGAAACCTTGACTTAATTACTGGCAGATGTTACTACCTCTACGTGACCTTGAAGGATAGGGAGGGGAAACTGCCTTCCTCTTTGGCAGTCTATTCCAGTATTGGAATAGAATCTTGTCTTCACTCATTCCACAAACCAAGCATAACACTATTTATTATAAACAGCAGATTATAATACCATTTATGGAGTACTTAACATGTTTATGCAATGAGATACAGTCTTCAAATAAACTTATAAATTCATTAATTCTCTTTTTAACCAAGGACAGAAGTCAGTTTCAAAGAAGTTAAAATGTCTAAAGATTTCTTGCTTGAAAATAGTATATCTCCAATGCAGGGCCACTTCTAATCCATATGATAGCTTTGTACAAATAAAGGAGAAGAAAATGAACTCCTTTTACTTAAGACTCTTCCACCTTTCAAAATAATTACAGAATATGAAGATATGTTTAAAAAGGAAGATACTTAACTGCCATCTGCAGGAAAGTGTTATTTTCTACACATCTGTGATGGCTAGAATTTAAGTGGTGTCTTAGATGTGTTGTCCTCGTGATGTTAAAATCTGTCCAAACGTGTATAACGGCACTTTTGGGATATGAAAACAAGTTCTCTGGGTTAACAGTCCTTCTGATTAACTGTGGTATAAACTCAGAAATATTTAAGCAAGACAAAGTCACATTGTACATGTAAATGATTGAAAATTCTTCATTGTTTTCTGCCCCCATCCTCTGTCACTATAATCATACTTGTGTCCCAGTCCACCATGGTTACTCCTGGGTGCACATTTCCGTTGTTGATGTCCTTCTTCTGAGCATCTTGAGGACAGAAAGAATTTCAAACAAAGAGATGACAAAGTAAATGGAGTTGTGGAAGAATTAGATGGAATATATATATTTTTTTAACTCAGCACAAAACAAGAGAAAAGAAAAAGAAAATCAAATTTCATTGTTATTATGAACTGCAGCATATGAAGACAGAAAATTCCCCAAAAGCGGCTGAAGATAAGCCTGATACTCAGTAAATTTGGTGTTTGGTTTGTTTATGCTTCTTTCAGAGCCTCACTTGTTAGCTAATTTAACAATAAGTTTAGGTCATATTAGTTCAAATTAATTCTTTCTTTTTTTTTTTCATTTTTAAGTTGAAGAGTGTTTGTGGACTGATGGTCACAAGAAACTATTTTGGAAAATATTACTTTGAGGCACTATATTTAGTGACTGCAGCCACCAAACAATTCAGTCACATGTTAACTGTGACCTTTGTCTTCAGTAGAGATCCCACTTGCATTTCTCCCAATCACATATGTAAAACCTATAAATAAATAGCTAAAATGCATATCTGTCTGAAATGATCAAATGCTAATGTGACAGACATATTATCCATTTTTATTCCACCTTGTTCCCTTTGACTAGAACAAGTAGAAGCTGAATAGAACTTTAGAGGCCAACTAGTAGTGAGAGTTTTCATTTTACAGTTGAAGGAATGGAAACTCACAGACATAAAATGAATTTCTTGGGGTTGAACTTTATTTAGGGAGACACAACCAGAAGTAGAACATTTGTCTCATGACTAAAAGCACAAGGATTTTTTATTGCATTACTTAGCTATTGCTATACTGAGTCATCTAGAAAATTTTTTATTTTTTAAGAAGAAGCAGAATAACTCCCCTGTATACCAACAAGTTCTGTTCACAGAGGATATTTGTTAAGTCCAAATTGTTTGTAAGTCCAATGAAGTTAGCCTAGGGACCCTACTAACACAAGTGGCTGCATAGTTATTCATTCATTAAGTTGTGTCCAACTCTCTGCCACCACAAGGACTGCAGCAGGCCAGGCCTCCCTGTCCTTCAGTATCTCCTGGAGTCTGCTCAAGCTCATGTCCATTGTGTCGATGATGCCATCCAACCACCTCTTCCTCCATCTCCCCCTTCTCTTCCTGCTCTCTATCTTTCCCAGTATCAGGGTCTTTCCCAATGAGTTACATCTTTGCATCACATGGCCAAAGTATTGGAGCTTCAGGTTCAGCTTCAGCATCAGTCCTTCCAATGAATATTCAGGACTGATTTTCTTTAGGATTGACAGGTTTAATTCCCTTGCAGTCCAAGGGACTCTCAAGTGTCTTCTCCATCCCTACAGTCCAAAAGCATCAATTCTTAGGTGCTCAGTCTTCTTTATGGTCCAACTCTCACATCTGTACATGACTACTGGAAAAACCATAGCTTTGATTATACAGACCTTTGTTAACAAAATGATATCTCTGCTTTTTAATACACTGTCTAGGTTTATCAAAGCTTTCCTTCCAAGGAGAATGTGTCTTTTAATTTCATGGCTGCAGTCAGTATTCACAGTGTTTTTGGAGACCAAGGAAATAAAATCTGTCGCTGTTTCCATTTCTTCCCTATCTATTTGTCATGAAATGGTAGCAATGGATGCCATGATTTTAGTTTTTTGAGTGTTGAGTTTTAAGCCATTTTTCACTGTCTTCTTTCACTCTCATCAAAAGGCTCTTTAGTTCTTCACTTTCTGCCAGTAGAGTAGTATCATCTGTATATCTGAGATTGCTGATACTTCTCTGGACAGTCTTGATTTCAGCTTATGATTCATCCAGCCTTGCTTGTCATATGATGTACTCTATATATAAGATAAATAAGCAAGGTGGCAATGTACAACTTAACAAACTCCTTTCCCAAATTTGAACTATTCTGTTGTTCCTTATCAGGTTCTAACTGTTGCTTCTTGACCTGCATACAGGTTTCTCAGGAGACAAGTAAAGTATTCTGGTATTCCCAACTGTTTCAGGATTTTCCACAGTTTGAGGTAATCCATACAGCCAAAGGCTTTAGTATACTCAATGAAGCAGAAGTAGATATTTTTCTGAAGTGCCCTTGTTTTTCTAGGCTCCATCAGATATTGGCAATTTGATCTCTGGTTTTTCTACCTATTCTAAATCCAGTTCCTACATCTGGAAGTTCACTTACTGCTGAAGCCTAGCTTCAAGGATTCGAGCATTACCTTGCTAGCATGTGGAATTATGTGGTGATTTGAATTCTTTGGCATTGCCTTTCTTTGGGATTAGAAAGGAAACTGACCTTTTCCAGTCCTATGGCCTGTGAACTTCCACAGAACTGGAGGAAACAGAGACTCTTGAAGGGCACAAACAAAACCTTGTCCATATCAGTACCCAGGGGAAAGGAGCAATGAACCCATAGGAGACTGAGCCAGACCTGCCTGTGAATGTTTGAGGGTCTCTTGTGGAGGTGCAGGTAAACTTGGTCTGCCATAGCGACAGGGACACTGGAAGCAATAGTGCTGGGAGATTCATGTTGGTATAAGTCCTCTTGGAGGTTGCCGATAGCCCCACCAGAGAGCCTGTACAGTCCAAGACTGGGTGGCCTCAGGCCAGACAACTAATAGAGGGAGCACAGCCCACCCCTCAGCAGACAGTTGGATTAAAGAGTTACTGAGCATGGATCTATCCACCAGAACAAGACCCAGTTTTCTCTGCAGCTCTCCCTCCCATCAGGAAGCTTGCACAAGCCTCTCATCCTCATCCATAGAGGGCAGAGAGAAGAAGCAAGAACTACAATCCCACAGATTCCAGAATGAAAATCACAGTCACAGAAAGCTGATCACATAGATCTCAGCCTTTTTGTGGCGAAGAAGCTTGCTCTATGCGACCCTATAGACGGCAGCCCACCAGGCTCCCCCATCCCTGGGATTCTCAAGGCAAGCACACTGGAGTGGGTTGTCATTTCCTTCTCCAATGCAGGAAAATGAAAAGTTAAAGTGAAGTCGCTCAGTCGTGTCCAACTCTTAGCAATCCCATGGAGTGCAGCCTACCAGGCTTCTCCATCCATGGGATTCTCCAGGCAAGAGTACTGGAGTGGGTTGCCACTGCCTTCTCCGATAATTCAATGAAGTTATGACAAAATATGGCATGCTGGAGAAGGGAATGGCAAACCATTCCAGTATTCTTGCCTCAAGAACGCCATGAACAATATGAAATGGTTATACAGTACTGTACTGTAATAAGTTTATAATGCTTTTCATACAAATAATAGATAAAAAGCAAACATATCCACAAAATAAACATTTTTAATCTTACAGCACAATACCCGGAAAAGTACAGTAGTAGAGTATAACACTGGCATCCAGGAGTTGGCATCCAGTGAACAGGCTAGAAGAGTTACTGACTGGAGGAAGGAGAGGACGTGGGAAATGGTAGAGCTGAAGGATTGTCAGCAAGAGAAGACAAAAGGCAAACTGCAGTTTCACTCACTCCTGACATTTATGGAACACACGTTCACATTTTTGAAAGTTCACAACTTGAAGGTTCTTATGCAGGGGCCTTACTGAAGGGCATATTTCTAAATAAATAGTGGTAGATCCAATAATCCTCTATCACCTTAATGGAGTATATTGACGTAACTAGCCTAATTACGTTTAACCCTTCATAGTATGCTAACTAGTTTCCTTCATTGATTCTACCAAGGATTTCATATTGATCATACCAATTCAAACACATATTACAAATCTGAAGCATTTTGTAGCAGTTGAGTACATCATTCTCTTCTTAGTGGTTCTCTGAATAGATGAGCCATCTGCATTTTGATCAGCTCACTAAAGCGACTTTGTGATGGACCAGGAATCCTGGATTGCACATGGCCTTGGTAAAATTCTGATTTCTACCTGGGACCCACAGTGAGATGTTTGACAAAATAAAAACATTTCTTAGGCATCAGAATTTTTGTTTGGACTTCATAAGTATTAATTAGTACTTATCTGCTTTTTTTTCTTATAATTTTAATCTACTTCTAATAGGTCACATCTCAATTTCTACTGTTGTGTTAAATATANTTAATTCCCTTGCAGTCCAAGGGACTCTCAAGTGTCTTCTCCATCCCTACAGTCCAAAAGCATCAATTCTTAGGTGCTCAGTCTTCTTTATGGTCCAACTCTCACATCTGTACATGACTACTGGAAAAACCATAGCTTTGATTATACAGACCTTTGTTAACAAAATGATATCTCTGCTTTTTAATACACTGTCTAGGTTTATCAAAGCTTTCCTTCCAAGGAGAATGTGTCTTTTAATTTCATGGCTGCAGTCAGTATTCACAGTGTTTTTGGAGACCAAGGAAATAAAATCTGTCGCTGTTTCCATTTCTTCCCTATCTATTTGTCATGAAATGGTAGCAATGGATGCCATGATTTTAGTTTTTTGAGTGTTGAGTTTTAAGCCATTTTTCACTGTCTTCTTTCACTCTCATCAAAAGGCTCTTTAGTTCTTCACTTTCTGCCAGTAGAGTAGTATCATCTGTATATCTGAGATTGCTGATACTTCTCTGGACAGTCTTGATTTCAGCTTATGATTCATCCAGCCTTGCTTGTCATATGATGTACTCTATATATAAGATAAATAAGCAAGGTGGCAATGTACAACTTAACAAACTCCTTTCCCAAATTTGAACTATTCTGTTGTTCCTTATCAGGTTCTAACTGTTGCTTCTTGACCTGCATACAGGTTTCTCAGGAGACAAGTAAAGTATTCTGGTATTCCCAACTGTTTCAGGATTTTCCACAGTTTGAGGTAATCCATACAGCCAAAGGCTTTAGTATACTCAATGAAGCAGAAGTAGATATTTTTCTGAAGTGCCCTTGTTTTTCTAGGCTCCATCAGATATTGGCAATTTGATCTCTGGTTTTTCTACCTATTCTAAATCCAGTTCCTACATCTGGAAGTTCACTTACTGCTGAAGCCTAGCTTCAAGGATTCGAGCATTACCTTGCTAGCATGTGGAATTATGTGGTGATTTGAATTCTTTGGCATTGCCTTTCTTTGGGATTAGAAAGGAAACTGACCTTTTCCAGTCCTATGGCCTGTGAACTTCCACAGAACTGGAGGAAACAGAGACTCTTGAAGGGCACAAACAAAACCTTGTCCATATCAGTACCCAGGGGAAAGGAGCAATGAACCCATAGGAGACTGAGCCAGACCTGCCTGTGAATGTTTGAGGGTCTCTTGTGGAGGTGCAGGTAAACTTGGTCTGCCATAGCGACAGGGACACTGGAAGCAATAGTGCTGGGAGATTCATGTTGGTATAAGTCCTCTTGGAGGTTGCCGATAGCCCCACCAGAGAGCCTGTACAGTCCAAGACTGGGTGGCCTCAGGCCAGACAACTAATAGAGGGAGCACAGCCCACCCCTCAGCAGACAGTTGGATTAAAGAGTTACTGAGCATGGATCTATCCACCAGAACAAGACCCAGTTTTCTCTGCAGCTCTCCCTCCCATCAGGAAGCTTGCACAAGCCTCTCATCCTCATCCATAGAGGGCAGAGAGAAGAAGCAAGAACTACAATCCCACAGATTCCAGAATGAAAATCACAGTCACAGAAAGCTGATCACATAGATCTCAGCCTTTTTGTGGCGAAGAAGCTTGCTCTATGCGACCCTATAGACGGCAGCCCACCAGGCTCCCCCATCCCTGGGATTCTCAAGGCAAGCACACTGGAGTGGGTTGTCATTTCCTTCTCCAATGCAGGAAAATGAAAAGTTAAAGTGAAGTCGCTCAGTCGTGTCCAACTCTTAGCAATCCCATGGAGTGCAGCCTACCAGGCTTCTCCATCCATGGGATTCTCCAGGCAAGAGTACTGGAGTGGGTTGCCACTGCCTTCTCCGATAATTCAATGAAGTTATGACAAAATATGGCATGCTGGAGAAGGGAATGGCAAACCATTCCAGTATTCTTGCCTCAAGAACGCCATGAACAATATGAAATGGTTATACAGTACTGTACTGTAATAAGTTTATAATGCTTTTCATACAAATAATAGATAAAAAGCAAACATATCCACAAAATAAACATTTTTAATCTTACAGCACAATACCCGGAAAAGTACAGTAGTAGAGTATAACACTGGCATCCAGGAGTTGGCATCCAGTGAACAGGCTAGAAGAGTTACTGACTGGAGGAAGGAGAGGACGTGGGAAATGGTAGAGCTGAAGGATTGTCAGCAAGAGAAGACAAAAGGCAAACTGCAGTTTCACTCACTCCTGACATTTATGGAACACACGTTCACATTTTTGAAAGTTCACAACTTGAAGGTTCTTATGCAGGGGCCTTACTGAAGGGCATATTTCTAAATAAATAGTGGTAGATCCAATAATCCTCTATCACCTTAATGGAGTATATTGACGTAACTAGCCTAATTACGTTTAACCCTTCATAGTATGCTAACTAGTTTCCTTCATTGATTCTACCAAGGATTTCATATTGATCATACCAATTCAAACACATATTACAAATCTGAAGCATTTTGTAGCAGTTGAGTACATCATTCTCTTCTTAGTGGTTCTCTGAATAGATGAGCCATCTGCATTTTGATCAGCTCACTAAAGCGACTTTGTGATGGACCAGGAATCCTGGATTGCACATGGCCTTGGTAAAATTCTGATTTCTACCTGGGACCCACAGTGAGATGTTTGACAAAATAAAAACATTTCTTAGGCATCAGAATTTTTGTTTGGACTTCATAAGTATTAATTAGTACTTATCTGCTTTTTTTTCTTATAATTTTAATCTACTTCTAATAGGTCACATCTCAATTTCTACTGTTGTGTTAAATATAATTTTCTTATAAGATAATAAATAAAGATTCTTAACATTTATTTATTAGACATTAAAATCTACCATCTACTCTATGATGTCATAGTATGAAGTCTGCTGCTGCTGCTGCTAAGTCGCTTCAGTTGTGTCTGACTCTGTGTGACCCCATAGACGGCAGCCCACCAGGCTCCCCTGTCCCTGGGATTCTTCAGGCAAGAACACTGGAGTAGGTTGCCATTTCCTTCTCCTGGAGTCCTATAAATTGATGGAACAAAGAAGGACACTGGTTCTAGAGCTATATTTGGTCTCAGAAGGGCACTCCCAAGCTTATATCTGTCATAATTCCTTAGTGATAATTCCCTTGTGGAATTTTGTATCATTGTACTACGGGTAAGCCATCTGAAAAAGTATGTTCTTCTCTGAATATTAGAATTGCAAATTAAAGGAAAACATCTGCACACAAATTGTGCCAATCATCAGAGCATTTCTGAGAAAAGACAATTTTCCTATGGGCCTGCTCATCAAATCTTCCTGAGTATGTTTGACAGTGACATCAGGCATTTTTCATTTCTACTGAATTGAAACAGAATACTGATGGATAACATTTCAATTGCTCACCCCACAGAAGAAATACATTTATTACAAGTTAAGATAGGAAGATTTCAAAGAATTCTCACGATGTATGGCATTCTCTCTGTTTCTTAACCATTTATTAAAATTTTAAATAGCCACCTATTTCTATTTAGAGAGAATGTCAAGTTGAATAGCAGTCTACTCATTACTGGGTCTCAAATGAAAGTAGTAGGTAAACCACTACCTTTGTGAGTTCAAATGGTAGTGGGATTTATAAAACAAAGCAAACAAAGCATTGTCACCAGAAATGAAGTCTTGAAAACCTCACAAGAGCAAAATGTATTGTTGTCTCTTTAAAAGAAATACAGCTAGTTTTTTCCTAAACTGTTAAGGAAATAGAAATTACATGAAGAATGTAGCATATAAAAGCAATGTGTTCCGCAGTGTACTCTTCTGTTCTCAAAAAACGAAACAGTCCACTCCTGGGTATAATCAAAAGATATGAAAATGTTAGGTCTATACAAAATTTGTACATAAATGTTCACAGAAGAACTATTCATAATAGCCAAAAAGTCAAAACAATTCAAATATCCATCAGTATGTGAATGGGTAAATAAAATGTGGTATATCCATAAAATAGAATAATACAAAATGAAGTATTGATGCATATCACAACATGGAAGAACCATGAAAACCTTAAGCTAAATAAAGAGGTCAGTCACAAATGACCACATATTATATAATTTATTGTATAGCAAATGTCCAATAGGCGAATGAATATATAGAGAAAATATATTAGATGTTACCTGTGGCTGGAAAAAGTTTAAGGAATAATAGTGGGTCATGGCTAAAGAGTAAGGCCATTTTCTTTTGGAGAGATGAAAATGTTGTAATTTTGATTGTTCTGGAAATATAATAAAATGCATTGAATTCTATGCTTTAAATTGTTTAATTTTATGGTTCAGTTCAGTCCAGTCTCTCAGTCATGTCCTACTCTTTGTGACACCATGAATTGTAGCATGCCAGGCCTCCCTGTCCATCAACAACTCCTGGAGTTCACCCAAATTCATGTCCATTGAGTTGGTGATGCCATCCAGCTATCTCATCCTCTGTCGTCCCCTTCTCCTTCTGCCCCCAATCCCTCCCAGCATCAGAGTCTTTTCCAATGAGTCAACTCTTCACATGAGGTGGCCAAAGTATTAGAGTTTCAGCTTCAGCATCTGTCCTTCCGATGAACACTCAGGGCTGATCTCCTTTAGGATGGACTGTTTGGATCTCTTTGTACTTCAAGGAACTCTCAAGAGTCTTCTCCAACACCACAGTTCAAAAGCATCAATTCTTTGGTGCTCAGCCTTCTTCACATCCAACTCTCACATCCATACATGACCACAGGAAAAACCATAGCCTTGACTAGATGGACCTTAGTTGGCAGAGTAATGTCCCTGCTTTTTAATATGCTATCTAGGTTGATCATAGTATGTGGGTTATATATCAATAAAACTGTTATTAAAAAAAAAACTTAGAAGAATGGAGGCAAAAAAACACCACCAACAACAGCAACAGAAAACAGCAATGATAAAACATACAGCATACTAAAGAAATATTTCATATAAAGGGAAACATTTTAGTTTCTTAATGTTGGGGAGTGATTACATTCTAATTATGAGAAAATATTTAAAATGATATTTATGAATAATTTTTCATTGTTATTTTTGTGAAATGTAATAATCTTAGAAATATTATATTCTCAGAAGTCATCAAGGTATTCTTAGTTGCTCTTTATATTTTAATTACACTAAAATCAACAGTAAATTAAACATATCTTTTGGTTACTTTTACTAGTGTCAGATAATTATGACTGATAAAAAATGCCAACACAAACTATAAAGACATTGTTTTCCTTCTTAAAATGTATATGTATATTTAAAATTATGTTTTAAATGAATTAATGATAGCTAATATTTAGAGTTTAAATTTAAGAGTAGAGGAAAATGATTCAAGTATTGCTACTATTAGTATTAGATAATCTATTGAAATATTAGGCCCAAGACTGAGTAACTTTAGGAAAATTTTTTAAATTGTAAATTTCACATAATTTTTCATAGAATCATAAAATAATATATATTCTAGCAATGTATTTGTAATGAGAATGTATCCAAAATAGATTCAGTGTGCAACAAATGCCATATATGCTCAAAATTACTTCAATTTATAATAGATTGTCATTACTGAGGCCAAAATATTTCGTAGTGAGTTGAAGATCAAATTATATTTATAATAAGAAAGTCAGGGTTTTTTTGTTTGTTTCTTTCTTTTATGGCAATTTGGTAGTTTACATATTAATCAAATTATTTTTTCTCCATATCTAGAACATCTCTCTCTGACAGGTAAAACAATTATTTTGTAAAATTATACGATCCAAAAAGTATCTACACAAGGTTCATTCAGTTTGCTCTCAAACTCTTTAAAATCCAATTTTAAATTGTATTTTCTTGACTTGAGAATAGTATTCTTAACCTGAAATTCATTTATAACATTCTATTTTTTAAAAGTATGATGTGAGTGCTAGATCAATATTATAAATTTTTATTTGTAAACAAAGAAATATTGTGAACATTTTTAAAAGCATCTTTAATATAATAAGCCTATAAACAGCTTGATTAAAGAGGATACAATTTTTTAAAATATATAATTATAAAATTCTTGGGTTTACATTTATTGTCAGACATATCAATATTTAAATCATACTCACATGCACACATATATACACATACAAACATAAATACTGCTCATAAGAAATAATATTTTTTATCATATCAGTGGGGTATTTAAAGTGTAAGGTATAATTCTGCCTCTTAAAAAGTGTATATATTTAGACTTTTATTCTATATTGTCCTAATTCTGTCTTAATGTTCTGTCATCCTTTGCACAAGTTGGATCTAGATGGCAACTTTAATGTTCACTGATACCAAATCAAAATACTAACAGATGTTTGTTTCTAAATGATTTCTAATAATTTTAATTTTATGGTTTATTTTTACTTTTTTTTTTTTTTACTTTACAATACTGTATTGGTTTTGCCATATATTGACATGAATCCACCACAGGTGTACATGAGTTCCCAACCCTGAACCCCCCACCCACCACCCTTCCCATATCATCTCTCTGGGTCATTCCAGTGCACCAGGAACAAATTGAAAATTAATTCATATTTTTCAAAAGATTTTTATAGAGATGATAAAGCTATCTTTGTGAAACAAAAACAGAACAATTTATTCTCAGTTAATTTTAAAAAGCAGAAGATATTAAGAAGACGTGGCAAGAATACACAGAAGCACTATACAAAAAAGATCTTCACGACCCAGATAATCACAATAGTGTTATTCAACTCACCTAGGCCAGACATCCTGGAATGTGAAGTCAAGCGGGCCTTAGGAGCCATTACTATGAGCAAAGCTAGTGGAGGTGATGGAATTCCAGTTAAGCTATTTCAAATCCTAAAAGATGATGCTGCGAAAGTACTGCCCTCAATATGCCAGCAAATTTGGAAAACTCAGCAGTGGCTACCAGACTAGAAAAGGTCAGTTTTCACTCCAATCCCCAAGAAAGGGAATGCCAAAGAATACTCAAACTGCCACACAATTGCACTCATCTCACATGCTAGTAAAGTAATGCTCAAAATTCTCCAAACCAGGCTTCAGCAATATGTGAACCATGAACTACCAGATGTTCAAGCTGGTTTTCAGAGAAGGTAATGGCAACCCACTCCAATACTCTTGCCTGGAAAATCCCATGAACCGAGGAGCCTGGTAGACTGCAGTCCATGGGGTTGCTAGGAGTCAGACATGACTGAGCGACTTCACTTTCATTTTTCACTTTCATGCATTGGAAAAGGAAATTGCAAACCACTTCAGTATTCTTGCCTGGGGAATCCAAGGTGAGCTGCTATCTATGGGGTTGCACTAGTCAGACATGACTTAATCAACTTAGTAGGGGCAGCAGCAGGCTGGTTTTAGAAAAGGCAGAAAAATCAGAAATGAAATTGCCAACATCTGCTGAATCATTGAGAAAGCAAGAGAGTTCCAGAAAAACATCTATTTCTGCTTTATTGACTATGCCAAAGCCTTTGACTGTGTGGATCACAATAAACTGTGGAAAATTCTGAAAGAGATGGGAATACCATACCACCTGACCTGTCTCTTGAGACATCCGTATACAGATCAGGAAGCAACAGAAAAACTGAAACTCCCTGGAAGAAAGGCTATGACCAACCTAGACAGCATATTAAAAAGCAGAGAAATTATTTGGCTGACCAAGGTCCATCTAGTCAAAGCTATGATTTTTCCAGTGGTCATGTAAGGATGTAAAAGTTGGACTATAAAGAAAGTTGAGCACCGAAGAATTGATACTTTTGAACTGTGGTGGTAGAGAAGACTCTTGAGCATCCCTTGGGCTCCAAGGAGGTCCAACCAGTCCATCCTGAAGGAAATCAGTCCTGACTGACTAGTCATTGGAAGGACTGATGTTGAAGCTGAAACTCCAATACTTTTGGCCACCTGATGCAAAGAACTGACTCATTTGAAAAAATTCTGATGCTGGGAAAATTTGAAGGCAGGAGGAGAAGGGGACGACAGAGGATGAGATGGTGGATGGTATCACCGACTCAATGGATGTGAGTTTGAATAAACCCCAGGAGTTGGTGATGGGCAGGGAGGCCTGGTGTGCTGCCATCCACGTTGTCACAAAGAGTCGGACATGACCGTGCAACTGAACTGAACTGAACCAATTTTTTTTTATAATTCAGAAACTTAGTTTTCCTTTAAAATGTTTCAGTTAATAAGGGGCTATATATTGAACTTTTCAAGGCAACATTTGGGAACTGTGTAGTGGAGTTGTTGGAAAGGTATTGCTTTACCTTTAAGCAGATTACAGCCTTAATAAGTAGAAAAGAGACTCTAAAGAACCACTGAACTCCCTCTCCCTTCTTAGAGCCAAAGCATTTTCTTTCCTTAGAAGGTTGAGTGGTACCAACAGCAGTCAAGATTTTTTCTTTCCAAATAGACTATCACGCCGACCAAGGAAATTAATTCACTGGCAGGTCAACTAAGAGCTTCCCAGGTGGCCCAGTGGTGAAGAATCTGCCTGTTAAAACAGGATACACAGGTTCAATGCTTGGGTTGGGAAGATCCTCCAGAGAAGGAAATGGCAACCAGTATTTTTGCCTGGGAGATCCCTTGGACAGAGAAGTCTGGCAGGCTACAGTCCAGGGAGACTCAAGAGATTTGGACATGACTTAGCGACTAAACAGCAACAGGTCAGTTATAGACTGCATCAGGTTTCTTATGGGTTATCTTGAACAATGTATTTTTTCTCTCAATTATTTGATCTGATATGTTTGAAGTCTGAGATTGACATTGGTTAGTGGAGTGAGAGTCTTTATGGTGGAATGAGAGTTTAGAGACAGTGATTTTAATCTTTAGGACCAGGTTGGCATTTGTATTTTTTCTTAAACCAGTGGTTCTTATCTTTAGTGACTTTGCACCTAGGGAGATATTTGACAATATCTGAAAACATTTTTGCTTTTGACACCTGTGGGGGCAGGGCAGGGGCATTAGCTACTGGCATTCAGTGGGTAAGGGCCATGAACTGCTAAACATTCTTCAGTGCCCCAAATGGGAAGCCCCCAGGACAAACAATGTCATTAATGCTGAGGTTGAAAAACCCTTTCAGGAATGAAAAAACTTATTAACCTCTCACTCTTTTTCCTCTTTGGTAAAAATATGTTTAAGATGGGTTTCTGTTGTTTAAAATTATAAAAGTGGAATATAATTGCCAAAAGCAGTTGAGAGAACTGTTCAGCACAGTGATTCTACAGGGTTTTGGGAATATGAAGATACCAGGAAGAGTATTTCAAAAAAAGAGAGGGAGAGAGGGACTACCCTGGTAGTTCAACAGTGGTTAAGACTCCGAGCTTCCAATGCAAAGCATGTAGGTTCTATCCCTGGTCAGGGAACTAGAATCCCAGGTGCCACATGGCATGGCCAAAAAAGAAAAAAAAAAAAATTCAGAAAGGAGACAGATTGAAAGAAAAAGGTAAAATGTTCTAGGTAATCACCTGAACAAAGGCTGGAGATGTGTAAACCTAAAAATAAGAAAGTTTCATCAGTCTATCTGTGATACATGGGAAGAAAGAGGGGAGTTGGATAAGAAAGATTTTGGTAACTGCTTGTGACCAGCATTGAAAGTCAAATTCATGCCAACGTATGGCAAAAACCACTACAGTATTGTAAAGTAATTAGCCTACAATTAAAATAAATTAATTTAAAGATAAAATAAATGTAAACATTAAAAAAAAGAAAGCCAAATGAAGAATCAGTTAAGATTTTTTGAGTTAGAAAGAATTGTATCTTCTGGCATTTTATTTTTAAATTTCTAAAAAACAGTATTAATTCATGGTAGCAAATTTAGGAAATTTTTAAGGTATAAATGAGGAAATGCTACTATTCAAGAAGAATTACTGTTATTAACTTAGCATATTTTCTGACAGATTTTTCTCAATTAGTAGATGTTTTACATACACAAGATCAGTATGTACATGTGATATCTATTTTGTTTTTATCCTATTCACCTGATAATTTTCTCAGATTGTTAGAACTCTTCACAAATATCAACAGCCATATAAAATGTATTAATTGTACATACCATATTTTATTTAACTATTTTTTTAAATGTCAGCCTTCCTATTGTTATCAGTTCAGAAAAAAATAAGATTCTAATGAACATCTTTGGGCATAAAATTTTATTATACTTATTATTATGAGTAGAATTAAATTAAATATACAAATACTTTAGAATCTTGATACTTAACACCAAAATGTTTTAAGGAACATGTACTAATTTATATTCCAATTTATGCACCAATTCACAGAAATGCCTCCTAGTAATTCTTAAAATTTAAGGTAATTCTTAGCTAAGTTATATCCTGAGTAAGAACTTTCTTCATTTTCTATATTTTGCTATTAAGTTGTAATCATTTGCTGTTTGTCACTAAACAACTTAAACATTAATAAAACTACATTGTGAATCAATCTATTTATTCATAAATCATACTTCTAACAAAACATTAATTTACAAATTTTTTATTGCTTAATTTGTAGTTATTTTTACATGATTTTGATCTTAACACCTAACGTTAAGATACCAGTATTTTTGATACACTGAAGTCCTATCATTTGTACAACTCTTTTCTATTTATAGTCAACCTAATTCCAAAAATGTTGGTCTGAATCCATCTGCCTGATCCCTGACTACTCGTAAGGGGCATTCCCTAGTTTCTTCACAAATTCTCCTGACATAGTTTGACAGCTTCTAGAATGTTCCTAACAGTCTTAAGACTCTGAACTTTTTAACACAGATAGTTATAGCAGTAACTTTTCTAGGTTAGAGGTTTTTTTTTTTTTCCTAAAATTAGTCTTCAACTGAGAGCTATTCTCACTCTACTTTAAACTATATTTTCCTCTCAAGCCCAGCTCAAACTGTTCCTTTGCTAATTATTCTTTCTCTTTCGACTCTCATACCCTCATCCTGCCCTCACCCTCCACTCCATCCATGCATATACACTCGATGTTGTCAGTTCACTTGTATACTAAAATGCTTCCCTTATTTAGTAACATTGACTGAACTTCTTTTGAGATATATTCTGCATAAATTAAAAATGATATATTTGGGTCAAAATTATACATTCAGCATTCAAGGACACACAGGTCTTTCAGTTCTCCACCTTCGTCAGCATCATCCATTCTCTTTCCTATTATATTTTAGAGTTGCAATTAAAAGTGGCATATCACAGGAAGTCCAGATTTGGCACTAAGTATTGAATAATACATATACTATTCATAGCAAGATATTTGTAACTTTTGATTTCTTTATTTTATTCTCCTTAGCATTGCTTAGATCAGTGGGTTTATAATTTTGCTTAGCAACCATGCTTTTTAAAGCACATTTAACTAGTGATTTGTAAAGTTTTATTCTTATTGTGTGTGTATATGCATGTGTGTATGAAAGTGTTGTTCCCATGGGACCAAGGAAGAAATATTGAGTGAAATTTCCATTACATTTATATTCTTCTGGTTAATAAACTTTTAGTAATGTATCCAATGTTTTAAAGCAATTGCTTTTGCCAAAAAAATAAATTTGGATTGGAGAAAATCAAGCATTTTCTTTTATATTCACTGATGAAAATTTAGTGTTTTGGGTGCAGATTTTAATTGGAATAATATAATGCTCATTTCACCTGCAATTCAAATTCTAACTAGAGAATTTATTTTCTCAGTATTAATGAACTCATCTTGGTCAAGGTATCAGTTGTTGCTTTTTAACAAACCATGGAAACATTTACTGGCTGATAACAAAAGCTGGCAACCTGCTGTCCAAGGGTCAAATCCAAGTAGTGTCTTTTTGAGGGGGGAGGTTGACTTTTCTCATAAATAAACTTTTATTGGAACAAGGTCATACCCATTTTTATGCTCATTGTCTGTGGCTGCCTTTGTTCTATAACAACAGTCAAGGAGCTGTGATAGAAATCTTATGAATCACGCATTCTAAAACATTTACTATCTGGCCTTACACAGGAAGTTTGCTTACTCCTGGCTGAAATCAACAATCTTTTGCTAGCTTACAATTTGATCAATGAGTACTTTGGGCTGAGCTAGCTGAGTGGTTCTTCTCATGGGTTTTCCTGGACTCACTCATGAGCCTCCAGTCCACTGGTCTCCTTTACATATCTCATGATTGGTGCCATTAGTTGAGGTAATGGGGAAAAGCTCCCCTGGATTATTATTCGTTGCTGGAACAGGACACCCAAAACAGCAATGGAGGGTCATGTCCATTGAGCAAGGAGGTTTCAAGCTTCTGTCACATTTCCCACAGTCCCTTCTACCAAGGCAATTTACAGTGGCAAGCATCAGTGTGCAAGTTCAGTTCAGTTCAGTTCAGTTGCTCAGTTGTCTGACTCTGCAACACCATGAACTGCAACACCCAAGGCCTCCCTGTCCATCATCAACTCCCAGAGTTTACTCAAACTCATCTCCATTGAGTCAGTGATATCATCCAACCAACTCATCCTCTGTCGTCCCCTTCTCCTCCTGCCTTCAATCTTTCCCAGCATCAGAGTCTTTTGAAATGAGTCAGCTCTTCGCATCAGGTGGCCAAAGTATTGGAGTTTCAGCATCAGCATGAGTCCTTCCAATGAATATTCTGGACTGATTTCCTTTAGGATGGACTGGTTGGATCTCCTTGCAGTCCAAGGAATTCTCAAGAGTCTTTTCCACCACACAGTTCAGAAGCATCGATTCTTTGGTGCTCAGCTTTCTTTATAGTCCAAGGCTCACATCCATACATGACTACTAGAGAAATCATAGCCTTGATTAGATGGACATTTGTTGGCAAAGTAATATCTCTGCTTTTTAATAGTCTGTCTAGGTTGGTCATAAATTTCCTGCCAAGGAGCAAGCATCTTTTAATTTCATGGCTGCAGTCACCAACTGCAGTGATTTTGGAGCCCCTAAAAATAAAGTCTGCCACTGTTTCCACTGTTTTTCCATCTATTTGCCATGAAGTGATAGGACCAGATGCCATGACCTTAGTTTTCTGAATGTCGAGATTTAAACCAACTTTTTCACTCTTCTCTTTCACTTTCATAAAGAGGCTCTTTAGTTCTTTTTCACTTTCTACCATAAGGGTAGTGTCATCTGCATATCTGAAAGTAAAGAAAGTGTAGTCACTCAGTTGTATATGATTCTTTGTGACCCCATGGATTGTAGCCTACCAGGGTTCTCCATCTATGGGATTTTCCAGGCAAGGGTACTGGAATGAGTTGCCATTTCCTTCTCCAGGGGATTTTCCCGACCCAGGGATTGAACCCAGGTCTCCCGCATCATAGGCAGATGTTCTTACCGTCTGAGCCACAAGGGAAGATCTGCATATCTGAGGTTATTGATATTTCTCCTGGCAATCTTGATTCCAGCTTGTGCTTATTCCAGCCCAGCCTTTCTCATGATGTGCTCTGCATATAAGTTAAATAAGCACGTTGACAATATATAACCTTGATGTACTCCTTTTCCTACTTGGAAACAGTCTGTTGCTCCATGTCCTGTTGCCTCCTGATCTGCATACAGATTTCTCAAGAGGCAGGTCAGGTGATCTGGTATTCCATTCCCATCTCTTGCAGAATTTTCCACAGTTTATTGTGATCCACACAGTCAAAGGCTTTGACATACTCAATAAAGCAGAAATAGATATTTTCCTGGAACTCTTTTGCTTTTTTGATGATCCAGTGGATGTTGGCAATTAGATCTGCCTTTTCTAAAACCAGCTTGAACATCTGGTAGTTCACTGTTCATGTATTATTGAAGCCTGGCTTGGAGAATTTTTAAGCATTACTTTACTAGCCTGTGAGATGAGTGCAGTTGTGCTGTAGTTTAAGCATTCTATGGTATTATCTTTCTTTGGAATTGGAATGAAAACTGACTTTTTCCAGTCTTGTGGCCACTGCCGAGTTTTCCAAATTTGCTGGCATATCGAGTGCAGTATTTTCACAGCATCATCTTTTAGGATTTGAAATAGCTCAAGTGGAATTTCATCACCTCCACTAGCTTTGTTCACAGTGATGCTTCCTAGGGCCCACTTGACTTCACATTCCAGGATGTCTGGCTCTAGATGAGTGCTCACACCATCATGATTATCTGGGTCATGAAGATCTTTTTTGTATAGTTCTTCTGTGGCAAGTTCTATCCTTGTCACCTCTTCTTAATATCTTCTGCTTCTGTTAGGTCCATATCATTTCTGTCCTTTATTGTGCCCATCTCTGCATGAAATGTTCCCTTGGTATCTCTCATTTTCTTAAAGAGACCTCTAGTCTTTCCTATTCTATTTTTTCCCTCTATTTCTTTGCACTGATCACTGAAGAAGGCTTTTTTTTATCTCTACTTGCTATTCTTTGGAACTCTGCAATTCAAATGAACATATCTTTCCTCTTCTCCTTTGCTCTTCACTTCTCTTCTTTTCACAGCTATTTGCACAGTCAGCTCCCGGTCTTGTTTTTGCTGACTTTATAGAGCTTCTCCATCTTTGGCTTCAAAGAATATAATCAATCTGATTTCGGTGTTGACCTTCTGGTGAATTCCATATGTAGAATCTTCTCTTGTGTTGTTGAAAGAGGGTGTTTGTGTGCAAAGGACTAGGCAAAGTTATGGATCCAGGAAGATGTGAACAAATTAGGAGATATCACTCCCAAATCTACTATAGTTGATTTCTTAATTTTACAGATGAGGGAATTGAGGCCCAGAGAAGTAAAGTTACTTGCTCATGCTCGTAGACCTAGTCAGAATCTAAGCCTGTACTTGCCCCAGACTCTCCTGAATTTTGGTTGCAATTCATCCATTTCTTTTATTCAATGCCCTTCAAGTTGTCATTGTGTTTGTCTCCTCAGTCTCTCACTTGTCTCTTTACTCTTTGTGACCCTGCCAGGTTCCTATGTGCATGGAATTCTCCAGGCAAGAATACTGCAGTGGGTAGCCATTCCCTTCTCTAAGAGCTCTTCCCAGCTCAGAGATTGAACCCAGGTCTCCTACATTGCAGGTAGATTCTACCATCTGAGCCACCAAGGAAGCCTTTCAGCTTGTCATTAGTAAACAATTATGTAGCCAACAGGGATGGTATATTATAGCACCTAACAACATGGAATTGGATTTCATTCAGATCTTACTTTAAATCTTCCCTTCACTACTTTGTAGGTCAGTTTGAACAAGTGACTAAATCCTCCAAATGTATTTCCTCTCTGTATATAAAGATGATAGACCCTAACTCATAAGTATGTTTGATGAGTAAGATGAACTCTGTAAGGTAGTTCGGTAGTACCAAATCAGTATAAGTACTCAAATGATACTAGTTACTTTAATGCTAGAATTTTATATTTCATTAGGAGTTTTCTTGTGTCAAATATATTGTTTGTTCTTTAAATTTATCATCGTTTCTTTCAAACTCCAAAATTGGTTTTTCTTTACTTTTACCTTTGTGAACCACTGATTTTTAAGTAAAATAATTTTTAACCTTAAGGGCCCAATTTGTTGATTAAAAGGCTTAATATATATGTAACAGGAGACCTTTTGTATCAAGAAGCAGTTTTGGTTTTTAGACACCTTGTCTGTTTGATCAGAGCACATTTTCTGTAGGGGAGACATTATTTGTTGAACATATACGTTCTATAGAGTTACATATTTAGCCTCCACGTATTCCAAGGCACTGACTGATACTACTGAATTCTAGAAGGTACAGGTAATTTCTTCATTCCCAGCAGGCCAGTATGCTTCATGGTTCCCCATCAACTTTGATACCTGCAATAGAGATTATTCTGTTTTGTGGCTCCTATACATTCACTCCTGCTTTAATAATGTTAGCATGCATATATAATGAATAATTGAGTTTGAGGAGTGAATCTTATTTCTTTCTTTCTGTGTTAAACCGTATAATTAGTATAGTTATTTTAGATTCTCTAATTTGACGTTTTAAACTCTAGATATCAGACCTTCCATCATTTCAGTTGAGTAATAAATAATTATAGGAATAATGTCTTTATGATAGCTTAGTTTGGATCAGATAAATGACAAATGACAACAAATATTTTTTTGAATTTTCCCCAGTTGTCTTACTGAGCATTTATGTTAGTTTTGCGAAGTTATGCATAATATTACTTTCCTATATTTAAATCTGTATCTGGCTGCAGTGCTCTAATTTCAATATTCCATCAGGCAATTCATTTTCAAGTGTTCATAAAATTAGTAATATCAGTCATTGAGATAACTGACATGTATTATTTCAAATGATATTTGGCCTTTTTGTTCTTTCCTCATTTGAAAAAGCAAGCATTATGTCAGATACAGGACTAATTTATTTGCAAGCACATTTCTGGTTTCTAGGATCTTCTTGAATATCCCCCTACCCCACCCTAGTTGTTTTGATCTACTTGAATGGGTCTTTAAAATCAGTTTCATTTTAATGAGATTATGCCTTATTCAGAAAACTGACCACATGCCCTAAGTAATATAATTCTCTTGAATAGTTAAGAATTAAAAAGAGCAGCAAAAAAAAAAAAAAATCACACTTAAATTTTTAGTTTCTTTTAAACTACTGACAAGGGACAAGCAAGACTATTAGTATAGACTTGTAATCATGTGCAAGATAATGTTACCCTTGAATGAAATTTCCAAGTGCCTTATGTGTTCCTTTTTGTTAATTGTTTTGAAAAGAGCATTAATGTCCTCTTTCTGTTATGAAACTCTGAAAGAAAATAGAGTACTTTCATATTTCCAAGGTAACTGTCACCTTGTGGTGACATTCACAGGCATACTAACACTTAACTCCGGACTTTGGCATTCTTCAAGAGCTCAACTCCTGATGACATGGGAGTAAGAGATACAAGGAGTTAGACTCATATGATAAAACCTGGATTTATATGTAGGAGTGCTAGGATTTGAAGGAGAAATAACTCAGCTTGAGAACAGAAAATTAGACTTGGAAGAGACCTTTGAAACTACCTAGTTACAATTTCAGATTTAAAAAAGAAATTGAGATGTTGAGTAGAGAAAAGTCTCCCATAAAATATCAGGGGTACCAACCAGAAGAAGAGTGACTCAGTTATGAGGACTGACAAGACTGTGAGATCTGACTTTATATCGCAGTATTTTCTTGGGCTAAATAAGGTTTTGATCCTGTTCAAGAGGTTCTGTTTATTTGGTACTGTTCACATTCAGTTCAGTCCAGTCCAGTTCAGTCCAGAATGGGTTCACATTCTGCACCCAATTGGCCATTGCTACAATAATAAAAAATAAATAAAAACAAAGTATCTGGTTAATTTTGAATTTTAGGTAAGCATGATTTTAGTATAAATATGTCCCAATATTTGTCATATCATAGCAGGTAGTCTTGAAATATATAAGTCTGGTAAAGGGAGCTAGCAGGAACCAAATAGATGATCAGGCCCCAGGGTAAAAGCTGAGTTTCTAGGCAGTTTAATAACTGAGTGAACAGGAGAAGTTGATGGGGAAACTAAGCTAAGCACATACATTTTTATTAATTAAGCCAATATTATTATAGTTTAAAGGAGTATTATAGAGAAAAGCCATGGATTATTTGAAATAAAAACCATTGCCACATACATTGTGAACTTCTGACATGACTGCACTTAGATCTGCTCAGGAACTGAATGGGGCTGATTGTAGAGGTAGCAAACAGGCAAAACTCCCACTTGGGAGGACTGGCAAAATCTAGAGAGTCAAGGTAGGAATAGAGGACTTTAAGGCCTTTGGACAAACCAGACATTACCCCTGAGTTCCATATTAAGGATATTTTGAAGTCAGCAATCAAATGATTAGTATATATTGATAAGGAGAATGCTGGTCCTACTATGTTCTCCTACAGGTGAGAAGCAGATACTTTCAACACTCTAAATAAACAAGTTCAACAATACTATTTTAAAGTTAATTTTTTCATCTTTTTATGTGAGTCATCCATTCTCCATTGTATAGTAAATGGTTTCAATGAATGAATAAATTAACATGAAATAAAAATGAGTATATTCAGTTGTTGTCCCTATTCTTTGAATTCATACGTATAAACTTTTTATTAAGGGTTTGAAAGAGAGAGAGAAAGAAAAAGAAAAAAGTCAACACTTTGCAAATCTTAAACCATACTCAGTTGCTAATTTGCATACACTATTACAGATTTAGTATTAAAAAAAGATGTAATGCAGGTAAACATTCTGAAGTGAGTATCCAGATGAATGTTTATTAGTTTGCCAGTATTATATATAAAAATACTATTTACTTTATTGCTTATTTTGTAAGCATTACTAAATGAAAGTGTCTACATAAAACTACCTAGATTGCTTACATAAATTGCCTAGTTTCATGAGGATCTAAGGACATTAATTGCGGTCAGTGATCTATGAGTTATTACAGCAAGACAGCTTCTTGTAACTTTATATTCCTCTGCTCTTTGACATTATCATATTCAGGCTTCAGGTTTCTAATGGTGAAACCACATCACAGTATTTTGGGATTTCTCACCCTCCAGAAACCCCTCAGTCCCCAGAACTATGCACATGGAACCAAGTAGGAGTACTACTGAAAAAGAAATTGATCAAACCTGACTTCTGCATCACACCTCTCAGTTGGTATTTGTGTCCTACCATAGTCTTTCTGTTCTCTCTCAACCAAACTACAAGGTTAAGCAAGAGAGGAAGTACTTTGGGTTCACATATCAAATCCTTGGAAGGGTCAGGAGTGAAACTGGCTAAAGAAACACTAGTATTAAAGGGACTTGCAATATGTCATCTCTCTTTCTTTTCCCATCATCTTCTCCCTCTGGTCACGCTCCCTTCTTTTCTCCCACCTTCCCCTTCTTTTGCTGTGTCACACAAACACACGCATACTTTCCTTCTCTATGCATACTTGTTTCTTTCTTTCTTTCTTTCTTTTTTTTAACTACAGAAGTGGCAAAGAGTTTTCTTTTCAGTACCATTGATGCATTTGACTGTTAGCATCTTAACATCTGACTTGATCTTTAATTGATTTGCTGCCTGTCTCAACCTGAGTTTTAAAATTCCCAAGGGAGAATTCAAATTGGCCTAGTTTGAGTCACCTACTCATCCATTAACCAGGAGAGGTGATTAGGAGCTTGAACACCAGTGATTGGTCCAGATGAGTTCTCCCCTGTGTTTCCTTCAGCTGTTCTAGCAGAGAGGAGTATGAAAAGGAGGGGATCTGTTATGGCATCATAGCAACCATTTTGAACTAGGCAATCAGCCCAGCTTGTACCCACTATAATTCTCTGGGATATTCCTGTCATTTCTCTTCCTTGCATTCCTCTGCTTGCCTAACCAGTTACATGTGATACATGCTGGTGTCTTCCTGGCTATGGATTCATCTTTCTGATGATGATCCTATCTCTTTGCCTTAGCAGCTTTGTTCAGAAGAACATTCCTGGTTTGCTGTAGCTCTCCTGGCACCCTTCTGCATCAGCACCTTCTACCTAATTGTTGGCTTAATAATTACATAAAGATTTGGGTGGAACAGAAGTAACATTGTGCTTGATGCTTACATGCTATGGGCAAGGTGTAAAAAATAAGCTACCTTTTCTCTTTGTATTTCAGGCAGTTAATTGAGAAACAAAAACCTATCTAAAAGCAGTTTATGTTAACTCTTTCAGTCATTAATCTATCTTTGTATTTTAAATAACATTTAGTGAACATTGTGCCAGCTGCTCTAACTGGAAAATAATGTATTTTTTCCCACTCTTACGGAGCTTTTAATCTTGGGGAGACAGATGTTAACCAAATTCACTTTAATATGGATGCTCTAATGTATGGAGTTGATTGACATGAGAGTATACAATGGTGTATATTATATGTATTTACCATAATGTGAACATAATAAGGAAGAAATGGTTGAGGAGGTGGTCAAGCTGAGGTGTGAGGAAGGATTTGTGGTTAAGAAAGTGAAGGGGAGTAATTGCAGACACCAAGGATTAAGGATGGAAATTACTGGAGAAGGAAGCATCATGTACAAAGCTCTGTGCCAAGAAGAAACTTGGCATTTTCAAGAAGGATGATGAATAATATCCTGGAGAAATAGGTAAAACATGTTAAGGACCTGTCCTCTGTGATAGGGACAGTGGGTTCACTAATGGTTTTTCGTGAAAAGAGACTTGGTCAGTTATCTAACTGATTAGTTGAATTTCTCATAGCATAGGCACAAAGTTTGTAACAAAGATAGCTCAAAGGAAATAATAAGAAACAACTTGATAAAGTAACATAAAAAGAAGACTTTATTTTAAATAGCAACATTTTAAAGTTAGCAGGGCCAGATGGAAAAGTATTTTGTGCTATGCCTGGCAAATTTAAGATTCTTACTAATTATTGTTGGTGGTATCATTATATTCCTTTTGCTTTTATGTCATGTCTACAAGGCCATGTTTCCCAAGACATGCTATAACTACAAATATTTTAATAAGGAATTTTACAGAGCGTATAAAGGGAAGGTAAAAATACTGCAATGCATGTTAAAAAAAAATACAGAGAAGAACAAAGACTTTGCTCGTTTGATCACCAGAGACTACATTTGTTGATGCTTATCAGGAGTCTCCTGGGAGACAAGCATGCCTGAGTAAACACATATAAAGTGTAGTATACAGAAATTCTGTATGTGTGACAGAATCCTTGTGACCTCAGAGCAGCAGGAGAAAAAATGGTGTCAGGGTTTGAGTTGAGATGGGTGTCTCTAACTTCAATCTCCTTCTTACATCTGGCACTCAAAAGGATCCCCATTCTTCTGGAAAACTTCTAGTCTATTTTCAATACAAGGATCACAAATATAATTAAAAGTCCTCATTAACCCTGACTGTTACCAAGCACAAACTTTCTTGAAACAGAAAACTGTTTGGGCTAATTGTTTTTATGCTTTACTTATTTTTCCATCTAGTGAAGATTGTAAAATATATACACAGAGATGACTATTAGCCTGGCAACAGTGAAAAAATAAGAGTCTTGGCTATTTGACAAACTGGAATGTTCATCTCTGAATCATAAGTTGGTCTAAATATTAAACAAATATATCTCATTATGTAATTCATAATGTTTATCACCAGGGAATGATTCAAAACACTATTAAGCACATTTTGGTAAATCAAAGCCTTACAGTTATTACTTTTGAATTTTAAGTAACTGATTTTATATTTGGTTACTTATTTTTACATTTATATAATCCCACAAATGATTTACCAGCTTATATCACATCAATTTAAAAATGATATAAATAATTGTCTACTTAGAATGATTTAGGAGTGGACTATATGACTGTGAGTTGACACTTTCCGAGAAAATGAAAATTCTCAAAGAAATTTCTTTGCCCAACAGACTATTTTTGAAACAAAGGCTCTAGACTTGATATATAAAGCTGGGTGATGCACCTGAATTATAACTCAACACTTTGAACAAAGATACCAGTATTATGTTTAAGTTGGAAGAGAAGGGTTGGTTTTTAGTTTTACGTGTTGCAAAAGTTAGTCGGTTATATTTCTCTGAACAGCAGAGCACCTCACTGAATGGTTATCCTGTGTGTCTGCGCAAGTTGGCTATTATCTGCCTTTTCTTCTTTACAAAGAATCAGAACTCTTTACATCTGATCCTATGAGAAGAAGGACACCAAAGTCCTGACACTGTGATAGTTGCTGTTAGAAATACTCTTCTCTTGACTTTAGGAGGAAGTCCCTTAATATACGTGTTTGCCTATTTTGTCCAGCATCTCATGCCCAACCTTGCTCAGAGTACTGATGGATTATCCCTTTCTTACTGGGTAATGAAAATAAAATTTCATTAAATCTAATTTTGACTCTACATACATATGATCTATAAATTTAGAAGAAAAAGATGCTTCAGCTCTGTAACTAGAGTTTTTAAAAAATCAAATTCAGAAACATTCAGTTATCCTATTTTCAGTAATTCATTTTCTCAGAAGAAAACTTGGTGACTGTGTTAGTTATTTATTTCTGTATAACAAAGTACCTGCCAAGCAGTGGCTTAAAATAATAACAGTTGCTCATTTGTATCTCTCATCATCTTGAGGGTGACTGGACATGGGTTGATGTTTCTTGCTCAGATTATCTCATGAAAATTGAATTAGATAGTAGCCAAAGCTGGTGTTATTTCAAAGTCTTTCTCACTCACATGTCAAGCAGGTGATGATGGCTCTTTACTAGAATTTAATTGGAGATTTTGGTTGAAATGTTTACATATATATGACTGATACTTTCTTATAGCCTGGTGACTAAATTCCAACATCAAGGATAGAAAGAGACAGAGAGAAAGAAAGACGGAGGCAGAATCAGAGTGACACAGAGAGAGGCAGACACTTGAACACCTTTGTATAATCTAAATTTGGAAAGTCATATAACTTTATTTCCATCGCATTCTATTGGTTCTGACTGTCACAAGGTTTCACACAGCTTCAAGAAAAGAAGGCATAGATAGACTCAACCACTTGATATAGTAGTGCACGGTGACATTGTAAGATGAGTAAGTTCTTCATTGCTGTGGCCATTTTAGGAAAATGTAATCTGACAGTTAGTGACTCCCTAAGGATCAAAGCATGAATTCCTAATAATATTAGATAACATTTATTGCAACCTTACTTTGTGCTCTGTGATGTTCTACATGATTTACATGTATTGCCATTCAGATCTCACATCTAGTCATTTGATATGGGTACTGTTTTTCCCCCATTTAAAGGTTAGAGAACAGAGCTAAATAGCTTGATCACACAGTGTAACATCACACAATTTGAACTGAAGATTAAGACACTATGTTCTTAATCTCTATCCTATGCTGTCCTATCCTATATTCTATACTGCTTCTCACTAGACAGCAGAAGAGACTGGAAAAAGTAAAATATCTTATGGTTGGTCTTGATTACTCACTTTACATCTGTGAACCTTATAGACTCATGTCTAAAAGTTTGAAAAGAAGTGCTGGACTTTTAGAATGATTGTCAAGGTTAATTTACAACGTGCTGGAAAAAAGTGTGTAGCATTGTGTTAGCTACATAATTATTACCCAAAATACGATGTTCTGCACATTATTTCAACAGTTTTATGTGTTTCATTTAGTTATTTTTTAAATGCTTTCTTTTAGTTTCAAGTCATTTGATACAAATATATGAACAATACTAAACTCTTTGTCTTGTTCAAGGTCTCCTATGTAGTCTTACAAATTGAATTGTGTGTTACTAACAGATATAATAGATAATTATATAAACATTCACATTTCTGGCATATAAAAATTTTTTCACTAAAATATTGCTTCTGTTGTTTAGTTGCTAAGTGGTGTCTCACTCTTTTGTGACTGCATGGATTATAGCCTGCCAGGCTCCTCTGTCCAGGGGACTTCCCAGGCAAGAATACTGGAGTGAATTGCCATTTCCTTCTCAAGAAGACCTCTGATCCCAGGGATTAAACTTGAGTCTCCTGCATTGCAGGCAGATTCTTTACCACTTAGCCACCTAGGAAGCCACTGAACTATAGTATATTACTTTATAACCTTATTTGTTCTCAGAAAGCATATGAATTCATACATGTTCAAATGATTTTGACTCTTTAAATGAAATATATAATTAAATATATTAATATATAATATGTAATTATTGTGTGTCTACACATATACATATACACATGAACAATATTTTTCTTTGTTTCTTTTAAATTCATGGAACATATGCTCAAGGGAAGTAAACTGGTATATAGCCTCTATGGTTCCCTGGAAGACTCTAAATTACTTGATGATGAAGAAGTCTTTGTTTTTTTTTTTTTCCTCTTTGGCTTAGATTTTTGTTTCTTCCTGTGTAAACAGAATATTGTATGTTCAGGAACTGTTTGTTGATGGATCAGAGGATTGAGATTAAGGTTAAAGAAAGATTATTTTTTAATCATCCCTTGCTAAATATCATTTTGATTACAGCTTGAAAGTAACCAAGCTCTATTTGAGAATCTGATTTTGATCTGATGATAATCTAAACCTTTTAAAGGCTTTCTAGGCCCTTTGACATTACAGAATTTGGTTCCAGTACATCTTATCTTGGCAGGCACCCAAAAATGTAAAAAATGTTCAGATATCTTATAAAATTATTGAGGTTAATTTAAAATTTGGTTATGTAAATGAATGAGGGGTCAGAGAATATACATGGCATATATTTTATTATCTGAAACCTGACACTTGAAGGAAATTACTTGCTTTTTCACTTTTTTTATAGTTTATTTTACCAGAATCTTCATTTCCCATCTCTTGATGTAAATGATTTCACAATAAAGTGAAAATTTATTGTACTGTGCTAAAGCTATCATAATCCTCAAATAATATGTACTAAGTACTTTCATTCAAATAGAGTTTGGCAAATGCAGTAACTAGAGTAAAAGCCCCATTTTTTCCCCCTAGCAATATTACTTTAGACAAATCTATAAGGTTCAGATGGTAAAGAATCTTCCTACAACGCAGAAGACCCAGGTTCAATCCCTGGATCAAGAAGATCCCCTGGAGAAGGGAATGACAACCCACGCCAGTATTCTTGCCTGGAAAATTCCATGGACAGAGGAACCTGGCAGGCTACAGTCCATGGGATTGCAAAGAATTGGACATGATTGTGCCACTAACCCTTTCACCTTTCATGAAATATTAGATAGTATTAGATACTAGTGTGAGATAATAATATTAGATGTGGCTATTTTTTTGGACCACAACATTAACAATAAGAATTAACATTTTTTTTTTCTGAATTTCCAAATGTAAGGCTGAGTCTCTGTTTGTGTTAAAAGAGAAATATTTAAGCATTATTTTTTTTTCAAATGGGGCACCTGCTTTCCTTAGTTTATACTAGGCATTGCCATCTATAGATTTTTATGTTGACACCCATACGTACTTCAATTTGTAGATAGCCTATTATAATGTTTGTTGCTAGTCTCTATAGTACAAGACAGTAGCCTTTATGGTAGCAGTGTTTGTTGTTTAGTAGCCAGGTCATGTCAAACTCTCTGAGACCCCATGGACTGTAGCCTGGCAGATTCTCTGTCCTCTATTATCTCCCAGAATTTGCTCACATTCATGTCTATTAAGTTGATGGTACTATCCCTGGAGATTAAGCGATAAATAATCCACCTGCCAATGTAGGAGAGACATCTCTGCAGGGTTCATCTCTCGGTCAGGAAGATCCCCTGGAAAAGGAATGGCAACCCACTTCAGTATTCTTGCCTGGGAAATACCATGGACAGAGATTCCTGGCAGGTAATAGTCCGTGGGGTTGCAAAGAGTCAAACCCAACTAAGGGACTAAACAACAACAGCAATATTTAAATACTGCCTAATTCTAGAAATAAACCTCCTTCATATTAGTACTTAACAAACAAATGGGAAACTTTGTTTGAAATAATGTGATGAAAATTTTAGAATAAAATGTTAATGCCTATATCTGGTCATGAATTAGCTTTTAGGTAAGTTCCTTTACCTATTTTGTAAGTGGCCAAATGTCCAACATTCAAGAGGCATCCTTTTCTTGGGACAGACAGAGTAATCACCTAGACAGCTTTTTTGGTTGTTGTTTGTTTTTTCCCAATGGTGTCAAACCAGCCACAAGAAAAGGACATCTTTAAGTCCAACCTTGGCTATAACCAGATCAAAAAATTCAACTCTTTCTCTTGGCTCCTGCAGGTCTCAGAACAGAAGAAGTGCTGAAAGTTAACAGAACTGTTAGTCAACGGAAAAAAAAAAAAAGTCAAATATGATAATGTCTTTTTTGTTGTAAAGAGCATCCTGATCACAACAGAAAAAGAGATCTAGTTTACTTTTCTTCAGGGACTAACAGCTTCAGAGCTTTTCCATGCTGCTTTCAGTACAAGCACAGCAAGGGAGATAAAAGTAGAGATATCTTGAAATCACTTTTTTAAAATCACTTATCTGGTGGTGAATATTTTTAAATGCAGGTTAAATTTGCTGACTTAAGATGTATAAGATTTGCAGAAGTAACATCTTGACTTGAAAAGAAGGCACACAAAAGCAGTGCAGATGCATTATATGGTTCAATGAACCAAGTTTCTAGACCACCACACACTACTACCCCCCTTAGAAATATAAACTCCCTGTAATAGATTACAAAACTGGATTTGAGTGAACATTGAATGTCAGTATTGCTAAAGATGAGAAGGAAATGGCACCCCACTCCAGCACTCTTGCCTGGAAAATCCCATGGACGGAGGAGCCTGATAGGCTACAGTCCATGTGGTCGCAAAGAAAAGAAGGTCACACTCTTCACACACACTCATGTTTTAGTCACCTTTGTATCTTCTGACATGAGATTTCTGATGTAACCCAAACTCCAAAATCACCTCACTCCATGGTATAAGAACATGTCCTTAGTTTAATGAGATGTTTAAGAACATGTTTCAGAGTACTCAGGACCCATGGGAAATCCTGTGGAGATGGCGACTGCCTAACTTCTTATCAGAAAATGATACTCTTCAGTCTGATTTGTTATGGAAGTCTCTCTCTCTCTCTCTCTCTCTTTTTTTTCCTCTAAGTACTCTTTGAAGCTGTATAAAAATAATGATGCACAAAATTATAATGATGCACATTTGAAAATAGAATCTCTTATTTTGGAGAATAACTCATTTTGGCTCTATTCCCTGCATTTTTCCCCAAGCAGTTCTTCAGTCCTTGCTTTGACTGCCCAATTTAGAGTTAATAATATTGTAAATTTATGATGGAAGCTGTGGGGGGATATGTGTTTAACTTTTTATCTATGTTCCTAAGTGTGGGACAGAATTGTTTAAAAATTACCTAGAACCATCCTCCAAAATGGGGCTTCCCAGGTGGCACAGTGGTAAAGAATCTACCTACCAAAACAGAAAATGCTGGATACTCAGGTTCAGTCCCTGGGTTGGGAAGGTCCGCAGGAGTAGGAAATGGCAACCCACTCAAGTATTCTTGTCTGGGAAATCCCATGTACAAAGGAGCCTGCTGGGCTATAGTCCATGAGGTCACAAAGAGTTGGACATGACTGCACACACACACACATCCCCCAAAACCCTGACTCAGAGACTTAGTCTGCCCTCTGCCTCCTCTTGACACTATTAAGCCTTACTGCTGCACCCACTCTGTTCCTCTCCCCATCACCTTCTGAAACTTTATGTGGCTTCTGTATGCCTTGCTCTGTGGTCTGGAATACTATCCTCTTCTTTCTCTCCCCCCACCCTCCCCTGACTTCCAGGGAAATCATTCAAGACAGAATGCAAATACATATGAAAAACAGTGAGATATGTGATTTTTTTTTATTTCTACAAGCCTATAAATGAACATTAAATGCACAAATAATGTTAGGTCATTTAGGGGGAAATATTTGTGGAAATAACACAAATGTGACAGCAGCTATAACTGGGAATAATGCTAAAACCATAAAATATTGGCTCATAAAATGTTCCTAGTATATGGTGGTATGTGTATAAATTATGAAAATAAAAATTTCACTAAAATATAGCTTAAAAGTAACCATAAAGAAATAGATTCTATGCCCAACTTATTATTGTTTGGAGATTAAATTTTCAGAGAATTAAGAGGGTTTTAATAGGAACCTTATTATTTAATTTATCTAGGGAGAAAATATGCATGGCATTCCTTTTAGTTTTTAAAGCATGGATCTTAATCAGAAATGATTAAGTTCAAGGTGCAACTATATGAAGTCTAACTCAGAAAATATCATTTAGGCATGGAAATTTGAGATTTGATTTCCCTCTAGGTATATAGGTTTCTCATTAATAAGTCCAATTAACAATAATTATTAATGAAACCACTTTTAATTTATGTAATATCTCTTAATCAAAGATTTAAAATGTTTAATTTTCTAATGAAGTTTCAGTTACATTTTATGCATGCAAAAAATCTTTCTCCTTAGTACAGTTTTATGTCTCTACAGAGTATCTGTGCAGTTAATGAGTATTTATTTTGTGCTCATAGTATATCTTATCTGCCAGAATTAACCACCTAAAGATATATATTTTAAATAGTTCTAGTTCTTGCAGAGTGCAACTCAGTAACTTAGAGCAGAAATTTTGTTAAACAATGATGATAGGAGAGGGGGAAGGGAAGAGGAATGGGAAGTTAAAAAGACTAGTAAGCTTCCAAAGTGTATATACCCAGTACTGTGTATAGTTGTATTTCAAACTTGTTATTCTTTTAACTACTATTGTGGCCATGTGATTGTTAGAAGATTTAGAAAGCAGGATCAATGAGAAAGATGCTCACTAGACCAAACAAAAGAAATACAAAATAGGGAGTATCCATTTTCTACCGTGATTCATGTTGTTTTAATTTCAATGCTTACTTTTTGACAGAAACTGTTGTATCACTGAATTGGTTTGTAGTATCTTAAAATTTAATTTTTCAAAATGTCTCATTTTTGAAGCATTTGTTTTTCTGATTTGCTCCTAACTTTGCCTTATTTAAGTTAACTTTATGCCCTTTATATGCTGCCTCATCTACTTGATCAATTTGTCTCCTCCAACTTGCTACTGCACCCCCTATTCCTCCTCATTCCTCAACACACACACACACACACACACACACACACATACACACACACACACACACACACATGCCAGGTTAAATGCCTCGGTAGAAGGCTGTTTCTTATTCCATGGTTTGTTTGTTTTACTGTTCACACATTCATTTGCAAAAACCAACAAACTTGTACTAACTACATACTTTTAAAAACAAGTCACTCCTTCTTCTATTAAAGTGTGCAATACAAGAAAAGGGCTAGTACACATACACACACACACACACACACATGCACACATATGTAGTGCAGTTTCTGTGGGGTTGCTTTGCATATCTTATACATACTAGGATATCAATGACAATTGAACAGGCAGTTATGTTCTTTGTAAGCAATAATTTTACTGAAAGTGCTATTATAATCTCACTTAGGAAATCATAGGTAGCATGATGTGTTCAACTATTTCAAAGTATTAATTGCTTATTTATTCTATGAAATATGTATCCTATGACTTTGCATCATAGTCTCAGGTCAGCTGTAAGAAATAAAAGGATATATATTTGTTATCTTTAATGATACTCTGCTATACACAGGGTTCTACAACATATGACTAATGTATCCTAGAAGAAAATTGTTCCAGTATTTATAGAAATCTGTGTTTGTCTCGGCTAGATTATGATAAAATTACATTATATTTTTCACTATGTTTAGGGTAGTATGTTTTTCAATAAAGTCGAAAATGTCAAACTATAAATTAAGAAATACATAATTATACATAACATTTCTGTTTGGGTGGTCAGGTGCATTGTGTTAATCTTCTAACAAGTTTTCATTGATAAATTGTTTCATTTTTATTATTAATAAGAGTATGAGAAGAATTTCCCAATATACTGATAATCAAAAAAATTGTACAATAAACTGTCAAGTAGTCTTACAGAACATGTCTGGAGTCTAAAAGATTATGCCTTGGGCCTAGACAAGCCAATATAGAATCACCTAGAAAGCAGAGTGCTTATAAAAGTAGAGCCCTGATAAAAGGGGCAAAGGCAAACACTCTAAAATCATTGTTGAGTTAAAGAAACAGCAAGCAGTTTTTCTCCCTGTTTTAAGCATTGAATTTCAATCACTTCCACTAGCCTTATCCACATGGCCAGTGAATTTTCAACAGAGGCTCTAGTTTGAACTAGTTTGAAACAGAGTTTTTTTCTTTTGATGGGATGATTTTTATTTGTATCCAGATTCAAGAAGGATATTTATTCTTGTCCAAAATCATAACCATCTTTGGTCTGAAAAACAAAATCTATATTGACATAAACTCAGATATCTGTACTCATATCTCCTTAATGTCCACAGAAACTTGCTCAGCTGTTTCTTTCCATGAAGTCACTGTATTTGTAAAGATACATTCAGAATCCTGTATCATTAAAAAAAAAAAAAGATTAGCTATTTGCCATCTGGATAAGGCATAGCAGTGGGCACAGGGATGTGGAATTGCATTAATCAATATCTCTGCTCTGAGGTAGATATCAGTTTAAGGGGGATGCTTTGAAACAAATGTTAGTGCTCATTGAAGGTATGGTGGATATGGATGGTTGATGTACTTAAAAATGCAAGAATAGAACCCGCTAAGCAGGATCAAGCGGTGATTCACAGAGAGGTTACTTTTCCTTGGGGGCTCAAAGTGTAAGTGTGATACCACTAGATCACAACAATGAAAATAAAAAGTTAATAGAAGTATTAATACATGACGATTGAGGACTCTCGGTCAGTCAGAAATTAGAGGTTGAAACCAGATTGTGAAGGGTTTGTATGTTAAGTATTTGTAGTTATTACTAGTACTATGCATATATGCACAGATAAAGAAAATGGATGGATGGATAGATGGATAGATAAAAGAGACTGTGGTGCAGCACTATGAAGAGCGAATCATACAGGGAAGAGAGTAGAGAGGGTTAGCTGAAAATCAGTTAAGTGGAGCTCTTAAAACTATACAGGTGGGAGGATATTCACAAGGACTTTGTCTGGGCTTTTATAATATGAGATTTGATTACCAAAATGCGTTTTATGATCAAACCTCCACCGTCAAGAGTAAATTTTGTGATACACTACATAAACAAGGCAATAAACATTAAAACATTAGCATTTAACCTGAAAATACAATGAAATTTGTCTCAAAATCACTAGCCATTACAAGTGCGGGCACGTGCTTATACAAGGCAGAATATAAACGTGGAAACCATTCAGTTTTCATAATCAAAGGAAACAATTATTTTCAAAGCAGGAACTTCAGGGAGAAATAAGCATGACATTAAAGAAGATTCTCTTTGAATAACTTCTCCCCTAGAGTGAAGATCCTTGGGTTTTTGAAAGGTATCAGGCAAAACTGTGCATAAAGTGTAAAGGGACAATAGAAACTGAATGGTCTCAGGCAGTGAAAATGGAAGTCCTAGTTTAGAGTCTGAAATTTATATCAATTTATAAACTTTACATTTTTGAAACATTGCCATTTTGGACTCTATTTTTTAACTCCCGCACAGACATGGTGACATTTTGCAAATTCTGGTTGTTTTCTGCTAAAGAAATGTTATGTCAGTATGTTGATCATATCCAGAGAGAGGTAGCAAATTTATAAAATATATTGCCATCAGTTCCCCTTAATAATTACAAGTAAATTGTACTGTTTTCTCAAATACCAGGAAAAAAAATAATAATTGATTCTATGAAGCTGTAAAATTATTCTTTTAAATCAGGTAAGTCCTGAAGCTGATTGATTTTTTACATAACCCTAAAGAAGCAGCATGTTAAAATCAGAAATACAAAGATAAATTTGGATTTAATTCCTGTCACTAACACTCAAGTGAAAAGCTGCACTCATCACTGAATCCCAATATCTGCACATAGTTGAGATGAATATATTTCTCTGGCATGAATAAATGTTGAATAAATGTTTTTCCCCCATATTTCATCCATCTAAATCACAATATTAATGTGAGAATTGATTGATTGTGCAGAAATGTATCCCTAATAAGTCTTGGACCTGCTCTATTATAGTCTCTAATTAGGCCTAGTATAGTCAAGTGGCTTCAACATTTGAAACTAACACTTCGGCCAAGGTAAAATTTTTTCTTGAAATTAAAAAAAATCAAACAAATGAAGAGCAACATTTCTATTTTTGAAAAGAGGTTGTTAATGTTCAGTTGCTAAGTCATGTCTGAGTCTTCAGGAACCCCATGGACTGCAGCAGGCTATGTCTTCTGTGTCCTTCACTATCTCCAGGAATTTGCTCAAACTCATGTCTATTACTGGGCATCCCTGGTGGCTCAGATGGTAAAAAAAAAACTGCCTATAATGTGAGAGACCTGGGTTTGATACCTGGGTTGGAAAGATCCCCTAAAGAAATTAAGCATGACCCCAGTCTAGTATTTTTGCCTGGAGAATAGCATGGACAGAGGAGCCTGCAAAGCTAGTCCTTGAGTCGCAAAGAGTTGGACATGACTGAGTGACTAACACTTTCACTTTCATGTCCATTGAGCCAGTGATGCCATCCAACCATCTCATCCTTTGTCACCCTCTTCTCCTCCTGCCCTCAATCTTTCCCAACATCAGGGTCTTTATCAATGAGTCAGTTCTTTGCATCATGTGGCCAAAGTATTGAAGCTTCAGCATCAATCTTACCAGCAAAAATTCAGTGTTGATTTCCTTTAGGATTGACTGGTTTGATCTCCTTTCTCTCCAAGGAACTCTCAAGAGACTTCTCTAGCATCACAAATCAAAAAGCAATGCTTTGGTTTTCAGCCCTCTTTTTGGTCCAACTTTCACTTCTGTACATGACTATTGGAAAAACGATAGCTTTGACTATACATACCTTTGTTGGCAAAGTGATATCTCTGCTTTATAATATACTATTTATTTTCTTCTAAGGAGCCAACATCTTTTAGTTTCATAACTACAATCACTATCTGCAGGGATTTTGGATTTCAAGAAAATAAAATCTGTCACTTTTCCCCCTTCTGTTTGCCATGAAGTGAATGGGACTGGATGCCATGATCTTAGGTTTTTAAAAGTTTTAAGCCAGCTTTTTCAGTCTTCTCTGTCTACCCTCAGCAAGAGGTGTTTTAGTTTCTCTTCACTTTCTGCAGTTAGAGTGACATCATCTGCGTATCTGAGGTTGTTGATATTTCTCCCAGCAGTCTTGATTCCAGCCTATAATTCATCCAGCCTGGCATTTTGCATGATGTACTCTGCACAGTAGTTAAATAAGCAGTGTAACAAAATACAGCTTTGATATACTCCTTTCCCAATTTTAAACCATCCATTGTTCTATTCTGGTTCTAACTGTTACTTCTTGACCTGAATACAGGTTTCTCAGGAGGCAGGTAAAGGTGATCTGGCATTCCCCTTTCTAAATATTTTCTACAGTTTGTTGTGCTCCACACAGTCAAAGGATTTAACATAGTCAATGAAAACAAGTATGTCTTTCAGGAATTCCCTTGCTTTTTCTATGATCCAGAATTGACAAATTTAATCTCTGGTTCCTCTGCCTTTTCTAAATCTAGCTTGTATCTCTGGAAGTTCTCAGTTCACATACTGTTTTAGCCTTGCTTGGAGAATTTTGAACATTGTTGCTAGCATGTGAAATCAGCACAATTGTATGGTGGTTTGAACATGCTTTGGCATTGCCTTTGAGAAAGAAATGAAAACTGATCTTTTCCAGTCCTGTGGCCATTTGCTGAGTTTTCAAAATTTACTGACATATTGAGTGCAGCACTTTAACAGCATCATCTTTTGTATTTTAAATAGCTTAGCTGAAATTCTATCACCTCCAAAAGTTTTGTGTGTAGTAATGCTTCCTAAGGCCTATTTGACTTCGTACTCCAGGATGTCTGGCTCTAGGTGAGTGGCCACACCATTATGGTTATCTGGGCTATTAAGACATTTTTTTTTTTTAATTTTTATTTTTTTAGTTTGTTTTGCTTTACAATACTGTACTCATTTTGCCATACATTGAAGACATTTTTTTTGTGTGTAGTTCTTTCTTATATTCTTGCCACCTCTTTTTAATCTCTTCTGCTTCTGTGAGGTCCTTGCCATTTCTGTCCTTTATTGTGCACATCCTGGCATGAAATATTATAGAATTAAAAATAAACCTGTTCCTTTTTCCAGTTCCACCACACCAAGTATTAGATGATCTTTTAAAAATTTTGAAAGCTAATGACAGAACAATATCTATTATAATCAATCATATTATTTTTATACTGATTCATGTTTTCAGATTTTTGCCTTCACAGATCATAGTCTCAAGTCCGGAGCCTTACAGTCTTAGTATCTAAATACACTTTCAACAAAATTAGTTGGTTTGCAAATGAGACATACAACCATGGTTTAATTCACCATTAGTTATAATAAATAGCTGACCACTTGCCAATTTTCCTTCTTAGATACTCAATTTTGTGGCTTTGTTGTAGTACACTTGACACACAATAAAATGCCTCTATTTAAAGTACACAGTTTGGATAATTTTTAACATAGATATTCATCTGTGAACCATGAATGCATTAAATGAATATACTCATTACCCCCCCCCATTCCCCTATGTTCATTTATAATCTTCAGTTCAGTTAAGTTCAGTTCAGTTGCTCAGTTGTGTCCGACTCTTTGCAACCCAGTAAATTGCAGCACGCTANAATGGACATGAGTTTGAGTAAACTCCAGGAGTTGGTGATGGACAGGAAGGCCTGGCATGCTGCAGTCCAAGGGATCACAAAGAGTCAGACATGACTGAGTGACTGGACTGAACTGATCTGGAAATGAAACATTAATTTTCTACATGAATAGAACTCTAGTGATAACATAATGGAGGAATGAGGGTGAGAAATTTATAATAAAATAATTGCATTTACTTTATTTTATTAATATTTGGGCTATACTAGTATGAAGACCTAATAAAATAATTAGATGCCTACATCTATACACAGAATGTGTTTTAAATGCATATTTTTTCAAACATATTTTAAAAATAAGGTTTTTTTAATATGATAAACCATCTTCAGAAATGTTTAAAGATAAGATTTTTATTTATTTGGAAGTATTTTTTACTTAGAAGACTTGCCCCACATGCAAACTCTAGTAAAGCAAATGTTAATATGAATTCTCTTGGAACTCTTCTCTTCTGGGTTGGTTTTTTTTTTTTTTTTTTTCCTATGTTGAAAAAGAATTAAGATTTAATGATTAGTTTTCTAGGCATTTGTTATAGGTTGATGTTAGATTCTAAGACAAAATTAGAACTTAAGAATTGAAATACAGTATGCAGTACAGGTATGACCTAAATCAAATCCCTTATGATTCTATAGTGGAAATGACAAATAGATTCAAGGGATTAGATCTGATAGAGTGTCTGAAAAACTATGGATGGAGGTTCATAACATTGTACAAGAGGCAGTGATAAAGACCATCTCCAAGAAAAAGAAATGCAAAAAGGCAAAATGGTTGTCTGATAGAAATGGTATGGACCTAACAGAAGTAGAAGATATTGAGAAGAGGGGGCAAGAATATACAGAAAAAATTATATGAAAAGATCTTCATGATCCAGATAACCATGATTATGTGATCACTCACCTAGCGCCAGATATCCTGGAATGTGAAGTCAAGTGGGCCTTAGGAAGCATCAATACTANGATAGAAATGGTATGGACCTAACAGAAGTAGAAGATATTGAGAAGAGGGGGCAAGAATATACAGAAAAAATTATATGAAAAGATCTTCATGATCCAGATAACCATGATTATGTGATCACTCACCTAGTGCCAGATATCCTGGAATGTGAAGTCAAGTGGGCCTTAGGAAGCATCAATACTAACAAAGCTAGTGGAGGTGATGGAATTCCAGTTGAGCTATTTCAAATCCTAAAACATGATGCTGTGAAAGTGCTGCATTCAATAGGCAAATTTCAGCAAATACTGAAAACTCAACAGTGGCCACAGGACTGGAAATAAATAGTCAGTTTTCATTCCGATCCCAAAGAAGGGTAATGCCAAAGAATGTTCAAACTATCGCACAATTGCACTCATCTCACACGTGAGCAAAGTAATGTTCAAAATTCTGTATACCTATGGCTGATTCTTGCTGAGGTTTGACAGAAAATAGCAAAACTCTGTAAAACAATTATCCTTCACTGAAAAATAAATTAATTTTAAAAACTCAACTGTTGAAGTCAGGCTTCAACAATACGTAAACTGTGAACTTCCAGGTGTTCACACTTGATTTAGAAAAGGCAGAAGAACCAGAGATCAAATTGCCAACATCAGTTGGGTCATCAATAAAGCAAGAGAGTTCCAGAAAAACGTCTACTTCTGCTTCATTGACTATGCCAAAGCCTTTGACTGTGTGGATCACAACAAACTGTGGAAAATTCTGAAAGAGATGGGAATACCAGAACACTGATCTGCTGCCTGAGAAATCTGTATGCATGTCAAGAAGCAACAGTTAGAACTGGACATGGAACAACAGATTGGTTCCAAATCCGGAAAGGAGTACGTCAAGGCTGTATATTGTCACCCTGCTTATTTAACTTCTATACAGAGTACATCATGCACAATACCAGGCTGAATGCATCACAACAGGAATCAAGATTGCTGGAAGAAATATCAATAACCTCATATATGCAGATGACACCACCCTATGGCAGAAAGTGAAGAAGAACTAAAGAGCTTCTTGGTAAAAGTGAAAGTGGAGAGTGAAAAAGTTGGCTTAAAACTCAACATTCAGAAAATGAAGATCATGGCATCTGGTCCCATCACTTCATGCAAGTAGCTGGAGAAACAATGGAAACAGTGAGAGAGTTTATTTTGGTGGGCTCCAAAATCACTGCAGATGGTGACTTCAGCCATGAAATTAAAAGGTGTTTGCTCCTTGGAAGAATAGCTATGACCAACCTAGACAGCCTATTAAAAAGCAGAGACATATTTTTGCTGACAAAGATCCATCTAATCAAAGCTCTGGTTTTTCCAGTAGTCGTGTATGGATATGAGAGTTGGACTATAAAGAAAGCTGACTTCTGAGGAATTGATGCTTTTGAACTGTGGTTTCGTAAAAGACTCTTGAGAGTCTCCTGTATTGTAGGGGATCAAACCAGCCAATCCTAAAGGAAATCAGTCCTGAATGTTCACTGGAAGGACTCATGTTGAAGCTGAAACTCCAATGGTTTGGCCACTTTATGTGAAGAACATACTCATTGGAAATGTACCTGATGCAGGGAAAGACTGAAGGCAGGAGAAGAAGTAATGAAAAAGATGAGATGGTTGGATGAGATGGTTGGATCACATCATCGACTCAATAGACATGAGTTTGAGCAAGCTCTGGGGGTTGGTGAGTGACAAGAAAGCCTGCTGTGCTGCAGTCCATGGGATCACAACAAGTTGGATATGACTGAGCAATTGTACTGACTGATGCAGTGACTAAATTAGGTAATATTTGGCCATAACAATACATGTTTAAGTATTTATAACTAAAATAAGAAGGCTTATAACAAAGTGGGCACATTAAATACTTTTGAAAGATGTTACAGTTGAGCTTAAAGTGTGGTAATAGATTTCCTATGCAATCCAAAATGCCTAAAGCATCCAAGTGCTAGATTTTGCAAGGAGGTCTACTATGTAGGAAATATGATAACTTAATATACATTGTGTGTGATTTTCAAAGTGAATTTCAAAGGGAAACCTAATAAACTGCAAATATAATAGAGTGTACTGGGAAAATGCAATTAAGAAAACTGTGGTAGTCAAATATGCAAATTATGTCCATCTGTTGAACAAACCCCTGGGATAACATGGAACTGATGGAGAGAAGTGAATGATTATTTTCCAAGCATTCCTGTCAGAAGTCATATATCTTAAATCTAGCTGTGAAGATACGGACCCCTTCTAAAAATTTTTAGTAAGTCAGAATCTTTCCTTGGTCTTAATGACTTAGCATTTCAAAAAGATAGACCAAACATTAGAATAAAGTCAGACTGATTTGTTACATTGAATCTGTGTCTAATTTGAGCCAATTCAATGTCTCAGATGGCCTTGGCAATGACTTAGCTTCCTGGAATTCTTTGTAGAATGCAGACATATCTGTCTCACAGACAAACAAGAGTGAGGACATGAAATAGGTTGCAGAAAGAAGCCTTGAAATTTTAAAAATGCTCTATTTTTGTTTTAATTTTAATTTTTAGTTTATTTTACTTTACAATACTGTATTGGTTTTGCCATACATTGACATTAGTCCGCCACGGGTGTACATGAGTTCCCAATCCTGAACCCCTCCCCCCCACCTCCCACCCCATATCATCTCTCTGGATCATCCTTGTGCACCAGCCCCAAGCATCCTGTATCCTGTATCAAACATAGATTGGTGATTCGTTTCTTACATGATAGTGTACATGTTTCAGTGCCATTCTCCCAAATCATCCCACCCTCTCCCTCTCCTTCAGAGTCCAAAAGTCCATTCTATACATCTGTGTCTCTTTTGCTGTCTCACATACAGGGTTATCATTACCATGTTTCTAAATTCCATATATATGTGTTAGTATACTGTATTGGTGTTTTTCTTTCTGGCTTACTTCACTTTGTATAGATGACTTTCAAGGCACTATTGGTAGTAAGAAAATTTTCATGTTTATTTACTGGTAACTCACATTCAATCACAATATCCCTTTTCCAGTTACAGATAGACTGTGTTCTGCAGCCACTATGCTTGAAAACAAATGTAGACTCTCAGAGTCTGTAATGCGCTAGAGTAATAAATGTGTTAGAATGATACCAAAGATATATGTCGATCCACTAACATGAGTTTTAAGCTACTAATCTTTTAAGTGGCTTTGTTATGGGTCATTTTCATATTAAATTTTCAAAAGCAGTTACTCATTAATTACTTAAGTATGCATATATTATTGGAAAGCGTTTATTTCTATATAATCTACATATTGAAATCACCTGTGGATAAAGAGAGTTTAATGGCAATTGATTTTTCTCGCATGCAAGACACGTTATGAAACTAAGAGCTCAGGAGTGTTGGCTCTCAGACCAGCTGGTGTTTGCCTCATTTGGCAGTTCTGTATTGTGCCTGCATTTGTTTTCCTGCAGGAGTCCATAAATAGGCTTAAGTGATATCACCAAGCGTCTTCTAATTTTAGGTTTCTCCACATGTACTGGTTAACGGTCAAAAATGGGTTTCCATAACCATCCTTGTTCCACGTGTTTTGACATGAGCAGCAAGCTGCACTCATTAATGTGCTGCATCTTTCTCCGGTACAACATGGGGATCTTTGTTAGGAGATGAAGCACAGTGAGGTTTATGTATGAGTAGTTCTAGTACATTTTGGCTTACCTGACTTAGTTCACCCTCGAATTTATGTTGCCTTTTTACACTGTATTATTAAAACTGAAGATCATGGGAATTTAAAGGCTTTTTAAAAGAAAAATGCAATCCCATTGAAATATAATGTTTCATTAATTATCTACAATTAGATAAATTAGTACAAATAAACTTTTTACCATTGAAGTAATAAATGTTTGCATGCTCAGTCACTAAATCATGTCTGACTCTTGCAACCTTAAGGGCTGTAGCCCACCAGACTGTTCCTTGCCTGGAATTTCCCAGGCAAGAATACTTATGTAGGTTGCCATTTCCTTTTCCAAGGGATTTTCCTGATGCAGGAATTGAACCTGCTTCTCCTGCATTACAGGAGGATTCTTAAACACTGATCTAACAGGGAAGCCCAATGTAATACATGTTCATTGTTAAATAGGTAATAAATGACAGAAAAAAAAAACTGTAAATAGAAAAGTTAAAGTCACTTGTAATCTTAATATAAAATATAGTAAATTAAATAGGTTACTGATTTAAAAATTTGAGATTATCAGTGACTTTTTCTATTTATAATCTTACCATAAAATAAATTAAATAATTTAGTTATTAATTTAAATGTTTCTAACATATATAGGGGATTCCCTTGTTGCTCAGCTGGTAAACAATCCGCCTGCATTGTGGGAGACCTGAGTTCGGAAGATCCCCTGGAGAAGGGAAAGGCTAACCAATTCAGTATCTGACCTTGAGAATTCCATGGACTGTATAAGATAATTATTCTAACATTGAGGGGGATCTTTTTGTATTTTAGAGGTAATACATTTTCTTAATAGAAACATGTACTGTCTGTAACAAAGACATGCAGAGTCAGATGTTAATATTTAGAAGTTACCATGGTACTTTACTAGCAAGATACCTCCTACTGCAGAGATTCAATGAAGACTCCTACCATGGGAAAAGCTTCAGTTTTACATGCAGTCTCTTGGTTTACACTTTGATTCAGTTTCTGTTAACTAGTATGATTGTTATCAAATAATTCAGTGCTATATTTGCTTTTATCCATTCTTATATTATGAATATTGAGGTCCCTCTATGTCTCAGAGCTGCACTGTAATATAATTGTTAGCAAGATAGAAAAGACCATTATACTACAGTGGTTTTGCTTTTTTGTCCTGCACTAACCTCTAGATTTCAAGTATTTGGTACAAATGGAAGCTGAGGGAACCTGAGGGTAAAGCAGTGCTGGGTGGGGCACCTCAATTATATTTTCTCTTTTGAGACTGGTTTTACCTGACAGGTCCAGTCTAATTTATCAACCTTAATGAACACTCATGTGCCAAGAATTATAAAAGTGTGTACTATATTTTTTGCTTAGTTTAGATCAGTGCTTCTCCGAGTGAATTCCCTATAGCATAAACATCTACTAAGGATTTGCAAAAAATTCATATCTTGAGACCCCCATTATAGACTTATTGAATCAGAAACCCTGTAGGTTCAGCCTAGTAATCTGGGTGTTAACAGTTTTCCAAGACACATGATTCTGATGCATGTTAAAAATTGAGAACCACTAGTCTATGCTAAATATTAACATTGTCTTGACACAGTATATAATGAATACTAATATCACAGTGGATATTTCTTATTCTCCAGTCAACTGAGTCTTGAGGCTCTAGAACACTTTCGTGGCCTGGCATCATCAGTGTCTTCAAGAACTTAGAGTACAGTAACAGATATGAAATATATAAGCAAAAGTTTATAACGTGGAACAGGATATGATATATTTCACAAGGGAAATATATGAATTATGCCAATTCAAAGGCATAAGAAACATCTAATCAGGATCTTCTGAGAAGCTTTATTGTCAAGGAGCCCTTTGAACTAAGGTCACTAAGCCTAAATACTGAATTATTCTTTTAGCTGTATAACAGAGTGGAGAAGGATTTTCAGGAAGAGGAAAGGATATAAGCAGGGGAAGAGAGAGAAGAAAGCCTAGCATCTAGTGTTTGGGGAGCATCAGTGAATGAGGCTTATTAAAATAGAAATATATGCCTTAAAATAACTACATACATAGATTAACACTTGTTTTGAGGTCTTAGATAACATGCTAAGGAATACAGTAAAAATGTATAGGCTCTGGAGAGTTTTGTGAGGGAAAATATGTAAGATAATTAAATATATAAATACCCACATACACACATATACATACACATGCTAAGTCTATTCTTCTTATGTAGAATGGATTGGAAGATAAGAAATTTTGAGGCAGGTAAGATTCTTAGAAATTATATTTGATCCTGGTCTAAGGAAGAAGTAGTTAAACTCAGCAAAAGAAGGAAGGGGCCTGATTAGGGGAACAGGGAGGAAGCATACCTGTGAGTCACTGAGATAAGCCTGCAAAAGTTAAAGCAAATGTTCAAAGCATCAACAAATAATGATAGGAGAGTCTTTATATTGTGATAGAATGTTCAAGATAGGAGAGATGCTAAATTTGTTGTGGACATGCTGTTCTGACTTTGTTAGAGGAACTGGAAGGTCTAGTATAGTTGACAAAGTGTATCTGGAGCTGGGAGAATGGTTAAAGCTAAAGGATATACAGCAAACAACTTCTTGGTGTCCTGTAATGCTTTGCGTTAAAGAATGGAATCTCTTCCCAGGTGGACTCTTCATAGTTAATCTATTCCTATATTCAGCAACTATATTAAGTTCCCTCTATATGCTGGCCACTATTCTAAGCACAGCTTATACCACAGTGTGGGAATGTTAAATTGCAATTTAGAAAAATGGTATAGATATTATTTGCAAAGTAAAAATAGAAGCACTGATATAGAGAACAAATATATGGAAAGGGGGAGATGGAACGAATTGGGAGTTTGGGATTGACATATATACACTATTGATACTCTGCATAAAATAGATAACTAATGAGAACCTACTATATAGCACAGGGAACTCTACTTAATGTACTGTGGTGACTATGGTGACCTGAATGGGAAGAAAATTCAAAAGGGAGGGGATATGTATATATGTATGGCTGATTCATTTTGCTGTACAGTAGAATATAACAAAACATAGTAATTTTACTCCAACAAAAATATTTTTTGAATGGTAACTATTAAATCCTGCCTTTATGGTGCTTGCATTCTAGATGGTTATTCATGAATAAAAGAAAATTAGAAGAATGCATCTTTCAGTTAAAGGTATACCATTTGATTTGTCCCTGAAATCTTTCTCTAGTGCCACACCTTTTATCACCCATGATACAGCCAATATCACCAATGAGATATTGATTCAAATTGTTTCCTTCTTTAACTTTCATGTATTTAAAAATAGCACATGCATTAGCTTTTTTACCACACTGATTCCCAGACTGAAGATGACATCATCTGAAAAGTTATCATAAGGTTTCCCAATGCTCTTTCACATTTGTGACAGAACTAATAATGTCTGTATACTGAGCTGTAGATTTTTATGGGTAGCAAAACTCTTTTTGGCAAGCAAAATAAGAAAAAAAATATGTCCATTTCTTGGTAAATTATTGCTCATAACTTGGCTTTCTTGAACAAAAATGTTCATATTTTATTTAATTGATATTTAAAAAAAGAAATGAAACCAAAAAGGAAAAGAGGCAGAGATTTCAAGCTGTTGGGCTTTGTGATTTTTGGCAGGAAATTATTTTCTCTGAAAAAAATCGTTGGCTGAGAATTCAAAGCATCACCTCTTTAGCCCTATTCAGGCACCCATAGTACTGGCTCAGAGGACAGAAACCGGTGAAGGACCTGTCTTATCCTACTGGGAGAATCATTTGAATTGTTGGCATTCAAGCAGAGAGAATTCTGTTGACCCCTGGGTATATCCAAACCAGTCACTTTCATTCCAAGACTCGAGTCACTATCATTTCTATGAAACCAACAGAATTCTCATCATTGATATGCAAATGAAGGCACCAACAGTAGCCACACTATTCATTTACAATGTGCTTTGCCAGCCAGAGTTCTGAAACGTTTTTCAGCAATTCAATATACAGCACCTTCAATGAATTTGACTAGAAACAGTCAACCAGCTTCACAGACACTAGAGTAGTCTGTGGAGATCTTAACATATTCCTGAGGACTGTTCTAAGTTGGTTAAATGCCATCGAGGATTTTTTTTTTCCCTTTGGCTGTCTCATGCACCATGTGGGACATTAATTCCCTGACCAGGGATCTAACCCTTGTCCCCTGCATTGGAAGTGTGGAATCTTAATCACTGGACTGTCAGGGAAGTCCACGACTGAGGATTTTCTTTTCTTCTTCTTTTTTTTTAATGGGTAAAATGACAGTGAGGTAGAATGAAATGTTTAAAATCTTTGTTTCCACTCATGCTCTTTCAAATAACATAAAACGTGTGGCATAGCTGACATTTGAGCTATAAGATCAAATGGAAAAGGTTGACCCTATTCTGTGTGAACTGACTTTCTTTCTTAGCAGAACAATTAAATTGTTTCACCAATACAGAGTTCTCTCATTGCCTACTGCTCTGTTGTACTCTTCTGAAAGTAATGGAAATAGAAATGGGATACAGATTGTGATAATGAAACTGAAAAGAGGGGTAAACAGAAAGAATTTATTCCTCTTTTTTTTTTTTTTTTTTCTGCTTTTCCTTCTCTTAATTCTCAAGGTAATTACAAGACTCTGGAGACATGAACATCTTTATTATCTATGCAAAACGCCATCTGCTGGAAGCATATTTTGCAAACCTGCAGCGCTTGAATATGAGACAAACAGATTTAGTAAAAGTGATGCTTTGTTGTACTGTTCCTTTACTCAAGTGCCAGGCTTCTCTTTGGTGTCCCAGGAGCTCTGTTTCTAAGAAACTGAAAGGGAAATGGAAAATATCTAGAAAGAGATTTTATTTCATCCATTCCCCATTCTCATATTCTCTTTTTGCTAATGCTCTAGAGCCGAGTAGTATTTCTGTGTCTGTGGGTCCTTCCAGATACCTCATTAAGAACATTTCTTCTAATGACTTGCAAATCAGAACAAATTAGATAACCATGAATGGCTAACCAAAGGTCACTTTCAATAAGAATTTATTAAGCACTTGCTGTTTGTCAGGAAATTTGCCTAAAGGCTGAGGATACAAAGAGGAAAACGTAGGCACACACATGCATGCATGCACACATACACACAGCTGCATGTGCTCCCATCCATGCACATACCAATTCTCTCCAGGAACTCATTACTTAGTTTAGAAGAGAGTGTATGATTCCCTGAAGTGTACAAGAGTGGTGACAGAATCCCTTTTATACTTAGCTTTATTTTTTAAGTAACTGGATTTTTTTCTTTTTCTACCTTGCTCAACCTCCATTTAATTAACCCTTCCTGTGAACTCTTCCATTTGCTCTTCTCCTCTGTTTGTTTTCTTACAAGCTCTCTCTAGTCTACTTGCTGTTGATCTTTCTTCCTTTTCTTTCCTTTATCCCTTCTCAACTGTTTTGCTTTTTTTCATCTTACATGAGACCCTTCATGTGTAAGTCAACACTTGTGGTAAGAAATCCAAAATACAGTTTAGACTCAACTGTTCTTTTGGTTTGTAATTTTTCTTCATCAGGGACTTGAAACTTACCAGATTTAGCTTTAGCTAGAGGCTTCTCTCAGGAGAAGGCAATGGCACCCCACTCCAGTACTCTTGCCTGGAAAATCCCATGGACGGAAGAGCCTGGTAGGCTGCAGTCCATGGGGTCGCACAGTGTCAGACCCGACTGAAGTGACTTAGCAGCAGTAGAGGCTTCTCTCTCTCAGATAGTCCTCCGTCTGCCATGAGCATTATGTAAGGTACACGACCAGCAGCCCCAAAGCCTCCCCCTCAACATCCTCAAGAATCAAGGGAACCACAAGCAGATAAGATCTCTTGATAATCTACCAGGATTTTCAACAGCCTAGAGTTATTATTATAAATACATAAAATAAACTTTAATGCTCGAATCACTCTAGACTACACAGTCCTTTCCACACTGAGTAACAGTGTTCCAAATAAGTAACAATGATAGAAAGCTTCTGTTGCATTCTGATACACGTATTGAACAAAGTTTTATGTTATATTCTTCAACTTAAATGCAAAACAAAATAAAACAAAAACTAAGATGAACCTTTAAAGAACAACCAAGGCAATGTTGATTTAAAGCATGAAAATAATCTGGTTTAAGTCAATGTAGAAGGCAATGGCACCCCACTCCAGTACTCTTGCCTGGAAAATCCCATGGGCAGAGGAGCCTGGTAGGCTTCAGTCCATGGGGTCGCTAAGAGTCTGACATGACTGAGTGACTTCACATTCATCTTTCACTTTCTTGCATTGGAGAAGGAAATGGCAGCCCATTCCAGTGTTCTTGCCTGGAGAATCCCAGGGAAGGGGGAGCCTGCTGGGCTGCTGTCTACGGGGTTGCACAGAGTTGGATACGACTGAAGTGACTTAGCAGCAGCAGGATATATTAGTTATATAGAAAAGAAGTTTAAATCTCAGGGTCCAAGCAACTATATATTTGTCTCTTTCTCAGGTCCGAGTGCTCCCTGAAGGTTTATATGAATAAAACTGTGTTGCCATCAAAAAGGGCCAAGATCAGGGAGTTTTAAGGTTACATGCCATATTAGTTCACTGTGATAACAAGATATCACAAGTTGAGTGTTGAAAAGCAATAGAAATTTATTGCCCCATACTTCTGGAAGCTAGAAGTCTTGAGATCTAGGTGTTGCCAGGATTGCTGGCTTCTGGGAGGGAAAATCTGTCCCCATTCTTGCTTCCCAGAATCTGTATTCTTACTTCTGGTGGCTTACTGGCATTTTTCACATCCCTTGGCATCACTTAGATTTCTGCCTTTATCTTCACATGGAATCCTTTTTGTGTGCATACCTATATTCATATCCCCCTTTTAAAAATATCAGTGATACTGGATGACTTCAACTTAAATTACATTCATGACAACTCTATTTCCAATAAGGCCATACACATCCTGAGGTACTAGGGGTTAGGACTTCACTATATAAATTTTGTAGGGCCTAGTTCAAATCATGACATACATAGAGCCCCATATGATCATTAAAAAGTTAAAAAAAAAAAAAAAAAGTTCAACATGGTAGACTTGGGTAACACTGAAGACCTGATCAGTTAGTGGAGAGTGAAAGCAGGTAAGGGCTTGTATCTGTAGTTGAACACAATTCTATTCTCACCTACAATGTATAATACTATTCATGAGGTCTTTGACTAATGCTTCAGTTTGCAAGTGAAAGATGTTGGTATCAAGAGCATAACTTGAGAATTAAAATACATTATTCAAATACAAAATGAGTCACCAGCCATAGGCAAACCCAAAATGTACATCAGCAAATTAATTCGATAGTATTAAACCTTGTGGAGTGCAATTAAGAATTGTCTTAATTATTTTGCTGATAGTACAGTCATTGCTGAAAACTGGTTAGTAGTGACCTCATGTATCTTCAATATATCAGGTTTTCTTCTTAGTCCTTTTGAAATGTCAACTGGGAAGAATTCTGTGAGAAACAATGTCTCTGTTAGTGTTCAGATTCCCATGTAGTCCCTCTTTTGTAATTATAATTTTAAAATATTCTGATATAAATATGAAGTTCATTTGAATTTAAAAATATCTATATTTGAGGTTAAATTTTATATATAATATACACATTTGTGTATTACATGTATGTATTAAACATGTATATATACATATAGTTAGACATGTGTTTATATATGGAAACTATATGTATTGCATCTCTTTATATATAGTATATTTATGCATGCAGTATATAAAATTATAGTATTTAGCATGATATAAATATATAATATGTATTATAATTGTATGAAAGTATGTAATTTGTATAGAAATAATATATATTCTCTTTGGTTTTATTGCTTTTAATTTTTTAAAAGATCACCCTCTTTTTATCAACAAGAAATATAGAATTATAGGAATGATTTAAAAAGATCTACCATTACAAAAATTGTGAACAGTAAGTAGCAAATGGCAAATGTTTACTATGCTCTGAAATTAGCTCTCTGATGGATTTTCTTACATTTAAAAATTCACTTCTACTGAATATGGTTAGCTCATGGTTTGAGCTAATTACAGTTGTTGAAATTTTATGACAAATAATAGACTAATGAGTATTTAATAGACACAAATATCCTGTGGATGTGGGAGCATCCTTTCTCAATCTTGAATGTGCCTTCCCTAAATGATGTAAGAAAACGAAATGCTCAAACGTTGACAGGAAATCTTCCTTGCGGTTTAATGTTGGACAGGAGCCCACTATTTGAAAAGTAATTTCCCTTTCCTCTTTTTTTGTGAATGAGTCATATTCTAAGATTTCATTTGAAAGCCAGTTATCCAGAACTGGGATAGTTTCTCTTTTTTTTTTTTTTTTTTAAGTTTTAACTTCAGATTTAGTAGTTAGATTTTAAGGTCACATCTTATATAGTCATGGTCAATCTAAAAGTACAGAAAATGACCACTTATATTACAACTAGATATTTACTTTAGACTGTACATGTTTGTATCAACATGAACAATTTTTCAACTTCTAGAAAGGATTTGCATCATTTCTTTTTCTAAAAAAAATTTAATTGGAGGATAATTGCTTTACAATGTTGTGTTGATTTCTGTCATACATCAATATAAGTGAGCCATAGGAATATACATGTCCCTTCCCCCTTGACTCTCCCTCCCAACTCCCACCCCATCCCACCCCTCTAGATGATCACACAGCTCCAGGCTTAGCTCCCTGCATTATACAGAAACTTTTCACTAGCTATCTATTATACACACAGTAATTTGCATTATTTCTGAATTGTGAAGATTTGTTGTTGTATAGGGAAATGTCATGCCTGTCCTCAGCCATACAGTATCAGGCAAGGAATGTATTAGCTGTACCTTCAGGCAGAAAAAAAATGTTGCCCTGTCATTCATTCGTACATTTGGTATTAAATTAGTGTTTGCCAAATCTTAGACATACTAATAAGCACAGTTGATACAGAAGCAAGCAAGCAAGTAAATAAAAAGTACAGATTTATCCTTTTCCAGAAGTTGTTGAGAGCTAAGAGAAGAGAGGGTGAGGAACAGTTAGCCACCAGGTGTGTGTGCATGCATGTTCAGCTGCTACGTAGTGTCCGACTCTTTGTGACCCAGTGGATTGTAGCCCGCCAGGTTCCTCTGTCTGTGGGATTCTCCAGGCAAGAACACTGGGGTATGTTATCATTTCATCCTCCAAAGAGTCTTCCCAACCCAGGGTAGTTTCTTTACCACTGAGCTACTTAGGAAGCCCCCTTAACATGGGGCATGGATGCTAAATGAAGGCTGTGTACAGGATTCCCAGGGGCACTGGGGAGCAGCATCTTATCTAGAAGTGAAGAAAGGTGGCTAGCCAATAAGGGGAAGTGATATTCCAGCCAAATCTCATATAGCTTTCCCTCTGAGGGATTTATAGGAAAATTAAAAGTTTATTGGAGCAAGTATTTTTTAAAATCATAAAGTTAAATTTCCTATAAATAAGGGTTAGAAATTATTTGAATTATTTCTGTCATGCTCTTCTGAGGAATATTTGACCATTGATTTGTGATTTTGTCCAATGCCTTACACTATTTTTATTTTTGACCATGCCATGTGGCTTGTGGAACTTTCATTCCCAGACCAGGGATTGAATCCCAGACCAGACCTTGCCCTCAAGAGTGAGTGTGGAGTCCTAACCACTGTACTACCAGGGAATTTACCTTACAACATACATTTAATCTGATTTTTGAATTTTCTTTATTTCAGTGGATTTATGGAAGCTATAATTCTCTACTTCTCATACCATTTTCTGTGAAGTGCTTCTACACATCCCATTTCACTTCTGTTTGAATCACACTAGATCAGGGAGGATGACAATAGTAAACTAAGCCTAAATAAATTATTTCCACATGAAAACATATCCACCGGTATGATGAAAAATCTTTTTGACAAGTTAAAAATCTTAGCTTCTATTTTATAACTTTTCCTATGAACTTCTCTTGGTAGTCAACACAGCGCTTGATAACATGTGAACAAATATATGCATATAGATTTATATAGATTTATCATTGCCTACTTGTGGAAAGAACAGAGTTTTGTTAAATTGTCCAAGGGTATATATATTTTATTAGTCTTCCAAAGAAACTCTAAATTATTTATATATTTCTTTTCCTAACTCCTGTATATTTACTCCAACAAGATGAAGTATAAGGTAAATACTGTAAAATATCTTCATTAATTTTAGAAGTGATATTTTCTTTGGCTTCAAAATCACTACAGATGGCGACTATAGCCATGAAATTAAAAGCTTCTTGCTCCTTGAAAGAAAAGCTATGACAAACCTAGACAGCAGAGCCATCTTAAAAAGCAGAGACATCACTTTGCCAACAAAGGTCCATCTAGTCAAAGCTATGGTTTTTCCAATGTATGGATGTGAGACTTGGACCATAAAGAAAGCTGAACATTGAAGAGTGATGCTTTCAAACCATGGTGCTGGAGAAGACTCCTGAGAATCCTTTGGACAGCAAGGAGATCAAAATAGTAAACACTACAGGAAATAAACCCTGACTATTCATTGCAAAGACTGATGCTGAAACTGAAGATTCAATAATTTGGCCACTTGATGCAAAAAGCCGACTCAGTGGAAAAGACCATGATGCTGGGAATGATTGAGGGCAGGAGGAGAAGGGGGCAACAGCAGATGAGATGGGTGGATGGGAACAGTGACTCAGTGGACATGAGTTTGAACAAACTCCGGGAGTTAGTGAAGAACAGGGAAGCCTGGTATGCTGCAGTCCATGGGGATCCAAAGCATTGGACACAACTGAGCAACTGAACAACAAAAACTATATTTAAGCACACACTTGCCCATTTTATCTCATGCTGACAAATAGCACTTTGGACACTTTTTCCATCTGTACAAAGGGAACAAGGCTGGGATTTCGTGAAAATGTGAACAATGTAGTCACATAAGGACCCATGCTGGTGTGAAATTTAGGATTTAATGATTTGTGGTTATGATCTTGATATTTTTGGTCATTTTATGTTTGAATGTGTTTAGTAAGTGAAGTTTTAAAGGAAGCGAAGCATTCTCTGGATACTCAGAGCCCCACCCAGGCAATGTTCCACTTCCCACCTCCCTACTTCCCTGGGATCTGGGATGACCTTTCATCCACCTCCTCTCTACTCAACTTTTCCTTCTATGGATGCTGCTATATGATTGCTGCCACCCTCTATCTGGGGTGGCAGCTGTGGGGAGGTCCCTGCTCCACTACCTCTCTCTTTTCTTTTTGGGGATCTCAGTATGGTGCAGGACAGAAAAGGGTTGAACACATGCTGCATGGAGAAAGGAAGGCTGCGGCCATGCCACAACTTTGCACATTCAGCAGATAGGTTTAACAGGGACCTCCCACCCGCTCTTATCCAGGTAGTAAGTGCATTTCAATAAATGAGGAGGCTTCAATCCCCTTAGAGTCATCAGTCCACTATGGATTGGAGGGGCAAGCCAGTGGGAAGGGGATGGTGACTTTCCCACCCCAGATGGAGCCCTTTATCTTCATTATGCAGTACAGCTCATACATTATATAGCAGACCCTGAATGGAAATTATTCAAAACCTCAACTGTAGTAGGAATTGAATAAAATATAATATATGCACAGTACCTGGCATAGCACTTGACATTAAAGAGGTCCTCAGTGAAAGCTGTCCTTCTCAATGAGTCATTCCTTCCTTATTTGCTTTCATTAAGTAAACTAGCCAGATCTGTGTTAAATAGGTATACATCTCTTCAATCCACCCAAACTTATTTCCATATGCTACCTAAATTGAAAAGTATGATTAGCTCTTAAAAAGGGCATTACATTATTTATTGGAGCTAGTTAATACCTAAGAAATGTTCTTGCCATAGACACATTTATCCTCAGAAATGTGACATTTAATAGATGGGATGGTGTTACTCTCAGACCATGTTTCTCACTTCTTTTAGACTCCTATGTCAAATAACTTTTGCAAAACAGATAAGCAAAGAATTGAGTCCAAGTCTCAAGGCAACTAACTAAACGAGCACATTGCAAGCTGTGACAGTCTCTGACTTGAATGTCCAGCCTTCTTATGCTCCATCCCCTTTTATTTCTTACCCCAGAAACAAACTCACTACTCATTGGTTTATTGTTAATGAAGCCAATTATTAGAAGCAGTCTCCTAATTAACATTAAATTCTATGCTTAAGCAGGCCGTGTACATTAAACCTTGGAAATAAATTACAGTGGTCAACATTTCAGAATTATATAAAAGTAGCTGGTTTTGCTTTACCAATATACATGAAATTTATACTTAGGGCAACTAGAAAATTCTATTCATTATGAACTGTTAAAACTCAGTTATATGGGTCTCTTCATTCATTTTTAAAAATGAAAATATAATTTTAAAATTTGCATTTTTGTTACTTGGTTTTATATATTCATGCTATAGAAGAATTAACATTTTCTTATAAAGATAAAACCATCAATATTATACAAAATAAATGATTAAATAGCTTCAGATTTTAAAATGTCATAAATGGAGAGTTATGAAAAATTTTGATTATTTGATTAGTGTTGATATAAAATTATAAATAATTAAATTAATGCCTCTTTGTAGAATTTTTAAATGTGTCATTGTCTCCTGTTTACAAATAGATAGTGGTAAGTTATGGAATTAGTCAGGCAAGGATATGAGTCTGTCCTCTAACTCTCATAATCTGTATAACTGCACATATTGTGAAAGCTCTTTATCTGGACAAACTGTTTATCTGTATTATCCACCTCACAGGATTGGTGTAAATGGAATAATGTAGAGAGTGCTTGATATGCTCAGCCAACAAATTCTGATATTATTCTTCTTCATATTTTTATTGATGTTATTATCTCCCAGATACAACTGAAAGCAACTTTAGAGACTCACCACTGTATGAGGATTTTGTCATTTATTGTTGTTCTGCTTCAGAAGATATGATTTAACCTATAATAACATTCAAATCAACCTAATAATGATAATAGGTTCTGCATTAAGAAGTTTCTAGTCTACTCAAAGCATTTGTAAAGTCTAAATCAGTATGTATTTACTGTAATAAGGCTAGTGTGGATAGATTAAATTGTTAATTTTCTCCTTATAGCTCTTTGCAGGATCTGTAAGAACATGTTTTTATACAGGAGCTGATTATTATTATACATAAATTTCAATTTGCTTATGCTTATATTATCTAGGTTTTTACTGTTTATTTTAATAAAATGAAATAGGTTAACTACTATAATAACCAAGACTTAGAATTTAAGAACACTGGGTGGTTATCATTTTCAGTCTAGTATTAGCCTAGTCCCAGGATTTGGGCCTATAAAGAAAAAGAATGGGAAATAAGGAAAAAGGACTTTTTTTAAAAAAAGAAGAAGACATAGAGAGACTAGAAAGAAAGAAGCTGCAGTGGGAAAATGCACAAGGAAAAGAAGAAAATAATCAAAACAAAATATGAAAACAAAACAGGGATAATGAAAAAGAGGAATGAAAATCCTCAAGGGGAATGAGGCTGTTTCTTTTCCCCTTAACATTGTTGACTTTTTTAATCTCCATTCCCAGGCTTTTACTTCTTTCCCTCTGGCCTGGAACAAACCCCCCCCCACTTTCTTTTCAACATCCCCTTTCCCACCCTCACCCCCAGGGAGCCACCAGGACAGAACAACACTTTTCCACCTTTGAACTTTTGCAAAAGTTCACTGAATAGAAATCTAATGGATTTGTGTCTTTCCTTGTTTGTTTTTCCTTTTTTCTTCTCTCTCTCTCTTTTTTTTTTTTTTTTTGGTTCCCCTCTCTCCCTCCCCAAACTACCTTATTGTCATTTCAGAGCACAAAATTACCAACTATTTTGTGTATTTCAGAAGTACACCTACTAGGAACTGCTTGAAGTTTTACTCTTATAATTTTTTTCAAACCAATGTCTCTTTTTGACTCAGTGAGCCCTTTAGACAAACTACTGATCATTTCTGTGCCTTGATTTATTGCAAAATAAATTAGAGATACTAATACAGTATTAGAAATGATGCTATGCCATAGTGAATAGGGAGGGCATCCAGTCCCATCACTTCATGGCAAATAGATGGGGAAACAGTGGAAACAGTGACGGACTTTATTTTCTTGGGCTCCAAAATCACTGCAGATGGTGACTGCAGCCATGAAATTAAAAGATGCTTGCTCCTTGCAAGGAAAGCTGTGGCCAACCTGGACAGCATATTAAAAAGCAGAGATGTTACTTTGCCAACGAAGGTCCATCTAGTCAAAGCTATGGTTTTTCCAGTAGTCATGTACGGATGTGAGAGTTGGACTATAAGGAAAGCAGAGTGCTAAAGAATTGATGCTTTTGAACTGTGATGTTGGAGAATATTCTTGAGAGTCTCTTGGACTGCAAGAAGATTAAACCAGTCAATCCTAAAGGAGATCAGTCCTGAATATTTGTTGGAAAAACTCGTGCTGAAGTTGAGGCTCTGATGTGAAGACTTGACTAATTGGAAAATACCCTGGTGCAGTGAAAGACTGAAGGCAGGAGGAGAAGGGGACAACAGAGGGTGAGATGATTGGATGGCATTACTGACTTGATGTATGTGAGTTTGAGCATATGGGAGTTGATGATGGACAGGGAAGCCTAGCATGCTACAGTCCATGGGGTAACAAAGAGTCGGACATAACTGAGTGACTGAACTGATAGTGAACAGGAAGAATATATTCTAAATTGTAAGATGGTTTCAAATGTCCATTCGTATTATTTCCCTAAATTAAAATGGCTTGACAGACAGGTTTATTGAAATGAAAAGACTGATAACAAATATATAGAATGCTAAGAAAATTTAGGTAAAGTTTGTAAAAATTTGTTTTTCAAATACATGATGAATTTTGTTAATGTTGTGTTTCATCACTGTATTTTCATAATACAAAAGGGTAATAAAATAAGCGAGGCAAGTACCTTTATACAGGTGAAATCCTGTATGATATCTGAATTGCTCATAGCAGAATGAGTTGTCAAAATGAGAGGAAAGGTCTGAATTAAAAATAACTTTGTGCTGTGTTTAGTTGCTCAGTCATGTCCAACTCTTTTTGACCCCTTGACCTGTAGCCCACTGGACTTCTTTGTCCATGAGGATTCTCCAGGCAAGAATACTGGGGTGGGTAGCCTATCTCTTCTCCAGGGGATCTTCCAGACCCAGGAATCAAACCAGAGTCACCTGCATTGCAGGATGGTTTACCAGCTGAACCACCAAAAATTACTATGTCATGTGTTTAACTCTCAAATATTAAATATGAGTAAGAAATGAAAATAATTTTGTAGGCTGGGGTTTTATGCATTGTGATAATGAGTGATTTACACTTTTGCAGCCTGAAAATTTAGCAGGTTATTTTTTTCCTTGCAATTTTCTGTCTCTGCTATAAGTAATAAGTTTGATCCATTAGAGGACATTGTTATTAGTATCTCTAATTGTGTTTATTACTGACTTTCCTAAGTTTAATAGTCAAAAGAAGAACATTTATATATCAGGATAACACAAAGCATTTATGGTCTTGCAGCTCAATATTTTCTTTCGAAATAACTTGTGTTATAATAATGACATACTAGGTGGAAATTGAGAGAGAAAAATAGCTGTATAGTAGTCAGGAATACTGGTCTAGTAACTTAGTTGCTATATGTTGCTTTATAAATACTAGACAGAATCTATTAAAAAGGACTATAGATGCACTTGATGCTTCTTAAAAATACATCTATTTAAACATACAAGAAGGGGACAGTCCCTTAATTCTTATATTAAAAAAGTACATGCAGTGTTATACTTAATATACTCATAAAAATAAATATGACCTATGGGCTCAAAGACCCTAAGGAATAATACATTATAAATAATTTTTTATTTCTATTTCAGAACTACAGAGAAACTTTCAAGCCCTGCATATTCATTTTTATTGACACTGAGAATAAAAACCAGGAGCTTAAAAAAGTTCCCTAAGGGAAACGATAGTTGTAGGGTCCATGTTTGATAGATTTCTACCCTTAACATTTTTCTACAATATGAAAATGATATTGAGTATACAGCACAATTCCTTCCTTTTATTTGCATGTTTGTAATATCTGTATTCATGGATCATGCATATAACATGTGTTTTCTAGGAATAGGTAAATCATTCTACTTAAGAACAAGAAACAGAAATAATGGAGACTAAAATTGAAGAGAGGAGAAGCACGATGTAAATAAATATAGAATATTGATATGGCTAAGACTGCTTTTGAAGATATAAATATGAGTTTCAAATTTTACTATCAACTCTCTTAAGAGAAACAATTATTATTAAAATCTTTAATAAAGTATATTATCAAAGTGATGCAGTTTTTTCTGTTAATTTTTTTTTATTGAAGTAGAGTTTATTTACAATATCATGCTAGTTCTAGTCAGACAAGACTGAATGAGCATGCACACACACTAGTTCCAGGTATATAGGAAAGTGAGTCATAAATATATATATATATATTTCAAATATTATATATATATTTCAAATTCCTTTCCATTATAGATTATTACAAGATATTGAATATGTTAATAGTTCCTTGTGCTATACAGTAGGTCAGTAGGTCACTGCTGTTCATCTCTTTTATATATAGTAGTGTGTATCTCGGAGAAGGCGATGGCACCCCACTCCAGTATTCTTGCCTGGAACAAACCATGGACGGAGGAGCCTGGTAGGCTGCAGTCCGTGGGGTCGCTGAGCGTTGGACATGACTGAGCGACTTCACTTTCACTTTTCACTTTCCTGCATTGGAGAAGGAAATGACAGCCCACTCCAGTGTTCTTGTCTGGAAAATCCCAGGGACGGGGGACCCTGGTGGGCTGCCGTCTATGGGGTCACACAGAGTCGGACACGACTGAAGCGACTTTAGTAGTAGTAGTAGTAGTGTGTATCTGTTCTTTGCAAACTCATAATTTATTTCTAATTCACTCCTTTCCCTTTTAGTAACCTTAAGATTTTTTTCTGTCTGTTAGTGTGTTTCTGTTTTATAAATAAGTTCATCTGTATCATATTTCTAGATTCCACAAATAAGTGATATCATATGACATTAGTCTTTATCTAGCTTACTTCATTTAGTATGATAATCTCTGAGTCCATCCATGTTCCTGCATATGGCATCATTTCACTTATTTTTATGGCTGAGTAATATTCCATTGTGTATGTGTGTGTATATATATATATGTATATGGTATATAATCTTTATCCATTTCTCTGTCAAAGGACACTTAAGTTCCTTCCATCTCTTAACTACTGTAAATATATGTAAAAATGATGAAGTTTTAAATGTAAACTGTATCATGGATGCCTAAGTCCCAAAGGTACTCAAATTTAGATGAACCTGCCTGATCATTTATAGAAAAATCATCTTGAGAGAAAGATTGGAATTGAAGTGTTTCCTTGCACTAAGAATCACCTTAAATATGACTTTTACTGCAATTTTAATAAGTCATACAATTTTTAATTAGTTTACCTTTAAAAATGGGCAGAATATGAGGTGATTTGTGTTATAACTTTTAGGTCAGGTCAGATGATCTTTTGGGGATTTCCCAATTGATTAATTTTACTTCCACAACACATAATCGGTACAAAACATACCTAATGAGGAGAGCCAGCTCATTAAAAAAGACCCTGATGCAGGGAAACATTGAAGACAAGAGGAGAAGGGGATGGCAGAGAACAAACTGATTGGGTGGGGTCTCTGACTCAATGGATATGAGTTTGAACAAGCTCCAGGGGATGGTGAAGGACAGAGAAGCCTGGGGTCACAAAGAATCAGACACGACTAAGCGATTGAACAATGAACAACAAAATATAAGATAATCAAACTGCTAGGAGCCTATAATAAAAAGAAAAAGAGTGAATCTCTCAAGGAATGCACAATTCACAATCACAGTGGATAAGAACTGAACTCTAAAGTAATATATGTGTGTGTGTGTGTGTTTTCTATATGTATAAATGCTTATGTATGTGTGGGTATGTATGTCTAAATGTTTATCAGATATGTATAAATATATATGTATATATGTATACACACACATATGTTTATGCCTGTAGGGGTATGTGTATGTGTGAGCCCTCCCTTTCAGGTCCCAAATTTTGTGATTTATTTCTGCACACCAAGGTGTGGGAGAAAAAGAAAAAAAGAAAAGGAGAAAAATTATCTTCAGAGTTTTATATGTTTGTGTTCCAGAAAGCAAGGCAACAGTAGGGAAATATTTACCAACTTCTTTTCCTGGTGAGTTGGGGCTCTGTGATTACACAGGCTTGCACATCTTGCTGTATCGATGTGAATGAAAAGAAAACAGCCTCTTAACAGCTCACTAAGATTCTTCTTACATTTGGCAGGGAGTGCCATTTTCAGAGTACTATTTCTGTGTACTATTTTTTTCTTTCTTAATATGTTCAAGAAAGACATTGTTTTATTTAATCACTTATTTATTTATATATGTTGTCAACTCTATTCCTTGTGCTCTTGAACCTGCTCCCTTCTTTTCTGAGTGCTTACTGGTGCCTTCCAAATTATATAAATCTAAATGCCCTTTTACTCTTTCTGTATTCAGCGAAAAGGAGACTCAAAGCATCAGATAAATTAATATATGCATATACAAACACACACAAATAAGTATAACTACATATGTGTATTTTACACACATATGTAAATCTGATTATATATATTTGCACATGTAAAATATATATAATAATGTATAAATTATTTTAATAACAATATAAAATAAAAGTACAAATATATATGTATATGCACATTTTTTTTTAGATTGTACCATTATTGTTTCCATGAAGTTTGAGAATATTTTATATGTCTCAGGCAGATGAAAGGAAAGGCATATTGTTTATATAAATTTAAAAATAATCATTGCAAGACAGTTGTCCATTAGTATTTATGGTCCGTAATAACAATTTGTGATCTATTAATCATTTGGTCAAAATGTCAATGTTTAAGTTTTCTTAGCTTTTCATTTTATATTGGAAAGTGAAAGTGAAGTCGCTCAGTCGTGTCTGACTCTTTGTGACCCCATGGACTATAACCTACCAGGCTCCTCTGTCCAGGGGATTTTCCAGGCAATAGTACTGGAGTAGATTGCCATTTCCTTCCCCAGAGGATCTTCCCAACCCAGGGACTGAACCCCGATCTCCCACTTTGTAGACAGATGCTTTACCGTCTGAGCCATCATATTGGAGTATAGCTAATTAAAGCCTTCTTTAGTAACTCAGACAAGAAAGAATCTGCCTGAAATGCAGAAGACCTGGGTTCAACTCCTGGTTCAGGAAGAGCCCCTGGAGAAGAGCATGGCAACCAACTCTAATATTCTTGCCTGGAGAATTCCATGGCCAGAGGAGCCTGGTGGCCTCATCCCATGGGTTTGCAAAGAGCGGGACAGAACTAAGTGAGTAACACTTTCACTTAGCCAATTAACAATGTTGTGATAGTTTCAGGTAAATGGCAAAGACACTCAATCATACATATACATATATCCATTTTCCCCCAAACTCCACTCCCACCCAGGAGCCACATAAAATTGAGCAAAGTTCTCACTACTATACAGTAGGTCCTTATCTATTTTAAATATAGCAGTTTGTACATGTCCATCCCAAACTCCCAACTATCCCTTCCCCCATCCTTCCCCATGGTAACTATAAGTTTGCTGTCTAAGACTGTCACTCTGTTTCTGTTTTGTAAATAAGTTAATTTGCATCATTTCTTTTTAGATTCTGCATATAGGGAATATCATATATTTCTCCTTCTCTGTCTGACTTACTTTACTCAGTATGAAAACATCACTATTTACATTTTGACAGTATGCTACTGCTGCTGCTAAGTTGCTTCAGTCATGTGTCCAACTCTGTGCAACCCTGTAGATAGCAGCCCACCAGGTTCCCCATCCAATAAAACTGAATTCTAGAGTCACACTGTCTGAGTGCTTTTTCTGATTCCACCAATTAAGTAAACTTAGGCAAATGACTTTAAATGCTTGGCTCTTAATCTTTGAAAGTTTAAAATGGGCATAATTTTAGGAAATAATTCCTAGTGTCACACCAAGGGATTCAGTTATTAAAATATATAAAAGTAATAACTGGGCTTTGCATATAAGAAGCATTCAATAATTGATAGTAATTATCTTTTTTTACTTAGAAAATGATAGTATACTATATTGTTGTATTGTAGTTTATCATTCAGTACTTTTATAAGTTGAAAAAATCCTAAGGCCAATGTTTAAATGTGTGTTAATGTTGAAAGTAGTCTTTTTCCTTTAAATTGAAAATTGAGACTCTATTTAAGATGAATACAAGGATACATATTAATGCATATGGATTTTCTAAAATCACATTCTAGTAAATGTCCAATGGATGTGAAACTTTTGGTTTTGGATTATTTCTTCAATTTTTTAAAAAAATTATAGAATACAACTAGAATAGGATTTTACTGTAAATAAACATAAATATATTGGAAAATTCCAAATGTCTTTATAAGCATTCTTGATAGTATCTGATTCATTTGGCAAATGGGTTTATGTTTTCTACACTGCAAGATCTGTAAAATTTCCCTCAACTTTAGAAGACCAGGAAGCATGAAATCTTTAGGATCTTAAAACAAGATTTCCAAATGCAAATATTCTCAAAGTCTAAGGGGCAATATATAGAATAAGCAGAGTAAGAAAATAGAGAAGATGTGGCCAAGGATGACTAAAGAATGTAAGTAGGTTATATCATGCCTATTGGCATGGAAATTCATTCATGTGATGTTTTAGATGCCATACACTGGCAGACAAGAAATAGTAATTCGAAGTATGGAGAGAGTATGAAAGTACCATTTTATCTTTTCAAACCACAGTGAAAAAATTATTCATATTTTGTTCAGCTAAAACATTTCATTATGAAATATAGAAAAAGTAAACATTATAATATATTAAAACAGTTTTTCTATCCAAATAGATATTAAAGAAAAATGTAAATCATAAAGAGATGAAATGCCCTATAGCTTATCTTCACAATTTTTACTGATAATTTATTAAAAACCATTGGGACTCTTTCTGTTCTATATGATACATTTAATGATTATGAGAATCATTTATAATACTTTATAAATAATCTGAAGACTTTTTTCCTATATATCTAGTATATTGAGTTCATACTCTTAAGCGGTTTTTCCCTGTTTTCATTTTGTAGCATGTTTTCAGTAGTTCAGTTCAGTTCAGTTGCTCAATATTTTTTAAAGGCCAAATTTATGTTTCTATCAGTTCCTAATGGAGACTTAAAATGTATGAATACATATAATCTGCAGTTATCTGAAGCCTTCTAATTCTAGTGCAAATTTTTAACACACAGTTCCATCAAAGCTTAAAAAAACATTAAAATGCTGCCAGAAACCCAAATCTAATATTTTAAAACTGATTATTGTCAGTATGATATGGAGGAAAGTTGTAATGATTTCATAGTGTCTAAGCTGCACTCAGCATGCCAGCAAATTTGGAAAACTCAGCAGTAGCCACAGGACTGGAAAGGGTTAGTTTTCATTACAATCCCAGAGAAAGGCAATGCCAAAAAATGCTCAAACTACTGCACAATTGCACTCATTTCACACACTAGTAAAGTAATGCTCAAAATTCTGAAAACAGGCTTCAGCAATACATGAACCATGAACTTCCAAATGTTCAAGCTGGTTTTAGAAAAGGCAGAGGAACCAGAGATCAAATTGCCAACATCCACTGGATCATGGAAAAAGCAAGAGATTTCCAGGAAAACATCTATTTCTGTTTTATTGATTATGCCAAAGCCTTTGGCTGTGTGGATCACAATAAACTGTGGAAAATTCTGAAAGGAATGGGAATACCAAACCATCTGACCTGCCTCTTGAGAAACCTATATGCAGGTCAGCAAGCAACAGTTAGAACTGGACATGGAACAACAGACTGATTCCAAATAGGAAAAGGAATACGTCAAGGCTGAATATTGTCACCCTGCTTATTTAACTTATTTGCAAAGTACATCATGAGAAACACTGGGCTGGAAGAAGTGCAAGCTGGAATCAAAATTGCTGGGAGAAATATCAGTAACCTCAGATATGCAGATCACACCACCCTTATGGCAGAAATGAAGAGGAACTCAGAAGCCTCTTGATGAAAGTGGAAGAAGAGAGTGAAAAAGTTGGCTTAAAGCTCAGCATTCAGAAAATGAAGATCATGGCATCCAGTCCCATCACTTCATGGGAAATAGATGGANAAGCAACAGTTAGAACTGGACATGGAACAACAGACTGATTCCAAATAGGAAAAGGAATACGTCAAGGCTGAATATTGTCACCCTGCTTATTTAACTTATTTGCAAAGTACATCATGAGAAACACTGGGCTGGAAGAAGTGCAAGCTGGAATCAAAATTGCTGGGAGAAATATCAGTAACCTCAGATATGCAGATCACACCACCCTTATGGCAGAAATGAAGAGGAACTCAGAAGCCTCTTGATGAAAGTGGAAGAAGAGAGTGAAAAAGTTGGCTTAAAGCTCAGCATTCAGAAAATGAAGATCATGGCATCCAGTCCCATCACTTCATGGGAAATAGATGGAGAAACAGTGGAAACAGCATCAGACTTTATTTTGGGGGGCTCCAAAATCACTGCAGATGGTGACTGCAGCCATGAAATCAAAAGATGCTTACTCCTTGGAAGAAAAGTTATGACCAACCTAGATAGCATATTGAAAAGCAGAGACAGTACTTTGCCAACAAAGGTCNCTCAACATTCAGAAAACGAAGATCATGGCATCCAGTCCCATCACTTCATGGGAAATAGATGGAGAAACAGTGGAAACAGCATCAGACTTTATTTTGGGGGGCTCCAAAATCACTGCAGATGGTGACTGCAGCCATGAAATCAAAAGATGCTTACTCCTTGGAAGAAAAGTTATGACCAACCTAGATAGCATATTGAAAAGCAGAGACAGTACTTTGCCAACAAAGGTCCATCTAGTCAAGGATATGGTTTTCCCATAGTCATGTATGGATATGAGAGTTGGACTGTGAAGAAAGCTGAGCACCAAAGATTTGATGCTTTTGAACTGTGGTGTTGGAGAAGATTCTTGAGAGTCCCTTAGACTGCAAAGAGATCCAACCAGTCCATTCTGAAGGAGATCAGCCCTGGAATTTCTTTGGAAGAAATGATGCTAAAGATGAAACTCCAGTACTTTGGCCACCTCATGTGAAGACTAGACTCATTGGAAAAGACTCTGATGCTGGGAGGGACTGGGGGCAGGAGGAGAAGGGGACAACAGAGGATGAGATGGCTGGATGGCATCACTGACTCAATGGACGTGAGTTTGTGTGAACTCCGGGAGTTGGTGATGGACAGAGAAGCCTGATGTGCTGCGATTCATGGGTCACAAAGAGTCAGACATGACTAAGTGACTGAAATGAACTGAACTGAAGCTAAGATATAGCAAGGATACAGCAAGGAGAGATAAGAAATGCTTCCTCAGTGATCTATGCAAAGAAATAGAAGAAAACAATAGAATGGGAAAGACTAGAGATCTCTTCAAGAAATTAGAGATACCAAGGGAACATTTCATGCAAAGATGGGCACAATAAAGGAAAGAAATGGTGTGGACATAACAGAAGCAGAGGACACTAAGAGGTGGCAAGAATACTGAGAAAAACTATTTAAAAAAGGTCTTCCTGATCCAGATAACCACAATGGTATGATCACTCACCTAGAGCCAGACATCCTGGAATGCAAAGTCAAGTGCGCCTTAGCAAGCATCATTACAAACAAAGCTGGTGGAGGTGATGGAATTACAGCTGAGCTATTTCATATCCTAAAAGATGATGCTTGTGAAGGCTACACTCCATATGCCTGCAAATTTGGAAAACTCAGTAGTGGCCACAGGACTGGAAAAGGTCAGTTTTCATTCCAATCCCAAAGAAAGGCAATGCCAAAGAATGTTCAAGCTATCACACAATTGCACTCATGTCACATTCTAGCATAGTGATGCTCAAAATTCTCTAAGCCAGGCTTCAAAAGTAGGTGAACCATAAATTTCCAGATGTTCAAGCTGGATTTAGAAAAGGCAGAGGAACCAAAGATCGAATTGCCAACATCTGTTGGGTCATTGGTAAAGCAAGAGAGTTCCATAAAAACATCTACTTCTGCTTTATTGACTATGCCAAAACCTTTGACTGTGTGGATCACAACAAACTGTTGAAAACTCTGAAAGAGATGGGAATACCAGACCACCTGAGAAATCCCATATATAGCTAAACAAGCAACAATTAGAACTGGGCATGGAATGACAGACTAATTCCAAACCACGAATGGAGTACGTCGAGGCTGTATATCGTCACCCTGCTTAATTAACTTATATGCAGAGTATATCACGAGAAATGTCTGGCTGGATGAAGCACAAGCTGGCATCAAAATTTCCGGGAAAAATATCAATAACCTCAGATATGCAGATGACACCACCCTTATGGCAGAAAGTGAAGAAGAACTAAAGAGCCTCTTAATGAAAGAAGAAAGTGAAAAAGTTGGCTTAAAATTCAGCATTCAGGAAAAGCATTCCTGGCATCTGAACCTATCACTTCATGGCAAATAGGGAAAAAATGAAAACAGTGACAGACTTTACTTTTTGGGCTCCAAAATCATTGCAGATGGTTACTTCAGCCATGAAATTAAAAGACTTTTGCTTTTTGGAAGTGAAGTTACACCAACCTAGACAGCGTATTAAAAAGCAGAGGCATTGCTTTGAGACAAATGTTCTCCTAGTCAAAGCTCTGGTTTTTCCAGTAGTCAGATATGGACTAGAAAGAAAGCTGAGTGCCAGAGAATTGATGCTTTTGAACTGTGGTTCTGGAGAAGACTCTTGAGAGTCCCTTGGACTGCAAGGAGATCCAACCAGTCCATCCTAAAGGAAATCAGTCCAGAATATTCATTGGAAGGACTGATATTGAAGCTGAAACTGCAATACATTGGCCCCCTGATGCAAAGAACTGACTCATTGGAAAAGACCCTGATGCTGGGCAGGATTGAAGGCAGGAGGATAAGGGAATGACAGAGGTTGGGTGGCATCACTGATTTGATGGACATGAGCTTGAGCAATCTCTGGGAGTTGATGTTGGACTGCGAAGCCTGGTGTGCTACGATCCATAGGTTCACAAAGAGTCTGACACTGCTGAGGGACTGAAGTGAACTAAACTGAAACTAAGATACTTAAATAGGATAAACTCAAAACATAGAAGATCCAAACAACATTAATTACCTCATGGTCTAGAGTTGAGTGTATTAAATCAAATTTTCCTATTTAGAATGAAGACATTTATGTTAAATGGCATGTCTAGGGAAAAAAATAGTAATGGAGATAATGGAAAAATGAACCTCAAGACTGATCACATATGGTCTTCAAGCTCTATATTATTCTGCCTTGGGCCAACCTACACTAAAATACTAGGCAATTAGCAGTGGCTGTTTATCTACTGGTAAAGGAAGCCTTCCCTAGAGCAGGAAATGACAACCCACTCCGGCATTCTTGCCTGGAAAATGTCACGGACAAAGCATGGCAGGCTATAGTTAATAGAATGGTAAGAGTCGGACATGATTTAGTGATTAAACTATCACCACCACAAAGAAAACTTTTTTAATGATAGAAGTGAAACTGGATACAGAGAAGTCATCACAGTATGTCTAGCCTTCTGAGTCTTTGAAGTCAACCAAATAGACTCAGTTGATCAGATTGGTTATCCTGTTATAACAAGTATAGCAGGATGTTTATTCTATTATAGAAACATAGATTCAATGCTTAATATTTGACCTTCTTAAAGATTCAAGGTGATAAATACAGTGTCCCTTCTCAAGAAGCTTAGAATCTGGTGTGGGAGATATTAAGAAAAGAATTACTGAATGCTAAGTGTTACCTTCCAAGCCACTGTAAAGGAGAAATTCAATTTTGAGAGTAGGTTAAGTGGCAAAAGGCAGTATATAGGAAAACTGGATGGTGTATGTAAAATTTTCTAAGAAAAATTTAAATTGCTTAGAAAACTACTAGTAAGTTAGCATGAGGTCTTTCATAATATTAATCATATTAAAGCCATTATTTTCTTTATAATAATGTAGTATGTTGTGTCCTTTCCTGTGCGTGTCTAATCAACCATAAAATAACTAAAAGTAAGTTCTGTCTTTGTAAATTCCTAAGTAGTAGTGCCTATAAAGCTCATGGGGCATACTTCTACCCAGACTGCATATTAAGATTTTATCACATTGCTACATTCAAATGTCTTATTTCTTTTTTAATGAAAAAAAGAGCTTCCTGGTTTTCTTTACCATTTTGTCACTCATGTGGCACATAATTATTAGTCACAAAAGGATAACACAAGAAAAGTAAATTTAGCAGAAGTTCTCTACAAAATAAACTAAATGCATTAAATTTTACTAGATAGAGATTTAGAATTACTTATTATTCTTATATATAGAAAAGCTAGAAGATTAATATTTTTAAAGTTTTAAAATATATGATTAGCAAGAGATCTGGAACTGATTTAGGTTGCTATACAAATTACAGATGCCTTTTCTCCCAACTATTTACCCTGAAGAGATTAACTCTAGACAAATAGGCCTCTCCTTCTTGCTAGAATTTAAATTATATTCCTTTGCTGGCATAGAAATCAGGAGGAGGTAAACTCAATTAATGCCACTGGTTTCAGCATAAATACAAATTAGCTCTCAAATCTGAGTCTGGGAAAAGAGTCTTCAGACAGACTCATGTCTAAGGAATATTCATGCAAAAACAGGCACTGAGAAATATTTACTTTTAATAACTCATAATGTTAATGCTAAAGAAAATGTGCTGGAAAATTGGAGATAGATTATTTGAAATAACTTTTCTTCTTAAATTACCTTAGCTATGATTCCACTTTGACAGCATAAATCAAGTTTTCTTACATCTCAATCTTTTTTTTTTTTTTCTTTCACCTGAGAGATAAATGAAAATGCCTATTGGACCTGTCTTCACATCTTTCTAATGTATCATTATTTGGAAACATCTTTGATTAAGAAGTTTGGCTTATGGTATGGCTTTGAATTTGAGGTTTAATCTGTCATGTTGTGCCCCTAGTTTGTTATTCAGCACAAGGTTAGTGGGAAAGTGAAATGCAGCAATGATTTTTTTACTTTTAATGTTCTCCCCATATACAGTTAGCTATGTCAAATGCAGTGTTCTTACTATATTGTTTAACTTCAAGATTTGTCTGTTAATGCATTTTATTTTATTTTATTTTGATTCAAGCAATAACTTTATTTTAAATAATGAATATGTGATTATTGTAAGTGATTCAAGTGATGCAGAAAAGAATAAGGAAAATGTTATAAATCTCGAAGAATCTTTCTCCATATATAGTGCTTACATTTTGTGAACATCATTCCAGACAATCTTGTATGCATATAAACACTTGGATTATTATGTGCATGGATTCAGACTAAATATTCTGACGTGTTCCTGGTGATTCACTTCACCAGGTTGTATAAATTATATCCTAAAATTAAAAAGTGATTAATTGATCTTATTTAAGAAAACTCTTAGATCTTGGCATTTATGGTGAATAAAGTTTATCAAATTCACTACCTATTTTTTTTTAATTTTTATATTTTAATTTTATTTTATTGTTTTTTTTTAAAATTTTGCAATATTGTATTGGTTTTGCCATACTTCAACATGAATCTGCCATGGGTGTATATGTGTTCCCAATCCTGAACCCCCCTCCCACTTCCTTCCCCATACCATCCCTCTGGGTCATCCCAGTGCACCAGCCCCAAGCATTCAGTATCATGCATCGAACCTGGACTGGAGATTAGTTTCTTATATGATATTATACATGTTTCAATGCCATTCTCCCAAATCATCCCACCCTCTCCCTCTCCCACAGAGTCCAAAAGACTGTTCTATACATCTGTGTCTCTTTTGCTGTCTTGCATACAGGGTTATCGTTATCATCTTTCTAAATTCCATATATATGCATTAGAATACTGTATTGGTGTTTTTCTTTCTGGCTTACTTCACTCTGTATAATTGGCTCCAGTTTAAACTTAATAATGGAAGATTGAATAGTTCCCCTAAGACTCATGCCACATTTTAGGATATTTTATTGTGTAACAAAAATGTAAAATAATAATAATAATAATGTGACAACTATTTCTTTCAAAGTTCTTGACTAGTGGCTATTAAGTGAACAGTAGGTTCAGGTTAGGGTTTCCCTGGTGGCTCAACTGATAAGAGAATTTGCCTGCAATGCAGGAGACCTGAATTTGATCCCTGGGTCAGGGAGATCCCCTGGAGAAGGAAATGGCTACCCAGTCCAGTATTCTTGCCTGGAAGATTCTCTGGACAGAGGAGCCTGGCCAACTACATTCTATGTGATCACAAAGAGTAGGACACAACTGAGCGACTAACACTCAGATAGGGAGTTACAAAGAAGACATAGCTTACGTTTCAGTTTTTGTTTGTTTGCTTGTTTTAACTATATATTACATGGTTAGAATTTTTTAAAGTCTTTTACCAAGGACTTATAAATACACAGCGGTTCAGTGATATCCAAAGGTTACTCTCAGAAACACTAGCTCCCTGTTTTTTTTCCTTCTTGTCTAAAGAACAAAGAAATAATTTCTTGACACAAAAGTTCCATAATAACTGTAATAACTCTATCACTGAATTTGTCTTGCATTATCAAAAATATGTCAGTAAACAAACAAAAAACCAACAAACCTTATAATGACAAGGAGACAACTGGCTTTTCAAACCACTTGACTACTGCTTGGGAACCATTTCTGCTAAGAAAGGTTCCAGATGGCCAATTAAGCATCTTGAAGTTCTTTAAGCTGCTCAACTCTCTTAGTCATAGCATTTTTGTACTATCATATTTCTCTTTCATTTCTTTCTTAAATGAAGAACCATGTTGACTAACCATCACCAGCCTCGACACATAATAATCATGTAGTTTGATTTCTTACATTATGACTTCTAAGGAAGATTTGACTTGATTTGACAGGGAGCCTTGGGACTTTGCCACTTTTTCTCATTGCTCAAAGACAATTAGAATCATATATCAAACACCAATTCACATAAGTCAGTGGTGACGTCCTCTTCAGCTTTATTCTTTTGAGAAGTATTTTGATTCATTCTTGTGATTAAATGTAAAGGCTGCTGTGACCAATATGCAATGTCTGCTTTGCTGAAAAAAAGAATGTTAACAGATATATACTGCTACTGCTGCCAAGTCTCTGCAGTCCTGTCCAACTCTTTGCAACCCTGTAGACTGTAGCCCTCCAGGCACTTCTGTCCTTGAGATTCTCCAGGCTAGAATATTGGAGTGGGTTGCCATGCCCTTACTCAGGAGATCTTCTGGACCCAAAGGATGAATCCACATCTTTTATGTCCCGTGCATTGGCAGGCAAGTTCTTTACTACTCACACCACCTAAGAAGCCCTTAACAGGTATATATTTGCCCTCTGTTTACATCCCTGTTCCAACACTTAGCTTTGAGAAACTCACACAATCCACACTCATCTCCTTTGAGATTGGGAGAATGAGGTTAGATTGAGATTCTAGTTACCTTTCAGGTCTCAAAAGCTAACTTTGGTAGAGTATTTGTGTGTGTGTGTGTGTGTGTGTGTGTGTGTGTGTGTGTNGCTGAGTGCTGAAGAATTGATGCTTTTAAACTATAATGTGGAGAAGACTCTTGAGAGTCTCTTGGACTGCAAGGCAATCCAACCAGTCCATCCTAAAGGAAATTAGTCCTGAATATTCATTGGAAGGACAGATGCTGAAGCTGAAACTCCAGTACTTTGGCCACCTGATGCCAACAACCGACTCTTTAGAAAAGACCCTGATGCTGGGAAAGATTGATGGCAGAAAGAAAAGGGGATGACAGAGGATTAGATAGTTGGATGGAATCATTGACTCAATGGACATAAGTTTGAGCAAGCTCCAGGACTCGGAAGCCTGGTGTACTGCAGTTCATGGAGTTGCAAAGAGTCGGACACTTTGAGCGACTGAACAGCAACAGCGACAGCTATGTTCCAGGTCTTGTGCTTGGCACTGGAAATATAAATGAACCAAATTGTCAACTGTCCTGCCTCCCAAACCTCACATTTGGTGAGGCTGGGATATCCTGGATACAGTAAGCAAGAATATGTGCATAAAAGGATGATGGCAGAAAATGTATTCATTTTTTACGTACTGCCTCCCTTTCGCCTCTAATAATCTTTTTTGATCCCTGAAAGTCAATGACAGACACTCCCTAGGGTAATGAATCCTAAATCATTAGTATCTTTGATTTTCTTCCACTAGATTTTACTTAAAATCAAGGTGATAGATATTAACTTTATATACATTTGATGTTTAGAACAGAATCTCCTAGTATGTTATTTTTACCATCCAGATTTGGTTGGTATATAATCAATTTCTTGGTATAGAGATATAAAGTGATGTAATTTTTCTGTTAAGGATTCCACACCTGTACATGAGGTGTATAATCATACATGAGATTTACTCTTGTTTAGATCTCTTTAATGACCTGTTCCTAAAGTCAGTGGACTTGTTGCCTAGAAAGAACACTTAAATTTTATTTTTAAAAACTGTTGAGTATTGTATACATACAGAAAAGTACATAAGTCTCTTGTGCAGCTTAATGAATTTTCCCAAACTGAATATACCTATATAACCAGTGCCTTGATCAAGAGATCAAATGCTGTCATCATTGTGCTTTCTCTGGGCACCCACCTCCAAGGGAGCCACTCTCCTAACTTCTAATGACATAGTTTAGTTTTTTTTTTTTAATTTTTAAAATTTATTTTTTAAAATATAAATTTATTTTAATTAGAGGCTAATTATTTTACAATATTTTATTGGTTTTACCATACATCGACATGAATCTGCCACGGGTGTACATGTGTTCCTCATTCTGAACCCCCCTCCCACCTTCCTCCCCATACCATCCCTCTGGGTCATCCCAGTGCACCATCCCCAAGCATCCTGTATCATGCATTGAACCTGGACTGGTGATTCATTTCACATATGATATTATACGTGTTTCAATGCCATTCTCCCAAATCATCCCACCCTCGCCGTCTCCCACAGAGTCCAAAAGACTGTTCTATACATCTGTGTCTCTTGCTGTCTCACATACAGGGTTATCGTTACCATCTTTCTAAATTCCATATATATGTGTTAGTATACTGTATTGGCGGAGAAGGCAATGGCGCCCCACTCCAGTACTCTTGCCTGGAAAATCCCATGGACAGAGGAGCCTGGTAGGCTGCAGTACATGGGGTCGCTAAGAGTCGGACACAACTGAGCGACTTCACTTTCACTTTTCACTTTCATTCATTGGAGAAGGAAATGGCAACCCACTCCAGTGTTCTTGCCTGGAGAATCCCAGGGACGGTGGAGCCTGGTGGGCTGCTGTTTATGGGGTCGCACAGAGTCAGACACGACTGAAGCGACTTAGCAGCAGCAGCA